>JAEQBH010005332.1:0-104036 GCA_016808115.1 Tetrastigma voinierianum | reverse complement strand
ATTTAGCTTATGTCATTAACTAAATCTAATGGGTGTGACTATGGGCCTAGTTAGTTCACAGTTGCCATAATTGTACCAAAGAAAAATATATATTATCCTAAAAATTGTGAAAGAAAAAAATAACTTAAATAAGAAATAAGTATAATATTATCACATACAAACATGAGTCCAGCTACTCTTTCAAATTTTAGCATATTGGAATTAATATATATATAGATAGAGAAGCTACTAATACGGTCAACTACATTTTAAACTAAAATAAAGCCAATTTATTTATCACTAAACAGCTCGATCCTTTGTCAGATAGCGATGTTTTTTCCTTAAAAAAATAGAATGCTAATAAATATAGTTCCTTTGTTGAATATAAAGAAGTACGGGATAAATGTATAAAATGAAAATACGAAAAGTTTTCTCTTAACTTGTCTTAAAGTGACTAACAAATAAGAGAGATAAACTTCGGTATTAGGAGGACACGCATTTTCATTACTATTAGACAAAAATTTTTGCTTGCAAGCAAAATGAAATGAAATTTTAACTACACACTAAAAAATAAAAATAAGCTTGATTGGAACAATAAAAAAGAATCTCTTAATCTTTGGCATAAAATGACTGTAAGGAATTGGAAAAAGAAAAATCATGGACCATAATGAACATCATTAAAGAAACAGGATTGTGAAAAATGTTTTCTTTTACTGATTTGGAGTTTGATACTTGAAGGATGGTAAGTTTGTAACAAGCACTTTGTTTTGCTCTTTTCTCCTTGATTTTTGACACTAAAAGCGAATAGGCTGTTGAACCAAAAAGCCGTTCTTTTCTCTGAGTTTTAGCCGAGTTTACAGCCTTGCAAAAATTATCTTGATGGGATGAGTTTGTAAAAATCTTCAAACTAGCCCTTCATCCACTTTTCTTTCAAAACAATTATATTTTATTCTTTTACTTTTCTTTCATTCCCTCCTTTTCTCTACCTCTGCTCACCCTCTCTCCTGTCCTTCTCTCTAAGCTCCCTCACCACCGCCACCCTCTATTCTCTCACCCACCTCTCTCTCTCTCTCACGATCTCCTCTCTTTCTTTGTCTCTAAACTAAAAAAAAATGAATTAAAAATATATTTTAATTCAATTTTTACATAAAAATCAACTTCTAATTTTTTTTTTAAATTTTAGATTCAAGTTTAAGTTTTATACCTTTAAGTGAAACTAAAATTTAATCGTTAAACAAAAGTAAAATTAAATTAGGTAAAGTATATCTTTGACCTGAAAGATTGTATTTTGGAAGAAATTTATAGAGATGAAATTAGGGCTTTTGATTTCCCCTAATTAGAAACCCTAAGGATTTAAATGGAATTAGGACAAAAAATCCTCACGTTAAATTTGCTTATATAGTGATTGAACTCTGTGTGTGATAATGTATTAGTTTTGACATTTAATACCTAAAAGTTATGGCATGAGCTAATTTGAGCTCTGAGAGAAAGCATGGGGAGCTGTTTAGACGGAAAAAAAATGTTTGAGATATAAGTGGAAAATTTAAGATATAAAAATTAAAAGTAAAATTATAATATATTTAAGCTATAGTTAGCTTTCCAATTTTAATTTTAAAATTTTAATAAATTATTCTAATTAAAACCTTTTTTGCTTCCATTTATTTTAAAGTAAATATTGAATTATTTAAAAATAAATTTTAATTAAATTATAAAAGGAAAATAAATGGTAATTTTATTTTTAAAAATATTTTAATTTTAAATTTAGTTTTGATTTTTAAATTTCATTCAATTTAAAAGTCTAAAAATTAAAAAGTAAACTTATAAATTAAAAAATAAGTTAATATTTATTTAAAAATAAATGTGAAAAAATATTTAATTTACTAAAATTTTTATAGAAAATTAAAAAGCTAACTTTAGTTTTAGTAATTTTTAATTTAGCTTTTTCACTTTAATTTAATTTAAATTATAAAATTAATCTATAAATTATAAATTAAAATAGTAAATGATTATTTTAGTTTCTGGCCCGAAATTGATTTTTATTTTGATGTTAAATTTAGTTAATCTTTCTTTTTAATTAAGAGTATTTTAAAATATTTCAAGAAAGAGAGGAGGTGAAGATATGGAGGGAGGGGAGGAGGGAGAGAGGAGTGTCACGGTGTGTGTGTGCTGAGAGAGAAAGTAATTTGTCTCTCAAGTCATCATCATTTGGGAACATTTCTCTCTCTCATACACACATGTTTTCCCAAGAAACTGGTCTCCAAGGCTGAAAAGTGATTTTGACTAAGACAAATGACACTTGAATCAAATAAATTGGTTTTTCTTCTTGGAAAATTGAAGACAATTACCTATGTCAAAGCTAGAAAATAGAACTATTAGGTTAGGTACAATGGGAGATATATTTTTAAAATCCACGACATTAAAAATTATAATATTAAATATAAAAAGCCTTTACATACACATATATTTTAAATCACTATAGTAGAAAAAAATACACAATGGGTTTATTATACAATATTAAAAGTGTGAAACCCCGAAAAATCCGAAATTTTTCTAGATCTCGGATGACAAAACGGACTTCGTCGTTGAAATCGTCTCGCGAAATCTAGCTACCAAGTCGAAATTCATCGAATTTCGAGATAGTCGGAATTTCACGTTTTTCGAGGCATCGGGGTGGTCTGCCGAGACATTTGTTGCATTATGGGTGGCCCGATAGGTGCCACGTGTCGTGTCGCGAGAATAAGTCAAACATGAGCTCTAATGGGACCCGCCGCGAGAGCGTATGGCAACATGTGAGTGGGTGAAAATCCATGGTCAATGGATAAGTGGATAGGGTGTAATCCAAAGAGCCACTTAGAAGTTGACATGTGGCAAGTGAGAGGACATCTCACTTGACTTCTATCTTCTCCCAACTGGTTGGGAGAGGGGGAAGGAGAGGGAAAAAGGCAAAAACCAAATTTGAGCGGAAGAGTTGTAGAGAGAGAGACTTCATCTTCTCTCTAAGTTTCCCGACGATCGGATCATCGATTTCCGATGAAGCAAGGGGGAAGAGTTCATCCTCACGACAAGGGCTTCGCATAGAGACCGGAGTTGGGGAGTTTCGACAAACTTTGAGAGGTAGGAGTTTTTCTCCTACTTTGTTTAATCCTTGTGTAAGGGCCATTCAAATGGCATGGGTTGTGTGAGGCCGTGAGTGGTCGTGTGAACCGTCCTAAGCCTTTGGGACAATGTGTTGGAGATTCCGAGACTGTTTTCGGACAGTCCGGGAACTGATTTTTGGACTAAGTAATTGTCATTGTGTGCTATTTTTATGTGTTATAGTTAATGGTTGTCTTGCCCTACGAATGTTTGGTTATGTTTTGAACCATGGGAAGCTGCCATATTGTGGTAGTACACATTAACTAGACTTTAGAACTGGTTTTTGGGTAGGAAACAAAGGGAATTTTGTGACGCCCCAAACCCGGGTGTCCGTTGACTACCCGTCAACCCGCGGAAATCTAGATGTCTGTGCTCCATGAGACCCATACCTAGTAAAAATGGCCTCTTGGGCCTTATTAATACTCACCAAATAAATATCCCAACTATATTCCAATAGTTCAAAGTTATAACATTTCTCTTAATACAAACACATATTAAAATTTACAGTTTTAATACATGTTATACAAAATCACTATCAAAGCCACAACTCGGCTTTCTTCTAAATCGGCCTCTAAGATGAGCCGTCTCCTCGAACGCTCTGTACCTGAAATAAATATTCCCTCGACAGGGTGAGCTATCGTCCAGTAGTGGAATCACCCTAAATGGGTTACTCCCCACCTAAGTGCATATGCAATGATCCAATGTAAACACACACTCAAGTAAATTGATCCTACTTGAATGTATGCCCCGTTCCCATGTCTCGAGTCCTCATCGGGCGCTCCTCACACTTGCCTAAGCCATGTGTGAGAAAACATATTTCAAAACCAAAACATATTTGTTCTCAAAAATATACTGCGAGATTCGGTAAGATGGGACTACCCTCGGCGAATGTGTTGGAGAACTTCCCGAAACAGTCATGGTCCTCATCCGAAATGATATGTTGGACCGTCTCCCAACCCCATTCTCCGGAAAATCATCATGTGAAATTCCTTTCGCAACCATGTTCCTTTTTCTTTTGTTTTCTTGTCTTGCACACACACACCTAATTTCTAGGTTACCTCGGTGCATATGAAATGCATTATGCCATTTCAACACAATATATGCAAATCATATTAATTATGCAATATTCTCAAATTTTGCAATCCATAGCACATATCATTCAATATTAAAGCATAACACTAAATTGGCTCGCCAGGCAAATCCACGATCATCTCCAATGACCTACACACACAGTATACATTCCATATAATTGCGGCCTCATCATTAATGATACACAAAAGTTCATGCATTAGCCTACATTATCTATGCAACTCAAACCCATTCATTTCATCGAATTCAAGCACACAACACATGGGCCGATTTTTGTCAATTCACAACTTAGGGACTGATTTTAACGGTCCCGAAAACCTAACAGTGGAAGTACATCCATGGGCGACCCTCGTCGACCTCGGTTCCGTTTGTGAACCCGAAATCTATGGCCATTTCCGGCCTCATACACACAAAAACATGATTTAATGCATAAATCACAACCCAAGCAACCCAAGCGGTAAACGGTCAGAGTGAGTCATCCAAAATAACTCGAAATTCCAAAGAAAATTCGGTCAGTTTTGGGACCGATCAAATATTTTCAACGGCCTCAATCATACTCAACCATTAACAAGTATACTTAAACAAGAGGTAAAGCAAGTAGGATAAAGCCGCTACGCAAGGTTTTATCAAAACTCAGCTTGAAGTGCTAGCGTTGCCCTCGCAGCGATAGAACAACCTATTTCTTGCTCAGGAAAGAAATCGAGCCGGTCAGATTGACGAAAACCTGAAAAGCTATTCATCTCTATAAAAAGCGCCGAAAACCTAATACCCAATAAATCCTTTTCTCCTCTCCCTCACGTTTCCTCTTTCCCATTTGAAGAAAGGGAATGACCTATTGGCTATTTTGTCTTCTTCCTCATTAAACTTCGTTTAATGCCACTTATGTCCTTTTCCCGTATTTTGACCACTTGGCACAATTTAGGCCGTCTGTTTCCATCATCTCTAATCTTGTAACATGTGTCACAAGAATACATGTTATAGGTGACTTTTGTCACATCACATGTGGTTTTACGGCACCATTCTTTCAGTTGCCTCGTGCAAGTCAGTGTCTCGGAATTTGGCCAGAGTCAAACGTGGTAGCTAGATTTAGGTGAGGCGATTCAATGGTAGTCGGTTCAGTGCGTCCGAGATCTGAAAAATTTACGGATTTGCAGTAAAGAAATTACGATTTTGCCATTTGAGAAAATTCGATTTTCTTGGGGTTTCTAAATTTGGTAGTGAGTCATTTAGGTAAATTATAGCCACATCAGTGAACTTGATGTTAGGCTTTTGAATTTCTCAATTCGGATCTCTGTACCTCAATTATGGTATGTTTACTCTAAACAGTCTAAGTGGAAGGGTTGGTCGGCTAGGTCAGCCGGCTAGAGGCTAGGTCAGTTCAGGTAGATTGTTCATAACTTCCTCATCCGAACTCCGATTCGGGTTGTAAATGAAAAGGTTAAAAGATTAAGAAAAATCTTTTGTTGTCATCGGAAAATGACATGTTCACGCTTGGCATGGGCAGGTGTGAAGTCGGTGAAATGACACGGGATATGGGCATGATGACATTTCATGCATGACATATGACATTCATGTAGACATTTTACTTGGATGTGTGTTTGTTGTGCGACCATTGCATGTGCACTTAGGTGGAGAGTAACCCTTGTAGGAGATTATCACTATTGGGCTTTGCTCACCTGCGTGGGACCCCCTTTTTAGGTGCGAAGGCGACGGCTCCTTCGAGGCCGTGAGTACAAAGGCCGGTTGATAAGAAGCATTTGTAAAATATATTAGAACAATCTAGTTTTAATACATTTTGGCATATAAGTGTAGAAGAGTTATCACGTCAAACTATTGTAAATAATAATTGTATAAGAAAAATATATTAATAAATTTGTGACGCCCCCAGCAGGGAGTCCGTTGACAACCCGTCAACGGAAAAACTATACGTCTCATATCCACGTTTATGAGTAAAAATGGCCACTTGGGCCCATACACTACTCATCAAAATATGTCCCCAACAAATATATTACATGGTTCAAGAGTTTTACATTTCTCTTAATTCAACATATAAACCTTAGAATTTTAATACATGTTACATGACAACATCAAAGCCACAAGTCGGCTTTCTTCTCAAATGGCCTCTAATGAGTGTCGCCTTCTCGATCGCTCCCTGTACCTGAAATGGTGATCCCTCGACAGGGTGAGCAAAGCCCAGTAGTGATAATTTCCTATATGGGTTACTCCTCACCTAAGTGCACATGTCATGGCGACAGTCACATTCAACAATTCATGAACCTACTTTCGAATGTCTGCTGCCCGAACCGGTAATGCCGGTCTCCTCTGGGCTCCCTCATATGCTAAGCCGAGATGCGAGTAAAATCACAGTTTTCAAAAAAAAAAGTTTTTTTGTTCTTGAAAACTCACAGCCCGAGTTGGTAGTATTGGACTACCTCCGAGCGAATGTGTTGGAGAACTTCTAAACAATTTATGGGCTCCTCCGACGTGTAATTGTTGGACCATCTCCAAACACAATTATCCGGAAAATCATTCATTGAAATTCCTTTCACAAACATTTTCGTCTTTCTTTCATTTTCGTGTCATGCACTCACTCCTAATATTCTAGGGTGCCCAAGTGCATATGGAATGCATTATGCTAATTCCAAACAATTTATGCTAATACATTTAATATGTATACATTAGCCAATTAACTCAAACAATTCATGTTATTCAATTTGCAACCAATAACACCAAAATTAGCTCACATGGGCTAATTAACAAACACAAGTAATTCATTTTGAATCACTTAACATCATAAAAATTCACACCAAAAATCACATGTCACTATTCACGTGAACGGTGAAACCCTCGGATTACGGTTCACGACCACACAAATAGGAATTTTCTCCACTCGGTTCAAAGCTTTTGAGACAGAGTTTACGGCTAAAACAAGCCTCAGAACATTCCAAACCATTTACATAATGGCTCTTAACAAAGATTAACGCAAGTGAAAGAATCACTACCTCTTGGAGTTGTCGAGAAACTCCACCAAATTGTGTCACGGCGCTCCTCCTTTGCGTAGAGCAACTTTCCTTCTTACTCTCGGTCCAAAATCGAAAGCGGTGAATGGCGCGATCTAGAAAGTAAACTCTCTCTCTCTCTCTAGAAAAATGAAAAAACTAAACTCACGCATCGTCTCCTCTCACGCACATTTTGGTTTCAATTAAATGGAGAAGATGATCACTATTCATCTTTTGTCCTTACTACCATCCATGTCCTAAAGTCTTGGATTTTTGACACTTGGCACTATCTCGGCCATCCATTTCCATCATCTCTCTACTCATGCAACATGTGTCACATGAGTACATGTTATAGGTGACTTTTGTCACATCACATATCGTTTTTGACACGATGCGGGTGCTTGAAAAACATGCAAATTAAACGTCTCGAATTTGGCCAATTAAACGTGGTAGCTAGATTTGTGGCGAAGGCGATTCCAACGATTGAAATTACGTTTGCGTCATCCGAGATCTAGAGAAATTCAGTTTTGACCGAAATGGCGATTTTGCATTTTAGAAAGTGGAATTTTCTCGGGTCTTTGACCTCCCTCGCCAAAAGAATTTTGTGAAATTCCATGCGCATCTGCGTCCCACCGCGTGCATATGTAACCTCACCCAACTCCAAGACCGTGTCGGGTATGACAGCAGGCTAAGGTCCTGGTGTGACAACTTGGGGAAATTTGTCGACTCATCGTTCAAGAATGACATCAACGCAGTATATCACACCACCCTAAAGATTACCATGAAGCGAGAATCACTTAGATCACGCTCACGATCTGATACATCGATGCTCTCACCCACCATCCTAGGGAAGAATTTCCCATCATCTCTCTAAAGGCCTCAACAAGTGCAAGAGTAAAGCGTACCATATTCGTTCAATTCATTCCAGATTCAAACGTCCTCTAGTCAAATCTATCACCTGAAGATTCATTCAATTCAAAACGCCGCTCCTAGTCGACAAGTCACGAAGTATAGCGTGCCTGCATATTAGGATGCCACTGGACGCTCAATCGCGATTGCTGAGACCTCTGCCTCCTAAGACAATCTCACCTCCATATGCCCGAGTGCGACTATGGTAATACGATCATCTGCCTGGCGACCCGAAGCTCTCGGCACGCAAATCCTGTCCTAGACCAGGCACGCGCTGCGGCTGCGGCCTATGTGGCCCGTCTGAAGTACTAGGTGTAATGCGTCTGGACGGATCACGGTCCCTCTGACCCATACGATGGCATGGAGAAATAAATTGTATACGCTCTACGTCCCTCGGGTGATTGGGGCCTGCAGTCCCCGAGCCTTGGGATCCCTTGCCTTTGAAATGATCCTCACTCGTATGTCGAGTGCGCCGGTGGAAACCTGCATACATCTGCTGTACGGCAACCCTAGCTCGATCCACGCCCAGAATAACCGGGCTGGAACCTGCGAACTAGAAAGCCTTACACTTCTTTCTCGAACTAAGAGAAGAAGGTTATTCTTCCTCTTAGTACCGGCACCCACATATCCTGGATGCCTTGTGGCGCCCAATCCCGAGGTCCGTTATTTACCGTCAACCGAGAAACCTCATGAATGTCGGGTGCTTGACATCTCTCATGAAAAATCGGGCGAGTCTCCTTTGTCATGGGGCTCTACCCATGGTACATAACACGTCTGACACATCCAGCGACCATTGAGTCGAATGAGGTAAGCTCTTCCACCCACCTGGCGGTTGGACTGCGTATCACTCAACCAATATATCCCAACCAAATACATATCTCATGGTTCAAGAGTTGATAATTCACTCTTATACAAACATATATCAAAATTCTAGAATTCTAATACATGTATACATAATAAAACCAAAGCCACAACTTGGCTTTCTTCTAAAGCGGCCTCCTATGATGGCTAGTCTCCTGATGCGCTCCACGTACTGAAAATATATCCTCGACGAGGTGAGCTAATCTTTCACGATCAGTGAATCTTTCAATTGAGCTACTCTCCGTAAGTGCATATGCAATGCTCAATGAAAACATACATTAAAGTAAATCGTGATCCTACTTGAATGTCTATATGATCAACTCATATCCAGGGTCTAGCGACTCCCTCACCTTTACTGGCGCATTATGAAGCCTTATTTTCAACAAAGATGTTTGTTTTTATTTATGGACAACCCTCGATATAAGTAATGGACCCGACTCCGATGTTATATTTAATTGGACAGCCCTAGATGTATATCGGTGGGAAGCTTGACGATTGATATTTATATGGACTACCCTCCGATAATTATTATTTTTAGTTAACCCTCCGAAACCATTCTCTCAAGAATCACGTCGACTCCTCCTGGCCTCTGGGGTGCCCAGTGAATGGAATGCATGATGTCCAATTCAATACAATTCCATATAACAAATGCAAATATATATAACATGATATACATTTACACAATTTAATCACACAAACATGTTATGTAATTTCACAATCCATTACACAAAAATTAGCTCGCGGGCTAATTATCAACCTGGTACAATTCGATTTAGATTACTCCAGCCAAACACATTATTTCACAAAAATTATTTTGTGAACACTATTCCTCGAGCGATGAAACCCTCGGGTTCTTATTCGCAGTTCAAGGCCACTGATTACATTTCCACACAATTCAAGCCATTCCCGGCCTCATACCATCAACACAAGATTTATTTCATAAATTTATGAAATAAACACCCAAACAGCCCCTACACAGTCACAGATTGTGCATCTGGGCTCCATAAATTTCACCAATCATCGGTTCACTTTGTGAACCCGAATTTCAAGGCCATTTCCGGCCTTATACACATCAAAGCATCATTTATAGCATAAATGCACAAACTAGCAACCAGCGATTCGTGGCGATCCGCGGATTTGTCCAATAAATTTCAAATTTCCCACTCCTCGGTTCCAGATTTGGAACCGATCAGAAAACGACTCGTTTAAGGCCTCAAACCATCGAAACATTCTGGCTTGGCTTAAATAAAGTGCCAAAACCCAAGTAGGATAAAATCCCTACCTCTCGGAATTTGACGAAACTCTCTAAAACCGAAGCCCACGCGTAGGCCTCTTCACGTAGAGCAACTTTCCTTCTTGTCCCGAAGAATTCTGATGGTCGGATTTACCGGAAATTTAGAGAGAAGCAACATACCCTCTCACTAAAAACGAATTCAAAACCTTCTACATCTTTTCTTCCTTTTGCTTTTCACGTTTTCTCCCCTTTTTAATTTGAGAAGATGAGTACTATTCAATTTTTCGTCTTATTATCCAACTTAACAATTTCATTAATGCCAATTTTGTCCCTTATTCTAGATTTTTGCCATTTGGCACTATCCCGGCCATCCATTTCCATCATCTCTCTACTCATGCAACATGTGACTTTTGTCACATCCCGAGAAGTCGGATTTTTAAACTGAAGCTTCGATGCCTCGGCGTGTAAATTCCTTGTCTCGGGTCGTGAAGTCGACGTGGTATAGATTTCTTGAGGCGGATTCCGTGATTGAAATCCGTTTAAATCAGAGATACAGAGAATAAATTTTAGATTTTCACGAAATTAAATTTTACGAATTTTAGTAAATTGGAATTTCTCGGGTCTTACATGCCTCGCATAAGATCTACCTCTCCCTCTGTGGTCATAGTCGTCTTGACCCTAGAGTCCACTCCTCCTCTAACCATTTGGAGGGCCTTGATGTACTTCCTAGCGGCGGGAGGTGGATTGGAAGCCATGGCTCATTGTGCACATGCGTGCGATAGCGGCTGCGATCTCTACGACCTCAGCAAGGCCTGCGATCAAATGCGGGTGATTGGCGGCCGATTACCTCGTGGACGCCCTCTACGTCCTTGCCCTACGACCATCTACACGTGTCAAATTGCAAGTTAATATTCAATCTTGTTATCTCCAAAGGCGTAAGCCATTACGAGAGACCTATTCATATCTGAGAAAAAATATTTTATGCACAATGTCCATGCATTCATAAGAATTGCAAGGCGATAATTCAATATAATATCAATCAAATCAACAACAAAAATTTTATTTTAGAAAATTTCATTTTAAAATATTTTTATTTCATGTGATTTTATTTTATTTTCATTCATGCTCTTGTGGAAAACAAACTACCCAAAAAAAATGTTATTATATATATATATTTTCTCATTTTACAGTAAACCAAATAAATTTATTAAAATTTATTTTATTCATTTTCTTCTAGTTTTACACACTCTTAAACATGAAAATTTTCTTCACATCATATTTTTCCTCATTCCCTCTTGGAAAACCTCCCAAAAAAAAATATATATTATTTTTTCATTTTCCAATAACCCAAATAAATTTATTGAAATCTATTTTATCCATTTTTTTTTCATTTAATTATGGACCATTTTGTTCCAAAATTTTTGAACACCTAAGGTTACATTTTCTGGAGCCCTAGTGTTCAACATTTTCTCTATACTCTCTTGACGAGCATACCAATCATACACACAACACATAACAATCCATGTATACACACCATTCACGCATCAATCACCAAGTGCACAAGGAATGTGAAGCAACCACGTGCCCATCAAGTCCTGGGTAATCATTATACCTAACTTATTGAAACTAAGCTCTAGTATTTACTCAAGCCTAGGCTCACGATACCAATTTGTGACACCCCCAAGCAGGGGTCAGTTTGACAACCCATCAACCCGCGGAATACTCGTGAATGTCAAGGGTAACCTTACCACTCATGAAAGTGGGCAGTCTCCTTTATGCGGGAGCTCTGCACAAGGGAGTACAAACTGTCTGATAATCAGCAATGATCCCCACGAATTACATGCGAGTAAAATAACTGGCCACTTGGGCCCCTGCATCATCACTCACAAAATATATCCCAACTATATACAATAGTTTCAAGAGTTAATAAATCACTCTTACCAAACATATATCAAAAGTTTACAATTTTAATACATGTTATACAAAACGAATACCCAAAGCCACAATATGGCTTTCTTCTAAAATGTGGCCTTTAGCGGCGCTGATCCTTGTGCACTCTGTGCACAGAGAAATGGTGATCCTCGACAGGTGAAGCAGAAGCCTAGTAGCGATAATTTCCTACATAGGTTACTCCTCACCTAAGTGCATGTCATGGCAAACAATCACATTCAAGCAATTTCCTTGAACCTACTCGGAATGTCTACATGCGAGCCAATGTCTCGAGTCCTCAGAGCTCCTCACATATGCCTAAGGCCCAGAATGCGTTAAAATCACGATTTTTCAAAACCAGCTTTTTGTTCGAGAAAACTCACACCGGAGATTCGATAAAAGTATTGGACTACCTCCGAAGCGAATGTGTAGAGAACCTTCTAAACAATTCTTTGAAACCCTCAGACGTGTAATTGTTGGACCATCTCAAACACAATTCTGCAGAAAATCATCCATTAAAAATTCCTTTCACAAACATTTTAGTTTTTCTTTGAAACTTTCGTGTCATGCACTCACTCCTAATATTCTAGAGGTGCCCGATTGCATATGGAATGCATTATGCTAATTCAAACAATTTATGCTAATATATTTAATATGTATACATTAACCAATTAACTCAAACAATTCATGTTATTCAATTTGCAACCAATAACACCAAAATTAGCTCACATGGGCTAGTATTTGTATTATTTTAGACCTTAACATCATAAAAATTCACATCAAAAATCACGTGTCACTATTCACATGAACAGTGAAACCTCGGGTTACTATTCATGACCATAGAAATATGAATTTTCTCTACTCGTTTCAAAGCTTTTGAGACCCGAGTTTACAGCTAAAAACAAGCCTCGGGCATTCTTAACCATTTACATGGCTCTTAGCCAAAGATTAGCGCAAGTAGAAAAATATCCCTACCTCGTTTGTGAACTCCACCAGTGAGTGTCCGCAGCGTAGCTCTCGGCTGCGTAAACAATTCCTTCTTACTCGTCGAAAAACCGACCCGGTTCGAATAAACTGTAAATTTAGAGAGAAGTGGCTCTCTCTCTTGCTAGAAAGATGAAAAGCTTCAAGCTCTTGCATCCGTCCTCACTCTCTACGCACATTTTGGCTTTCAATTAAATGGAGAAGATGATCACTATTCATCTTTTGTCCTTACTCTCATAAACTTTCATTTAATACCATCCATGTCCTCAAGTCTTGGATTTTTGACACTTGACACTATCTCGGCCATCCATTTCCATCATCTCTCTACTCATGCAACATGTGTCACATGAGTACATGTTATAGAGTGACTTTTGTCATCACATATCGTTTATGAACACCCGATACAGTGCCTCGAAAACGTGCAAATTCGGTATCTCGGTCGGCGAAATTCGACGTGGTAGCTAAGATTTGTGAGGGCGATTAACGTTGAAATTAGTTTTGTCATCAGATCTAGAAAAATTCAGTTTTGGCGAAATGCGATTTGCATTTTAGTGGAATTTTCTGGGTCTTACAATAACCCCCCCAGGGGTTTGGGGCGTCCTAAAGGTCTATGATACAGAGTAAATAAAAAATAAATGTAAATTATAAAAATAATAATAATTATTATTATTATAATATATTGCATGTGTCTAAATAAATTGAGAACGCCAATTTTAATTTTGCTCAAAAATCATGTACTTCAACGAAATTGATAAATCATATATAACAAAATATGATAAGTGAATTACAAATTTTGTAAGCCATTTTCACTACATTGTACAATATATAGATAAAATATTTTAATATAATTATATTTTATTATAATAAGAATTTATATTAATATCTGACAATTTTATACTAAACTAAACATTGTAGCTAGTATGATGTCTTCGGTACATTGGATGGAGTTGTTAGTTTCTTGTCATAATTAGTTTTTCTTGTCATACCCAAGTGTTCATGTAGATTTCATGGACTTGATGTGAGGTTTGATGAAAGGATAAGTGCAAAGCTTTACTTGTTTGATAATGTGACACTCAGCAGGGAGGTGTCGTTGACAACCCGTCGGCAGTGGAATACTCGTAAATGTCGAGTAACCCGACACCACTCCAATCAGGCGAGTCTCCTTTTATGTACGGGGAAGTCTACCCAAACTACAACCTGTCCCAACATCAACATCATAAGACATATACATGATAAAGCAGCCGCCAGGCCCATCTGACAATACTCATCAATATACACCAACTATACCACTGAATTCAAGAGTTGATAAACCACTCTTAATTCAACATATATTAAAATTTACTATTCTAATACATGTTATACAAAATCAAAGCCACAAGTCGGCTTTCTTCTCAAACGGCCTCTAGTGAGTGCCGCCTTCCCGATCTCTCCCTGTACTTGAAATAGTGATCCCTCGACAGGGTGAGCAAAGCCTAGTAGAGATAATTTCCTACATGGGTTACTCCCCACCTAAGTGCACATGCATGGCAAACAACCACATTCAAGCAATTTCATGAACCTACTCGAATGTCTACATGACTAACCCATGTCTCGAGTCCTCATTGACTCCCTCACTATGCCTAAGCCGAATGCGAGTAAAATCACAGTTTTCAAAACAAAAGCTATTTGTTCTTGAAAACACACTACCGAGTTTCGGTAAAACTATTGGACTACCCTCCGAGGCGAATGTGTTGGAGAACCTTCCTAAACAATTCATGGGCCCCTCCGACGTGAATTGTTGGACAATCTCCCAACATGATTCTCCGGAAAATCTTCCGTCGAAATTCCTTTCACAAACATTTTCATTTTCGTTTCATTCATGTCATGCACTCACACCCTATTATTAAATTTGCCAGTGCATATGGAATGCATGATGCCAATTCCACACATTCATGCTAATATATTCATATGCATATATATTGTATAATTTAAATCACATAAATATGTCATCTGGAATTCACAACCAATTTTACCAAAATTAGCTCACATGGGCTAATTAACAAACACAAGCAATTCATTTTGAATCACTCAACATCATAAAATTCACACAAAAATATTTGTGTCACTATTCACATGAATAGTAAAACCCTCGGGTTACTGTTCACGACCACACAAAATAGGAATTTTCTCCACTTTGTTCAAAGCTTTTGAGGCCAGAGGTTTGGCTCAAAACAGCCCTCGAAGCGAACCACAACCATTTACATGGTTCTTAAGCAAAGTTAACACAAGTAGGAAAAGATCCCTAACTCTTGGAGTTGTCGGAACTCCACCAAATTGGTGCCTACGCGTAGCCCTCGCTGCGTAGAACAACTTTCCTTCTTGCTCCGTCAAAAATCGATGGTCTAATCGATCGGAACCCTAGAGAGAAGCCACTCCCTCTCCCTCTAAAAACATCAAAACCTAAGCTACTGCATCTCCTCCTCCTCTCCTGCACGTTTTTGGCTTTTCAATTTGAGAAGATGACCACTATGATTTTTAACACTTGGCACTATCACGGCCGTCTGTTTCCATCATCTCTCAAATCTTGCAACATGTGTCACAAGAGTACATGTTATAGGTGACCTTTGTCACATCACATGTCGTTCTGACATTTTGAGCACCGGTTCCTCGAAAAACGTGAAAATTCCGACTGTCTCGAAATTCGACGAAATTCTACGTGCTAGCTAGATTTAGAGATGATTGCGGTAGAAATCCGTTTCATCGTCGAGATCTGGCATTGATTTTACCGAAAATGACCATTTTACCATTTTCCGAGAAAATTGGAATTTTCGCAGTCTTATTCTCCCCTCCTTAAAAAATTTGCAGTCCTGAAGTGCATTACAATCACTACAAAACACATACATATGCAACGTGCACTCTACCATGCATGTAAACAGTCATTTAAATATTAAACGACTAAACCACGTACCTTCATTCCTAAACAAGAAGGGATAGGTGGCCCGCATTGTGTCCTCGCGCTCCCGCGTTGACTCCTCCACTCCACAGTGCCGCCATAGCACCCTCACTAGCCTCACGGTCTTGCGTCGCAAGGCACGATCCTGACTATCCAAAATGCGCAACGGTCCACCGCCGAAGGTCCCATCGGTGTCCCAACCTCAATCTCTCCCCAATCCACTATGTTTGGATGCGGGTGTTACCTCGAACATAGGCGTGAAATACCTTGTGGACGCACGACATCTTTGGGCGGTAAGCCAACGATGCGGCTACGGTGCCTACCTCTCAGTATCTCGAAGGGCGATAACCCAGATAGCTTCCCTGCGCTTGCGGGCGACCACTCCTCTCTTAGGCATCACCTTCAAGAAGCCTTGATCTCCAACCTCGAACTCTAAGGGTCGACGTCGTACATCAACATAGCTGCCTGGGCGCTCGGCAGGCAGAAGATCTTGTCGTGTCAACTCACCTTCTCAGTGTCTCCAATCCATCGAGACCATTGATGAAAGCTCACTCCATGGTCCAACATATACTCAGCGTCTGCATGGCCTCCCATAGAATGCCTCATATGGTGCCATTTGTATGGCTTGATAAGCTGTTATAAATGAATTCCACTAGAGCAGAAATCACTCTTCAGCTACCCTTATGATCCGGAATATGCTTTCGTAGCATGTCCTCTAACACTTGTATATAATCCACACAACATGTAACCCTACATAACCCCTGCTTGGTGTGCAAACGCTAACCTTCCCAAGGTCACAATCACTGACAATCTAATGGACAGGTAGCCTAGTCATGTCATAGACCAACATCCATATCACAGGAAACCCTTCTTGAAACAACAACACAATGCAATTTCCAAAGGGGTATCCAAATCTCGAGTCACTCTCGAGCTCTATCCTCAACTCTAAGTCGTGATAACCATGACCGTGTTTTTCATCTCGAGTCACTCGGAGCTCCTATCACTCGACTCTAAGTCGCCGTGATAACATGACCGTGTGTTTCTCTCGGGCAACGCTTTTCATTTACCTTTGCGAGCCTCTTACATCCACACTGAAATTTCGGATATCTCCACGGGTCTCTTACACCAACACGAAATTTTGGATATCCTGGTCTGCCCCACACCCGCTGAAATTTCGGACTTCTCCACGGGTCTCTTACACACCCGCCTGAAATTTAGGATAGCTCCAAGGTCACCCACCCCTACAGAAATTTGGTTTCTCCACGGGTCTCTTACACCCACACAGAAAATTTGGATAGCTCCCCGGGTCTCTTACACCCACATAGAAATTTTGGATTTCTCCACGGGTCTCTTACACCCATACAGAAATTTGGGATAGCTCCCCGGGTCTCTTACACCCACACAAAAATTCAGGATAGCTCCTCGGGTCTCTTACACCCACACAGAAATTTGGGATAGCTCCCCGGGTCTCTTACACCCACACAGAAATTTGGGATGGCTCCCGAGTCTCTTACACCCACACAGAAATTTAGGACATCTCCCCGGGTCTCTTACACCCACACAGGACCTTTCGGATACTACTGCGGGTCTCCTTCACCCTAACTCCAGATTTCTCACCTTAGGGGATTACCGATTCCTTCTTGCTTTGCCCAACACACTTTAATTACTCTTCATTTCCTGATTCGAACTATGAGTCTTCATTGGACGTAGTCCCAGACAAACCCATTACGCTCTTAAGGTGGTGAATGACCATACCATGCCCACACCGACTCGTAGCGATGTTCACAGTGCGCATGACAGCGGTGATGCCATCTTCGCGACACCCAAATCTTGAGGTCCACCTGGCGCAGAATCTCGGAGATCACTGGCACTCATAATCGACACGTGATCGGCTCGCCCGCATCTGGGGAAGAACGCATCTCGCTTTTGGCTTCTCTAAAGGCCTCGACCTCTAGCCCAAACCTATCACACAAGATGCATTAATAAGACATGACCGTGAAAACAAATGCGGGTATAAAGCATTGCCTGCGCGTCATTTGATCTACATGCTTTCGACCTCTGTACCATGAGGCCTTTGCCTCCTAGGACAATCTCGCCTCATATGCCCAGGCTGGCGGCAATGGTAACCACGTCTACGCGGCGGCTGAACTCTCTTGCACAGTAAATCACGGCCTTTCGACCTCGGCCCTCACGCTCGGCCACTGCCTGTAATGACCGTCTGCGAGTACTGGGCACAGTGTGGCACCACTGGAACGATGCTGGTTCCCGCGGCCCATACCTAGGGGTGGAGGAACAAGCGTGTCACCTCTGTCTATCGATTGGGGTGCGTTGTCCCAAAACCTTGGATCCCGTCTGCGAAGTGTCCCTCCTCCTTATGTTCGGGATCTTTGCGGCAATGTGCTTACATCACGCCCATCATGGTAGCAGCCTGAACTCGTCTCACGATGATTGGAATGAGATGTCCCATGCCATGGGATTGCCTCCTTGGGCAATCCTTAGAAAGTGTCGATTTGTCGGTAGAAAATAACATATCACACCGCCTGCGACCAAATGCCCATCGGCTTTAGTCTTGATAACCTTAGCCACATCTTTGAGGAGTACGTGCGAAATATAGTCTTGTTCTTTCCACGGTTGGAAGAAGATGGATATTTCTTCCTCTTATCTGACACCCATATCTTGGATGCCTCGCGCGCATCTACCTCTCCTCTGTGGTCGCCAGTGGTCTGACCCTCGAGTCCCTCCTCCTCTAACCATTGGAGGGCTGATGTGCTTCTAATCGTGAGGTCATTTGACCTTTGGTTCCCACCCTTGCTAAGCATGTGCAATAGCGTGACGCAATCATACGGCCTCAGCAAAAGCCTGCGGTCAAAGCCGGTGGTGCGACCCGATCACCTCGTGGGCGCCTCGTCCTCGCCCATGAATAGTCATCTACACATGTCAAATGGCAGGACAAATTTCAATGCGTCTCTAAAAGGCTTAATCCGGCCCGAGACCACTTTATTCATATCTGAAATATTCCATACATAATGTCCATGCATTTATAGGCAATGTAAGACAATTAATTCAATGTATCAAATCATATTTAAGCAACAAAAATTTTGTTTTCCAGAAATTTTCATTTTAAAAGATTTTATCTCATTTTATTTTATTTTATTTTATTTTATTTTATTATTTAAAAAAAAAAATCTTGTGAACAGTGTCCCAAACAGTGACTCAGAAATAGTGCATTGAGTCCAAAACTAGGACAAGTGCACAGTATGCATGTGAAACCCCGAGAAAATCCAATTTTTTGGAAAAAGGGTAAAATCGTAATTTCGGTAAAAATCCAAAATTTTTCTAGATCTCGGATGATGAAGCGATTTCAGTTGGGACTCGTCTCTCACAAAATCTAGCTAACACGTTGAATTTCGTGGAATTAAAGGCAGTCGAAAATTGCATTTTTGAACACCAGTATCGGTGTCGTAAACGAAATTTGATGTGACAAAAGTCACATATAACATGTACTCATGTGACATAAGTTGTATGAGTAGAGAGGTGATGGAAACGGACGGCCGAGATTGTGCCACGTGTCAAAATCCAAGCAAAGGGGGCATGGATGACATTTTGGAATTTCTTAATGATAATAGGACAAAAGTCCAAATAGTGTCATCTCCTACAATTAAAGGGGAGAAAAAAAAACGTGAAGAAGGGAGAAGGACTTCCAGTAGCTTAGGATTTCAATTTTTAGAGAGAGAGTAAGCCACTTCTCTCTAGATTTCTGGCTAATCCGATTGTCGGAATTCTTCGGAGCAAGAAGCAAAGCGGTTCTACGCAGCGAGGGCTTCGCGTGGGTACCGGTTTTAAGGAGTTTCGACAAACTCCGTGAGGTAGGGGTTTTATCCTACTTGTTTTACTCTTGATTTAAGAGATTTGTTGATGATTCGGTTGGTTTGAGGCCTTGAACGGCCGTTTGATCAGTCCCAAAACTTGGGACCGAAGTGGGAAAAATTTAGAAACCCAATTGGACAGTCCGTGACTATCCACGGACTGTTTGGGTGCTAATAGTATAGTATGCCATAAATTATGCTTTGTATGTATGAGGCCGGGGGAATGGCCATGGAATTCGAATTCACAAAGTGGGCCAGTGTTGGAGTAGTGGCTAGTGACGATGGCTAGGGTTTCTTTGTTCATGTGAATAGTGACATGAAATATTTTTGTGAAAAAAATGTGTTTGATTGAGTGATTCAAATTAGTTGCTCGTGTTCGTTAAGGTAGCCCATTGAGCTAATTTTTGTGTAATGGATTGATTTGTGTGGAAATGAATGAGTTAATCGCGAACTTTGTGTATTAGCATGAGGTCACAATTATATGGGATATAATTGTGTGTTTAGGTCATTGGAGATGAGTTTGTGATTAGCTCAAGTGAGTTAATTTGGGTGATGGTTGACCAAAATTTGTAGAATTGTGTGAAATTACACGCTTTATGTTATATGTGATTTAAATATGTTAATATATATACGTATGTAGATACATTAGCATAGATGACATGAAATGACATAATGCATTTTCATATGCATTTAATGTAACCTAAGTTAAATTAATGAGGTATACGGGTTTTCTGAAAAATGAACATGGTTGCGAAAGGAATTTCCACCTGAGATGATTTTCGAAGAATGGTGTTGGGGAGATGGTCCCTACACAGTCTGCGTCGGAGCCCATGTATTGTTTTGGAAGGGTTCCTCCGACACATTACGCCTTGGAGGGTAGTCCATATTTTTTCACGAACCAACCGGTAGTGTATTTTTAAAAACAACAAGTTTTGTTTTGAAGCGATGTTTTCTCATACATAGCTTGACAGTGTGAAGTCGGTGGATGAACGTAAGGAACGGGCATTTAGACATTCAAGTAGGATCACGAATTTGCTTGAATGTGTGTTTACATAGGATCATTGCATATGCACTTAGGTGGGGAGTAACCCATTTAGGGTGATTCCCTCTTGGCGATAGCTCACTTTGTCGAGGAATATTTTTTGGTCTGAGGACGTTCGAGGAGGCGATTCATGATGGGGGTGATTTTAGAGAAAACCCGGGTTGTGTGGCTTTGATGGTTTGGTTTAATATGTATTAGAATTGTAGATTTTGCTATTTGTATTAAGAGTAATGTATAACTCTTGAACCACGTGAGCTAATTGGTTGATCTTATTTGGATTAGGCATGACATGTAGTATATTTTGGTTGGGATATGTTTGTTGTGAGTATTAATCGAGCTCAAGTGGTCATTTTTACTCATTTGGTGTATGGACCGCGTGGTCATATTGGCTATTTAGGACATGTTTGTATTCGGTGAAACTCCCATTGCAAGGGGCTACGCGGTGCTCATGAGTGGTGTCGGGTTACGGCATACACAATGTTCCGCGGGTTGACGGGTTGTCCAACGGACACCGGTTTGAGGCGTCCACGGTGCACACCTTTGCCCGGCCTACTTGGCGCCGCCGTGCGCACAGCTGCGGTGTCAGCGGACCAGCGGAGCTATCGCAAGCACGGGCGGCCCGTGCTGGCCCGTGCGGCAGCCTTCAGCGCTCGCTAATGCCATGCTCGTAGTGCCCACGGCGTGTGGCGTGCCGCGGCACAACCGGCGACCAAGCCTGCCCCACGTCGCGATACAATTGGTGCCATCGCGGCACGCCCTCGGCAAAGGCGTAAGCGTCATTACAAAGCGTATCGTGACCTGACCCTGGCGCCCGATCCACGGCTCACGTCACGATACAAGCGATTGTATCGTGACACACCTATTGGCCGGTCAAACCGCCCGCTTTGTCGCGATGCGGAGTTGTATCGTGACGCGCTCCCGATAGCTTGCACGCCATATGCGCTATGTCCGCGATACAATTCGTATCGTGACACAAATTAAACAATAACCATTCGGGTTAAAACAGTTTTTTTTTTCGCCGTTTTTTTCACACCTTTCTTTGGGTACCCAAAAATATATACATACACACACACACACACACACACACACACACACACACACACACACACATATATATATATATATATATATATATATACTCTACCTATATATACCTTCTTTATATATATATATATATATATATATATATATATATATTTTTTTTTTTTTTCATTTTCATTCGATAAATATTTAAAAATTATTTATTTCTTTATTGAGTTTTACACTTAAAAACAACAAAATATATCATTATTTTTTCTTCACTTTCCTGCTACTAGAAAACCTCCCAAAAAAAAAAATATATATATATATATATATATATATATATATATATTTTCGATAAATCAAAATAAATTTCTTAAAATTTATTTTATCAAATATTATTATTATTATTATTATTTTTCATTTAGTCACGGACCATTTGTCCAAAATTTTCTCGAACACCTAAGGTTATATTTTCTCGACCCTAGTGTTCAACATCTTTCATTTTGTTTTTTTTTTCCTATGTGCTATTACCTAAGCACACAATTTCAATCACAATTCATAACAATTCATGTTATGCACACCATTCACACATCAATCACAACAATCGCACAATCACATAAAACACAGTGCATGTAGTGTTCTAATCCTGTCTTGTGATTGTCTAGGTAATCACATACCTAACTTACCGATACTAAGCTGTAGCCTAGTATCCAACATCGAGCTATAATGTTGTGATGTCCTTACACTTTAATGACTATGACCTAAGCCCAAGTCCCAAGCCTGGTACTGTGCCACCTAAGCTCGTACCTGGGTTGTGAAAATTTGGTATCGGGACTAAACTTATGAGATACCTAAACCCAGGCTCCACACAGGTATTCGTATCGCAGGCTACGATCTCAAATTTGTGGCGCCCCAAATCCCGGGGTGTCTTGTTGACAACCCGTCAACCAGCGGAATACTCGTGAATGTCAGATGGCAGAGCACCACTCGAAAATCGGTGGGGAGTCTCAGCACATGCAGGGAGCTCTACAAAGAAACTACAACTGTCCCAACATTAACATCATAAAGACCTTATACACATAGAAGTAAAAACGGCCACTTGGGTATACAACAATACTCATCAATACACCAACTATACATACCATAGTTTAAGAGTTGATAAACTACTCTTGTTCAACATATATTAAAATTTACTATTCTAATACACATATTACAAAATCAAAGCCACAAAGTCGGCTTTCTTCTCAAACTGACCTCTAGTGAGTGCCTCACTTCCCCGATCGCTCCTAACATGAAATAGTGATCCTCGACATGGTGAGCAAAGCCTAGTAGAGATGTTCCTACATGGGTTACTCCCCACCCTAAGTACAGCCATGGCAAGCGACCACATTCAGCAATTTCATGAACCTACTCGAATGTCTACATGACTAACCCATGTCTCGAGTCTCAAACTCCCTCATATGCTGCGGATCTGAGTCAAATCCGTTTCAAAACAAAGCTATTTGTTTGGCTTACACTACGAGTTTCGGTAAAAGTATTGGACCACCCTCCGAGGCGAATGTGTTGGAGAGACAGCCTAAACAATTCATAGGCCCCTCTCGCGTGAATTGTTGGACAATCTCGGCCGCGATTCTCGGAAAATCTTCGTGAAATTCCTTTCACAAACATTTTTCATTTTCCTTTCATTTTCATGTCATGCACTCACACCTATATTCTGTTTGCCCAGTGCATATGAAATACCTTGATGCCAATTCCACACATTCATGCTAATATATTCACATGCATATATATTAACATAATTTAAATCACATAATCATGTCATGCAATTCACAACCAATTTCACCAAAATTAGCTCACATGGGCTAATTAACAAACACAAACAATTCATTTTGAATCACTCAACATCATAAAATTCACACAAAAATATTCGTGTCACTATTCACATGAACAGTAAAACCCTCGGGTTACTATTCACGACCACACAAAATAGGAATTTTCTCCGCTCCGGTTCCAAACTTTTGAGACCGAGTTTGCAGCTAAAACAAGCCTCGAGCGTTCTAACCATTTGTGGTTCTTAAGCAAAGTTAACACAAGTAGGAAAGATCCTAACTCTTGGAGTTGGCGGAACTCCACCAAGTGGTGCCACGCGTAGCCCTCGCCAGCGTCAGCCGGCTTTCTTTCTTGCTCCGTCGACCAGGTAAGTCGTCGGTAGGAATCCTAGAGAGTGCTCCTCTCTCTCTAAAACATCAAAACCTAGCTCTTGCATCTCCTCCTCCTCTCTGCACGTTTTGGCTTTTCAATTTGAGAAGATGACCACTATTCAAAATTTTGTCTTATTATCTCATTAAACATTCACTTAATTCCTTCCATGTCCTCAAGTTTTGGATTTTTGACACTTGGCACTATCTTGGCACTTATTTATATCATGAAAAGCCGGTTGGCAGTTTCGTTTGGTGAAGTTGCCGATCGAGAAAAAGAGCTCCAGTGAGTGGTATCGGGCCACTGATCAGCGTCGGGAAAGGAGGCATCACCAAAATTAAAGCGCCGGGTACTGGGCGAAGATTCTCGGGCGTTCTTAGGTGGTGAGTTTTTGGCCAAAATTTTCCCGGTTCTGGGCCAGGCGAGTTTTGAACAGTCGTCGAGCCATTGAAATTTATTTGGTTAGTTAGGGAAGCAGGGCAGGGCCATAGTACCCACTTGAATACTTGATGCTTGGAATAAGAAATATATATATATATATATATATATATATATATATATATATATATATATATATATATATATATATATATATATATATATATATATATAAAGAATCACAATAGGATAAGAAGTTCATCTTCTGAAAAATAAAAAATAAGAATTTATTTATGTATGTTAGATTCCTTTTTCAATGATAATTTATTTTATCCTTTATCACTGTTCTTATTTTTTTGCCATGATATAATAAAAAGTAGTTGGTTTGACAAATATGTAATTATTATATAAAAATCTGATTTAACAAGATGATGTAGGCAACACTAATAAAGGGATTATAATAATAAATATAAAAAACCTTTACATACCACACTATATTTTTAAATCACTATATTAAGAAAAAAATACCTGATAGGTTTTATAATACAATATTAAAGGTCTATGATACAAGAGTAAATAAAAAATAAATGTAAATTCTAATATGTATGTATGTATTATTATTACTTCTTAATATAATATATTACATGTGTCTAAATAAAATTAGAGAGCATCAATTTAATTTTGCTCAAAAAATCATGTGCTTCTAACTATTTAAAGAAATTGATAAATCATATATAACAAAATATGATAAGTGAAATACACACATTTTTGTAAGCCATTTTTACATTGTACAATATATAGATAAATATTTTAATATAATAAAGTTTATATTAATATACAATAATTTTATACTAAACTAAACATTATAGCTAATTATGATATCACTTACTTGAATTGGAGTTGTTAGTTTCCTTGTCATACCAGAAAGCAAATCATTATAACTGAAAATGTGCCATAAGCTATCTAGTGTTCATGCTTAGATTTCATGGACTTGATGTGAGGGTTTGATGAGGATAAGTGCAAAGCTTTTGCTTGTTTGATAAACTTTCTCTTTATAATTAAATATTGATATTCATATAGAATATTTGTACCATTCTTTATAAATTACATGATCTCGTTTTATTTAATTTTTAATATATAATGAAAATTAATCATTTCTTTAAATTAAGGTAATCTTGCCTTGATAAGGCGTATATATATAATCAAATCAAATTGATAAGATATGGATACAAGATTAGAAACATCAAGTATGAGATATTTGAAGCGATTATATCATAATATTCCCTCAATAATATTTTCCATTGTATAGTAGATGAATAGTGGATCTTTGTATAATCTTAAATTCATATTATCTACATGCATTGTGACGCCCCAAATCCCGGGGGTCCGTTGACTACTCGTCAACCCGCGGAATACTCGTGAACGTCGGGTAAACCGACATTATTCACGAAAATCGGGCAGAGTCTCCTTTGTACGGGGAGCTCTACCCAAGAAACAAACCTGTCCCAAACAGTTCAATATGACTTTATATATATAGAGTAAAGCGACCACTTGGGCCCCCACAAGCCAATACTCATCAAATAATCCCAACTATATACAATAGTTTCAAGAGGTAATAAGTATCCTTAGCCATCATATATCAAACTTATAGAGTTACATGCATGTGTACAACAAAACCAAAGCCACAACCCGACTTTCTTCTAAAGCGGCCTCTAGGATGAGCCGTCTCCTCGAGCGCTCCCTGTACCTGAAAATAATATCCCTCGACAGGGTGAGCTATCGCCCAGTAGTGGAATCACCCTAAATGGGTTACTCTCCACCTAAGTGCATATGCAATGCTCCAATGAAAACATACATTTATGTAAATGCGTGATCCTACTTGAATGTCTACACAGGCTAACTCATACCTCGAGTCCTCTGACTCCTCACACTTACCTAGGCCACATTATGAAACGTATTTTTCAAAACAAAGATATTTGTTTTTAATTGTGAACTACCCTTGATATAAGTAGTGGACCGACAGATGATCTATTTAGTGGACAACCCTCAGTGTATGTCAATTGGGGTAGCTCGGCGATTGATTTTATATGAATGCACCCTCCAATAATTATAATGGTTAGTCAACCCTCGGAAACCACTCTCTCAATGAACCACCTCAGGCACTCCTCTAATGTTCACAAGGTGCCCCGATGCATCATAGATATGATGCCAATTACAATACAATTATATAACTTTTTATGTAAATATATAATCGGCATATATTCATAATTTAAATCCTGAAACAACATATGTAATTTCACAATCCATTACATCAAAAATTAACTCACGTGGGCTAATGATCAAGCACGAGCAATTCAACTTGAATTACTCGACCAAACACGTTTTCACACAAAAATTTATTTTCGTGTCACTATTCACATGAATAGAAAAACCCTCGAGTTAATGTTCACAGCATATCATCCAATCATCGGTTCACTTTGGGAACCTGAATTTCATGGCCATTTCCGACCTCATACGCATCAACACATGACTTAATGCACAATTTATCACACAATGCACCCAAACAGTCCATACCCATTCATGGACTGTCCAAAAGGGGTACCATAATTTTTCACACTTCGGTCCCTTGTTTTGGGACCTGATCAAGCGACTTAGTTCGGGCACCGAGCCGTCAGCTTGTCGACAAAGCTCTTAAATCAAGAGTAAAACAAGTAGGATGAAACCCCTACCTCACGGAGTTTGTCGAAACTCCTTAAAACTGGAGCCCACGCGTTGCCCTCATCGCGTAGAATAGCTTTGCTTCTTGCTCCGAAGAATTCCGACGGTCGGATCGCCTAGAAATCTAGAGAGAAGTGGCTCTCTCTCTCTCTAGAAAAAATCAAATCTCAGTTTCTGCATCCCCTCCCCTTTCTCACGTTTGTGGCTTCTAATTTCAATTGTAGGAGATGACACTATTTGAGAAAATTTTTGTCTATTATCATTTAAGTTTCAAAAATGACATCTATGTCCCCCAAACTGGATTTTAGGCATTTGGCTTTTCTACTCGGCCAGTCCATTTCAATCATTTCTATACTCATGCAACATGTGTCACATGAGTACATGTTATGTGACTTTTGTCACATCAAACATCATTTACGGCGCAAGCCGATGCCTTGAAAAAGCGTGCAAATTCGTTGTCTCGAAATTGATGAAATTACATGACATATTAGCGCTAGATTTATGAGCGGATTCTAACGGTGAAATCTGTTTTCGTCATCGAGATCTAGAAAAAATTTCAGGTTTTGGCCGAAGTACGATTTTACCCTTTTTCCAAAATTGGAATTTTCTACAGTATTACATTCTCCCCTCCTTAAAGGAATTTGCGTCCACGAAATTCTAGACAATCCCTGTCGGCTCACATGCATATGCAACGTACCTTACATCATGCATATGAAGCTAGTCATTTAAATATTAAGCGACTAAACTACGTGCGTTCATCCTAAGCGAAGGATGGGTGGTCCATCGTGTCCTCGCGCTCCCCGTTAACTCCTCCACTCCACGGTGCACGCCCGCCAGCGCCCTCACTGGCCTCACGGTCTTGCGTCCACCAAAACCTAATCTGAGGTATCAAGAAATGCACCGCTGATTCCTCCTCGAGAAGGTCCCATCGGTGTCAACTAAATCACGTACAGTCACATGAAATTTGGATCACGGAGTGTACTTAGAGACATGGAGACGTGAAATACCTCGTGGACACTGCCATCTTTGGGCGGTAAAGCCAACTTAGGTATCTGCTTGATTACTTCCCTCTCGAGTATCTCAAAAGGCCCAATGAATCTCGGTGATATCTTATCGCGCTTGTCGAACCTGACCACTCCTCTCTTAGGCATCACTTGCAAGAAAACGTGATCACTAACCTCGAACTCTAGGGGTCGATGTCGTACATCTACATAACTCTTACGCCAACTCGGCGAGTGAGAAAGGCTGTCGTATCAAGCTCACCTTCTCGGAGAGGTATCTCTAATCATGGGACCGTTGATGGAGCTCTCTCCCACCTCGGTCCAACATAACGCGGTGATCTTCATGGCCTCCCCGCCTGATACCTCATATGGTGCCATCTGCAGTATACTGTGGATAACTATTGTTGTAGGCGAATTCCACTGGGCAAGTGCTCTTCTAACTACCCTTATGATCGGGGGCATGCTGTAAGATGTCCTCTAGCACTGGATAATGTCCTCGGCCGACCATACGTGCGAGGGGTGGAAGCATGCTCATCGTCAGTCGTGTGCTTATAGCCTTTTAGGAAACTCTTCCAAAAGTGCGCCGTAAACCTCGGGTCCCTATCCGATACTATGGATACCGTTACTCCATGTAGCCGGACTATCTCTCGAATCTCTGCGGTGCATCTCTCCAAATGTGAAGGATCCGACAGCACGGCTAGAAAATGTCTTGAGCTTCTTGGCGGGTCCACTATCACCCATACATATGTCTATGCGGTGTCAGTATTAAGTGGGTCACAAAATCCATCGTGACGTGCTCCCACTTCCACTCGGCTACGCAGACGGCGACGTTACTCGTGTTCAGAACGACCTTTTCTGCGACATGTGAACATCGTGGCGAACAAAGTCCCCCTACGTGTCTCTTGTTAAAGCTCGGTGGTACTAATGATGAAGATCTGGTACATCTTCGTACTTACACGGATGCCGACCATCGGCAGTGAAAACTTCCTAGAATATCTCCTCTCTCAAATTGGTCGAATGGGGAACCACTACATCCTCTATCACAGAAGGCTACCATACGTAATGGACGGTCGACCCTAGTCACCCATACGTATGCGGAGTTCACGATGGGCCAGCCTCTGCGTCTGCAGAGCTGTCCTTTCTGCTCAGCAAAGATGGTGCAACTACTAAAATCCCAAATGCTGACTGCCGGCATGCGTAATCGAATTGTCCCCGCAGTCTCGAGCATCGCGCTCGAGAGCTATACGGCCCGATACTCCGCGTGACTTAGGTAGCGCGCCGTACCACATTTGCCTTACCGGATGGTAATGCAAAGGTAAATCATAATCCTCTAGGAACTCCATCCATACATGTTGCCTCATGTTGAGGTCTAGTTGTGTGTGCTCGCGGACTTTTGGCCAGTGCAGTGCGCCTGAACTCCTCGCCATATAAGTAGTGGCGCCAAATCTTAAAGGCGAAGACTACGGCCGCCAACTCCATATGGTATTATTAGGGTAATTTCTGCTCATGATTCTTCAGCGGGAACCATGCTTCTACCACCTGGGCAAAAATAAAACATCAGATAAAACCTGAACATCCTGATCTGGCATCTTTTGCACACACTATTTAGACTGTAAGTGGGCGATAAGTCTCCTCTTCAACTCCTGGAATGCCTCCTCACATCGGTCATCCCAATCAAACTTGACCTCCTTCCAGGTCAATCTTGTCATAGGTGCTGCTAATCGGGAGAAATCCTCAATGAATCTCCTGTAGTATCCAGCCAATCCCAAGAAACTACGTATCCCTAAGGCGGCGTTTGGATGTTATAGACACCCCAGTTTACCTGGTGATGCCCCACTGGATTGGCGAATGCGCGACATTCATGGATCTCATGCATAGGGCGGGTTTGTGAAACTCCTTAAAGCGGAGCCACGCGTTGCCCTCGTCGCATAGAATAGCTTTGCTTATTGCTTCGAAGAATTCCGACGGTCGGATCACCTAGAAATCTAGAGAGAAGTGGCTCTCTCTCTTTCTAGAAAAAAATCAAATCTCAGTTTCTGCATCCCCTCCCCTTTCTCACGTTTTTGGCTTCTAATTTCAATTGTAGGAGATGACACTATTTGAAAATTTTGTCCTATTATCATTTAAGTTTCCAAAAATGACATCTATGTCCCCAAGCTTTGGATTTTAGGCATTTTGGCTTTTTCACCTCGGCCGTCAATTTCCATCATTTATCTACTCATGCAACATGTGTCACATGAGTACATGTTATTTGTGACTTTTGTCACATCAAGCGTCGTTTTCTGGCACCCGGCTTCGATACCTCACGAAAAAATGTGTAAATTGATTGTCTCGAGTCGACGAAGTCGGCGATGTTGCTTCGATTCGCGAAGGCGATTCCAACGGTGAAATCTATTTTGTCATCCGAGATCTAGAAAAATTTCGGGTTTTGACCGAAATTACGATTTTGCCCTTTTTCCAGAAATTGGAATTTTCTCGGGTCTTACATGCGTAAAGCTTTAAGCGGCACAAAAAATATTAATCTATAATAAGATAAGATATTATAACAAATAACATTAGTTTGCAGCTTTACAATCATTTGAAAAGGACTAATTATTTTTAAGCCTATCCAAAAATAAATATTTTCTATTTTAAATTTATTAAATTATAAAGCTTGTGCCTAAATTCCATTGATATAAGAAATATAGGAGCCTGGCGCTTGGTTAGTAAGGACCTTACGGTTCCTAAATATATGTATTTCTCATAAGCGAATAGAAAGATGTATTGCTCATAATGAATTATGAGCCTACTATCTGAGGAGATTCCCGAATAGTTTAGGATATGATAGATGGCTTGAAGCCGTGAAGTCGAATGGATTCATGTATGAGAACCAAGTGTGGACTTGGTTAACCCACCTAAAGGGATAAAACCAATAGGGTGTAAGTGAGTCTTCAAGAAAGGCCCGACATGGAAGGTAATGTAATTACCTATAACACTAGGCTTGTAGCTAAAGGGTTTTGTCAAAGGCAAGGAGTTGACTATGACGAGACTTTTAGTCCTGTAGCTATGAGGATCCTCTTGGCCATTCTTGCTCATTACAATTATGAGATATGAAAAATTGACGTGAAGACGACTTTCCTTAATAGAAACCTCTCGAAGATTGTGTATATATATCTGACTAGAAAGGCAGCACATCTAGAGATGGTAGTAAAGTATGAAAACTTTAGAGATCCATTTATGGCTTGAAGCAAACATCTAGGAGTGGGAACATCCAATTTGATGAGACAATCAAAGAGTTTGGTTTCTCACAAAATATAGATGAGCCTTGTGTGTAGAAGAAGGTTAGTGGGAGTGTAATCGTGTTCCTCGTATTGTATGTGGATGACATACTACTTATTCTGAAGTGCTCTAAGTAATGTGTAGCACTTGTTATGCGTCTCAGAGTTAATTTTAGAGCTTCTTCATTAATTTGATATTCATACATTGAATTGATATAGATCTTTAATAGAATTAATAAAAGTCCATGATATGTAACATAGCATGGAAAAATCGTGATGAGATCATGATAATAATATTCCTATCACGTGCAATTATATTTAGTATCTAAATTATCCCTAGTCATAGGATGAGGCGGCATTGTTAATCCTTTTACTAGCACATGTCGTACTCGTTGATTGGATTAGTAAGTGAATCTGCAAACTATGATCATGAGTTGACATGTGGATGTTTCTTAGAGTAGCTAATGCGTTGGAGACTTGCCATGAAAGCGATCATATGGATTATCTATTTATATGTAGATGATTTGTCTCATCCTTATATGGTGCAGTATCCTTAGACTTGAGGTACTCAAGGATATCTTGAATGTGGATTCTATGCTTTGACTTCACATTGTTGCCTGCGAGGTCGCTCGTAAAAGGTGATGATTAGGTATAGCTTAGGTATTCAAAGGTAATTAATTGGCAACAAAGTTTGACACTCCCAATAAAGGGAGGTATACCTTTGGCCTCTTGTCATCATTGCCCGGAGTCTCACGGCCATAGTGGAAATGCCATAGAAGAATGCCTTGAATTGCATTAGCATTGAATAAATGAGTCCGAGAGCCCACGAATGCAATAATCGCATTGCTAGATGTGGCGTAGCCCGATCCTAGTAGACTACACTTTGTCCATGCTTTAGGCCCGAGTAGGGTATAGATTAGTGAAAGGATGAATTGCGGGATAATTGTCTATAGAAGGGTTAGAAGTCAGACCACTGACTCTCCGATCAATTGGGGGTCATGATGTGTTGTTAAATACCGCTCATGACTTGCTTGATTCAATAGTTGAATCAAGTGGCCAACATAATCGGGGACCTAATGGGTCACACACTTAGAAGAGTGTGGGGCTGGTATAAAATGGATTTGGATGTGATCCAAATGGGGGAACCAATGCGATGTGGAATGTCACGTGATTAGTGGAATCCCGGGATCAAAAGCTCTCATTGAGAGATCAAGCAGGCTTAGGCTTGTTCATAGGCTTAAGGGCCTTGAGGGAACACGCCATAACGCATAGGGATGCGTGGAGCCTATCATCTCTCAAAGAGAGGGCACTGGACATTTCAGGGCCAAGGGTTTTCCCTATAAAAGGACCTTTATGGAAAACCCTAACCTAAACCTTCATTTTGGTCTCCTCCTCAGAAAAATGCTGAGATAGAGAACGATGTTATTCAAGAACAACTCCTCTTTGTGAGACTCGGGTTTTGATTCCTTCTTGATTTAGGCTTGGATAGCGCAAGACTTTATCGAGGAACCGTTGCCACGGAGGTTATCGACCACTCTTCGTGTCGATCTTTGTTGAAACCATTCAGGACATGGTTTTCTTACATCCTTTGCATCACCCTTAGATTCGGTTTGAGGCCAAACAAAGGTATAAATCAAAAGCTTCCTCTTGGTTTTGAATCTCTTTGATGCTAAGATGTTTCTTGATGGGTTTACTAATTTTAAGACATATCATTGCTGCCTACAAAACCCAACGGTACTTATAGAAGCTGACGTCACAACCTTCTGTCAGATTAAAATTTTTATCATGCGTTTCTCCATGAAGGCTGTGACAACCTATATAGTAGATTAGATATAGAGATAGATCTAGTAGGCTTCATGATCTTTGTTGTCTATATATGATAAAGATGCAAGAGATTAAAGCATGAACCAGGTCCGAAAGATTGTTCCGGCTGAGGATCCTGTGAAGTCATGTGAGCAAAGACACAAGATGAAGAGGACACACATGAGTATGATCATATGGTTCCACCCTATGATATGTACTAGGTATGTCATATCATATACTTTAAATATCATGACAGATCAGGTCAAACTCGGTAAGGGTTATTGGTGGCTAATGAATATCACCAAGTGCTGAAGAACTGAGATGCATTGTGTGTCATGGAGATGGAGATAGTGAAGCTTCATGTGAAGAAATTGCTCTGGTGCTAGTTTTCAATCAGTGAGATGACTCTCAAGTCTCTAATGAGTTCCTGTTCACATTTGATAGGGACAATTAGTTGGAAGAGTTCCCGAGCATGGGAGCGACTAATGATTACAATTGAAGTAGAGTACATTAGCTTCCGGAAGCCAGGAAAGCGGTTTGGATAAGGAAGTTCAATGTTGAATTTGGAGTATTTACCTAACATTGTTGATCCAACACGTTACATTATGTTATAATGTAGCCATTCTTATAATGAAAGACACAATCATTAAAGGTCGAAACACGTGCTGGTACTATTTGATTAGGGAGATCATTGAGTAGGAATGATATAATAATAGGAAAATGTGACAGATAAGAATATTTGATCCTTTGACAAAAGCCCGCCCTTAAAGAAGTATGACTCCCACACATACCACCTATGGTATCACATATACCTATAGTGTAATTAAAATGATTGTCTTTAAATTTTTGAAATATGGGAGGTTGTTAGTGAAAATATATAAAGAACAATCACCTTTAGTATATTATATGGTTATATAATAAAAACATTTATTAATATGGTATCACATGAGTTGAATTGATAGTGATCTTAAATCAATTAATGAGTCCTTGATGCATAATAACATGAAAAGAAAATCATGGTGAGATCATGATAATGAGATTCCTATCATGTGTAATTATGTTAGTATCTAAATTATCCCTAGTCATAGGATCAACAAGAAGGGACATTGTTGATCGGAAAGACTAGCACATGTTATACTTCTTGATTAGATCAAGCAGTGGATCTCATAAGCTATGACCATGAGATGTTGGAATTTAGGTGTATAGCATTAAGAGAAGTGAAGTACATTTGAGGCCTGCTAGCAAGGCCCATCATGGATTATTTATTCGTCATATTGATAGTCTCATCCTTGCTAACCAGTGCATCTTGTCAGCCAGACTTAGGTGCTCAATGATCTGGATGTTGATTACGTACTTTAACCGATCCTTAACGCACCAGTAGGGTTGCTCGTGGGATGATGATTGCGGAGTGCAACGAATATTAGAAGGTAAGCGGAGAGTAGCCAATTGGGGTTCTCACAACTCTAATAGAGAAAGGAGAGTATGCCCATGCGCTCTATAGGGAGCATTACTTGGAGTCTCTCTAATCATAGTGGAAATATCGCGAAGATAGTCTTTAATGGCATGCTTTAAGAGTAATGGGTCTCGAAGACAAGATAAACATCACTTGGGCTAGGTGTGGCATCGCCAGTCTAGTGGGAGTTAACACATAGTCCTTACTTTGAACCAAGTAGGGTATAGTAACAGTGAAAGAATGAATTGCAGTAATTGTCTATGGAAATGTTTGCAATCAAACTCTTGACTCTTCGAGTCAATTAGGGGTCATGATGTGTTTTCATTTCCCCTCACGACTTGCTTAAGATCAATGGTTGATTTGAGTTGTAAACCCAGAGATGGTGAATTTTTCTAAAAAATGGCAAAATGACCAGTGCGCTACAATATAAGTTGCAAACCTGGGGAATTTTTCTAGATCTTGGATGATGAAACGAACCTCACCATTGGATTCTTCTCTCGAAATCTAGTTACCCAGACGAATTTCATTGAATTATGAGATAATCGGATTTTCACGATTTTCGGGACATTGAGTGTCTGGTGGATCCCAAAAACAGGATTTTTGAGAAAAAAAATCTCAAAAGTGGAAAATAAATTAAGTAAAGTTCATTTTAAAATAATTTAAGCCCAGGCAGGGCGAAATAAGTGGCCCAGATGAAGCAGACCTGAACAAGTACTCGCCCAACATGTGGCCTTGGCATTAGGGCCGGCTATCCCGAACATTAAAAGGAGTTAAAAGAAAATGAGGAAACAAAATCCAATTTTTCTGGTTTTACGTGAGAGGAGAAGAGAGAAAAAAAATGAGAAATCAACTTCTCTCTACAATCTACGGAGATCGAATTGAGTAGAATTAAGTGGGCTAAAGTAAAGAAAGTTTATCTACTCGGCGAGAGGCTGCATTAGTACTAAAAGAGGTTTCACCGAAGATCCAAAGGGAGAGATTTCAAAATCAAAATTTCGGGATTAGAGAGGTGTTCTTGGGAGCCTCCTTCGGTTCTACCTACGCTCAGAGGTAGAATTCTTCCTACTTTGGTTTGTACCTCCCAGGAGCTATTTGGAAAAATTTTGGGATGAGGCAATTCTTACTGTTTTGACCTTATATGATGTCTGCAGCTTTTGGGTTGATTTTGGGTTAAAAGAAATTTGTAGTGTCCTTCATGACAGTGTAGCTGGATTTGTGAGACTTGAGGTTGGATTTTGAATTACCCAAATTGGACCTCTATAGCTCAAGTTATGGTCCATTTAACTTTAGATTGTCACAACTTAGGGTGGTAATTATTTGTGTCGGAGTGTTAGGGCGATTTTTCGGTTGGGAAAAAAAAGAAGTAATTTGGACTAATGTCGCCCGGGACAATTAGATGAAGTTTTGAAATTGAGGTTGGGTTTTTGAATTACCCAGGTGGACCTCTATATCTCGGGTTATGGTCCATTTTCAGAGATTTACCATGTTGCCTCTTTGAACCCACTTCTTGTCTAGATTTCGGGACTAATTTCTGGTTAGGAAAAAAAGAGGGAATTTGGACTAGTGTTCTCCATGAAATTATAGCTGTCTGTAAAATTGATTTAGGATTTTTGAATCCACACAAAATTGGACTTGTCATGACTCAAGTATGGTTAATTTCCTAAGATTGCTTTCTGACTTATGTTGTTTAATGGTTTGTAATCGAGATTTTGAGACTATTAAGGAGACTAGTTTTTGGTGAGTTCGGAACTATTATGTAGTATATTATGGCTTGTTGTGTGAGATGTTTGTGGGCATCTCTGTACTGAAATTGGTCTCGATCGATCAAGTTGTCATTGCTTGAGTTTGAGTAACATCTTAGTCAGTGATAGATTGGAGAGTCAATATGTTTGTCCTAATGTATTGACATACGTGAGTTATTAATAAAGCCATTGCATGTAGCTTGTTGCTTGACTATTTATTGGACATGGTATGTCTACAATTGGCCCCTAGGACCAAAGTATGTCATTGCTTGATTAGTGATGACTTGTTGATGTTGATATATGTGTGTACAAATGTGACGAGGTGTGTGATCGTTTGAAAATTTGTAAGTTGATTGATATAATTGTCCATGGTCGCCGTTGATATGCATAGGTAGAATTATCCATATAGCATTCATCATATATATGACGTAGTATGAGCATGAAACACATCGCTTCATATGCATAGGGACATTACATGAAATGGGTGTGAGTGCATGGTTATAATAAACACCGCATTTGGTGTTTGATTGGGTGGACTGCGATGCAGTTGGGACAACTTCAACGAGAGGTCACACAATTGTATACATGAAAATATGTGTCGAGTATTAGCAAGTAAGGTTGACACCCTCTCTAGGGTGTTGAAAGCCCCATTAGTTTTGGTTATACATATGTATTATGGTGGCTTGTGAAAGTGTAGGAAGGCATGCGAAGCCTGCGGTGAGACCTCGGAAATTCGCTACTCACAAAAAGTCACATGATTTTGAATATAAATGATCATTGAAGTGTAACATCCAAAAAGCTTTTGGTTTGAAAAACAAATGAATTTTGTTGTAAAATGATCATTGGATGTGATCCACAAATGATGGGTTTTATCACACTTTGACATCGCATGGTGTGGTAGGAGTCGGTAAGGACTCGGGTGCATGGTACATGATTGAGTCTCATCTCATTTCATGGCATGTAGGATTCCATAGTAGAAATTGCATGTTTTTACTTGGAATGTGAATGTGAATTGTGAAAATGATTATTGCATGTGCACTTAGGTGGGGAGTAGCCTTTGTAGGAAGTTTGCTCTACTAGGCGTAGCTCACCCTTTATGGGACCCCATTTGGTGAAGAATACAAATCACCATGGCAGCTCTCATTGCATGGGTTGTGAAAAGTCGGGTTGTGACTTTGTATTCATTTTTGTAAAGATGCTTGGAATAAACTAGTTCTAGCTTGTGTTTTGTGTAAAAAGAATTGTAATTAAATTCTTATGGGACTGTTTTTAATAGAATTTTGTATGTTTTTAAATGAGTATGAGTAAATGGGCACAGGTTAGGCCCACTTTTACTCATAAAATGGACTGTAAGGTCATTTATTGGTATTAAGGCTGAATGGGTCATGTTATTGTATGTCTACAGGTTATATTTTAGGTAGAGCTCCCCGTACAAAGGAGACTGCAATGTCAGTTACATTAATTATGGGTCTCATTAAGGGGACTGTGATGTGATATCAGTTACATCCACAAATTTTCCGCGGGTTGACGGTTGGTCAATGAACCCACGGGTTTTGGGGCGTCACATGATTAATAACATAACCAAAAAACCTAATGGGTCACACACACTTAGAGAGTTTGAAGAAGGAATAAGCGTAGTTGGAATCAGTTGAGAAGAAAGTGATTCGGATGAGATCCAATTTAAGCGGAGATGCTTGGAAATTGGACCATCTCAGATAGAAGAATTTCAGAACCATTTGGATGGGTATTAGGGTCATTGAGCAAAGCAGACTTGAAGCCCATGAGTAATGGCTGTGGGCTTCCAAGCCTAGCCATACCCCTCACTTAAATGAGGGCCCATGGTCTTTCTCATGTGTTTACTTAATCTTGATAGAGTCATCATGAGCCAGCGTTTCTCTCTTGCTCTCCATTCTCCTCAACCTTCTCTCACAGATTACAGTCTTAGCTGGCACCAGGATCGATCTTAGTTGTATCTTTGTGGAGGTTTTTCTTGGCCCATGTGTGGATCACTCTATTGGATGTATTATGTGTGGACCTTGCTGGTTTGCAAATCATACCATTGGAGGTTGATGCTACATTAGAAACCCTACATATGATAGAGGTCTCAAACTTCCTGAAATGCCACCTTTATATGTGGAAATGGGTCGGCCCAACGAAATGGGCGGAGCCCATTAAGTAACGAGTTAAAATGGTGAACGGTCGGCCAACTTCTATTCGGGCAGCTTTTGGTGACCCAGCAAGACCATATTGGGACGTAGGCTAAAATGGAGTCGACCTTAAAATATTAAAAATAATAAATAACAATTTCAATTTACTTATATTTTTAAAATAAAGTTTCTTTGAAATACTTATAGTTTATTCTTATGTTCTTAAAAGATTATACAAAATAAATTATTATATTTATATTTATATATATTTTATTTTATTTTAAATTATTTTTCTTCCTAATATTATTTTATTTGATTAAAAACAACTATTTAATGACTATTCTTTTTTCTATAAACACCTATTTTATATATTTTTTATAATAGAAAAACTACTATTCTTATTAGTTAGAAAATAATATGTGATCATTAAAAATTTAAATAAAAAATTTAAATAAAAAATTGGCCAAGTAGACGGCTGACTGAAGTTCTTATGCTTTGCCCTTCTAATTCTATTTGGGTCTTTATTTTCTTCGCCTGATCCTCAAAAACATGGGCTGAGTGGGTGACTACATCGGTCGGGCCCAGTATCCCACCTCTACACCTTTGCTTTTCTTACATGTAGCGTTTTGGCGATCCAAGTGAACCTAGGAAGGTTTGGCACGGATTTTTATTTTATTTTTGTGTTTATTTCCATTTGTGCTAACCTCTGTTTGCAGAGTGATTACTGTCACCAACAATAATGTCGGTGGTTGAGAATGCTGAGCACACTAACCTTCTTTTTGTAGCCCTTTTGAATATTATTGAAATTTACTATAGACTTATGAGAATTTACAATTGTCTGGTCAAATGCAAAATTTATACAAAATTCTTAATATTTACCATGAGTTTGAGTCGCTTTGGTAAAATGACATAATCATATCAAATATAAAGAAAAGTGGATTTTATGACCATTTAGATGAGTAGAATTCCTATCTGAATCTCTTGTGGTTCCTTTGCCTATTTTGCTAACTCTACCAAAGTCGATACAAAATAAAAATATAAGAGATAGAGGATCTCCTTGTCTTTATCTAGAGGTAAATTTACCTTATAGACTCTGCATTTATCAAATTAGGTATGACCATAAGAGATGCATTTCATGACCCAATCAATCCATTTGGAGTGAAAACCTAATCTATTAGAGTTTACTCTAATAAATCTCATTCAAGTATGTCATATTGTGGACTGCATTTCACATACGTCCCCACTGGTCTGAACTCACTTTTATTTGTAGATTTCTTTAAAAAAATTGGAGTACGCCCACTTATTTTGTTATTATTTTTTAAAGTGAGAAAACATAATAAATAAAACTCTTATTCCTTATTTAAGGAAAGGTATAATTTGCGAAAAACCAAGATTAAAATCCCAGGAAAGTCAGGGTTACCTATAAAAGAGTATGGTAATGTGTAGCACCCCTCTAAGCTTGTATAAAAGACAGTCTCTACTAAAGCAAGTTTAGGGAGTATCTTGATGTTAATTAATTATGGTTACTTGGAAAAGATCATATGTGAATCATTATATGGAAAAAATGGCAAGATGGATAATAGACAATAAATCCAAATTGAGTCAACATTAAAGAAGTCATTATTTTATATGTTGCAACGGTTTCAAAGATCAAATTAATGACGAAACTTATTTATTCAAGTCAAATTTTATTTTCAAGTAAATTTATTAGCATTTGTTTTATATGAAAAAAATATTTATTAATGATAATACCTTTTCCAAGCTGGAATTGGGGGTGGGCGTTGGAATCCATGTTTGGAAGCCCAGGCGCATTGGCGATCTTGTTGGCTACGGATGCTATGCCCCCAAAATAAGAAATGAGGGGATCGAGGGCTTGCGGTCGTCCACTTCGATGCACAAGTTATTTCTCTGTGGAGAGAAAGATCAACTTATTAGAGGCGAATGTTGCGTGCCTTCCCACTTGGGTAGTTGGCCTGTATTCTAATATATATTTTAGTTGGATGATGATAAAGTTCTCCCTCAGTGGATGGGGATTTTACGCCCTTATCCTTGTCGAATAATATGGGATAATTAGGGAGGCTTGATTATTAAGGAATTATCTTATTTCCCTTGTTAGTGAGATTTGGTTGATTCTGAGAGATATGGGCTTTTTGATTGTCAGTGTTGTGTATAGGGCGGGTGACTGGAGGCTCCCATTTTGGCGGTGCCGGGAGCACAGGCGTTTCATTGAGCACTGCCTGCTTCATAGGCTTGGTGTGGGCTGCAGCCTGTTTTTTAAACCCCCCGTCAGTTGCTGACCCTTGGATTCAGGCGGCGTGGGCAAGAGGGGCCCCCATTTGTTTCGTGAATCGGTGGCTTTCCCACGTGGCCGTTCAGGGTTGGTTTGGTTAGGGCTTTGTCGCCATCAAACGTCCTGTGATAATGATGACTTTTCGAATTTCGCGCTCATTTCCTCTAGTTCCTTTAGTTTCCTTCGAGAACATCCTCTGACCATTAGCATTGTGCCTGCGATGTGGAAGCTTTTACTTTTGCGCAAGTTTGGAGCGTTCGTTTTGACCTTACGTTCGAATCTCTTTTGAGGTTTTGTGATACCTTGCTTGGGGTAGCCCTTTTCGTTATGTTCCTAGGACTGGCGCATCTTTCTTCCTTCTGTGTCTCTTGAGTAATAGAGCGCTAGAGGCTAACCAGTTGAGATCACTTGTTCTTTTTGCTCGATGCTCCCATGGGTCCAAGTCGTTCTTCTTCTTTGCGCGTTGGGCGATTCTGCATTGTGGAGTTCGGGCGGGCAAGTGGTGCCTCCGTCGTTTAAATTTGTGGTTGCTCTTGAGACCCCAGGAAACCTCCCTCTCCCTCGGGTAAGGGCAATGGTAGATTGGCGGATTAAATCCCGTGGGATCGAATATCACGAGTCGGTAGGTGCGAGAATGCTCGGCGAGTGGGACTGAGTCGGACCTTTATGGGAGCTTTCGCGGCGTTATAGGCCCCACTTTTGGTGTCGGTACGGTGTGACATTTTGACCTCCTACGTGGTACAAGTGCCCAAAATGGTGTGCTTCTTTGAGGTGGCCTTCGACAATGGCCTCCGTTTCCCTTTACACCCCTTTATCAAAAGGGTCTTGCAACATTTCAACGTATGCCCCTCTCAACTTTCGCCCAATTTATAGAATTATTACGTTAGGCTATTGGACATCTTAGGAATAAGGGCTTGGGGTGTTTCCTAGTATAACTGGTCTTGGACCTCTTTAGTGTGAAGAAGGCGCCGAGGAGCTGCTGTCTCTAAGCGTGCCTGGCCTCCTTTGATCATCTCGGATCTCCCATCTTCCCTTAAATTTGGAAAGAGCGTTACTTTTTGTTAGTAGTGCCGGTGAGATGAACCTCATAGTAAGGAAGGCCTGCTGAGTTCAAGGTATGCGGACCACTCTTAAAATCTTGAGTTTGCTTTAGTTCGGTCTAGTTTTTATAGGTTATAGGGTGTCCCTAATTTTGCATTGGCTGTGTGTTTTTCAGGTATTCACCTTGATCTCAGCCCCGAGGACAAGGTCGTAAAGCGGAAGTTGGCCAAGTGTCTTCCTCGCTTATTCTAAGCTTATCAAGTTGGATATTCCCGGATCTTTAGGTTCGAGGTCCTCCTTCACTGCTGAGGCCCTCTGCCTCATGTTCTGAAGTTTTCTCAGATGGGCCTCCCACGTTAAGCCACTAGGCTTTTGGCTCGAGGTGGAGGCGCGCTATCTCGGAGGTCTCGGGCGTGAAGCCGGAAAACTCGGGATTTTATAAAGAAGGGCCGTCCGACTTAGGATAAAGTCCCGAGGTTGGGGACGTCTTCTTCATCGCCTTCTACCCACGTTCGAGTGTAGGGGCAAGTGCTTCCGCCTCCGACCGAGGCTCCTAGGGCCCCCAGTTCGCAGCTCTGTTTAGGTTATGTTGCAGGCCGCCCCAAAGATTCCCTGGGGTGGGGGATTTGCGAGCCCAACCGTTAGGTTATGCCCTGCTGATTTGGAGTCCCCCTTGCGTGGGTGAGCCTCCTCCGCCGAGAGCGGAAGGTGGAAGCGCCCCAGTTGATGGAGATGAGTTCTTGCTCTTGATGCGAGCTTGCGGCTGGCGCGGTCACGATCCATTCTGAGATTCGATCTCGAGAGGTGGGTGCTTACACTGTTGAGGAAGCCTTGGCTCTATCCCTCCAGGGGGTCACCTTTGTAAGTTCCCGTGTCTTGTTGTGTCTACTTTTATCTTGGGCTTGAGTTGCGTGTTGACTTTATGTTGAGTATTGGTAGGTGGCTACCCATCTGAAGAGTTTGGCAAAAAGGGCCAGATTGAACTAGGGTCGCGTCAAAGCCGCCAGAGCCTACAAGATGAGAGTGGCTGCTCTTACCTCTGAGCGAGCTGAACTGCTAGATCGGATGCAAAGTATGACAAAAGAGGTCGTGAAGCTCAGATCAGACCTAAGGCATACCACGACGGCGCGAGCGCGGACTGAGGGTAGGGAAGAAAAATCTCGAGAGATGGCTTAGGAAATTGGCCAGAACCTTAGCTTCAAGAGGTCGGGGACCAGTGCGAGGCTGCGGGATGATGTTGGTGGCCGGGGATGGGCTGCGGACTGCCCAGGCGGAGCCCCCGAATAGTCGAGGATGGCACTGTCACGTCCCGAGTGAAACTGCTTGGGTAACACGGGAAGAGCTGCGTGCTGTTAGAGATGAGTTGCGTAATAAAGCAGCGTTGCTAGATGGAGCCCGTCACAAAGCTTCCGAGGCTGTGAGCTGCATTGAGCGCTTTGGCCAAGATATCGCATGGGTTGCGGGGACCTTGAGGTAAAGGCTTCTGGTTGTTGAGAGGATAGACTATAAGCGAGTTTGAGGATGAGCCCACACTTTCGATGGGCTTATGGATGGCTTGCTTTCCAAGGGAGGGTTGCAAATGCCTACTCGGGCTTGGACCTTAACTTTGATATCCCCAGTGATGAGGAGGCGGAAGAGTCCTTTTAGTCGGCCCGATACGGAGAGACAAACACCCGGTGAGATCCGCTCCTTCTTAGCTGCTCTCACTTCTGCGCCGGACGCCTAAACTCCTTTGTGTAATTTTTCTTTTTTTTTTGTTGGGCTTCGGACCCCGGATATATGTGATGTCGTTCTTAATGAATACTTCATTTTCTATCTCATAGATCCCCGCCCTTTTTTTATGCTTGCTTTCACGATCTTTGCTCTTTCCTCTGCTGTCATGGATCGACGACTATATGGCCTTTGTCTAAGCAGTGGGTTCTGTCTTGTTCTTTGAGGCTTAGTGGGCCTAATCTACATTTCAGGCGGCTCTGGGCTGTCTACCTCCTAAGCTTCTTATACTCTTTTGAACTGACTATTCGCTATTAGAGGGTGTTGTATGCGAGCGGACCTACTTGGCTCTTGGTATTTGAGGCCTTTCTAAGGCATCCAAGCTCACTAAGCGGCTTGATTAGGCTCACAGGTGCGAGGCCTTCTTGAGATGTTAAGCTGCGCCGGGTGAGCTATTTGGCTCCTGAAGTATTTGCGGGGCCTTCTTGAGTTGTTCTTTCTACTTGGCTGGTAGTGACTCTGGCTGCAGCTCAGTGGCTATGGCCTTTCTGACGGTGGAGCTCTTGAAGCTGGCAGCGAGCTCCGTGGAGCTATCTGCTGAGGCGAACTTGCTCTGCAGGCTACGGGCCTTGGATTGATGATCAGGCTCTTCAAATTAATTTCTGCTTGAGCTCAGTGGAGGCTAAAGCTTTGCTGGCCCCGAACTGCTCTGAGCACCTGAGCCTTAGATTGAAGCGATCCAAGCTCTTCAGCGATGCGTTGAGTTCCATGAAGCTGCACTGGCCCGAACACGCTCTGGGCTACCGAGCCTTGGTGTGTTGAGCTCTTCGTGAGCAGCGAGGCTCCGTGGAGCCTCACTTGCTGGCGGAACTTGCTCCTGGGCTGCAGTATGGATTGGCTTGTCAGGCTCTTCAAAAGCCCAGAGGCAGCCCGAGGCTTGAGGCTAAGCGCAGGCGGAACTTGCTCTGAGCTACCAGGCCTTAGTGGCTTGATCAAGCTCTTCGCCCGAGCTGTGAGGCTGCGTGAGTTAAGCCTTGGCTGAACTGCTCTGGGCTACGGGCCTTAGTTGGCGGTCAGGCTCTTCAAAAGCTGAGTCATAGGGCTCGAGTGGGGCTAAAGCTGCACGAGTTGAACCTGCTTCACGGAGCTCTAGGCCTTAATTGAGTAGTTGAGCTCTTCAAAGCTGGGCCGCTGAGGCTCCGAGGGCTAAAGCTGCTGAGTTGAACTGCATCTGGGCTGCGGGCCTTGGGTGGCGGTCGGGCTCTTCAAAAGCGAGCCGGCCCGAGTGCGACCGATTGGACTTCCATTTCTTGGAAAGATGCGGGCGTCTTTAATGTTGGTTTATGGAGAATTGGGCGGCTTATGGAGGATTGGAAATGGCCTGTGCGAGGATTAGGAGCTCCGGCCTCCTTATAAGTTGCGACTCCTCTGCAATGGAGCTCATGCTTCGAACCTTCTTCCCTTTTTGGGTCGTAATTGGAATCTGTGTGGGACGAAGCGTCAAGACTTGGCCGTCTTCACAGGAGGTCCACGGAATCTTCGGGATAGGCGTTTGATTCTGATGACTCTGTTTGTAGAGGTGTGTGTTTTTACCCTAGTTCCGCTATAGGAGTTGTGTTATTCCTAGCCCGGGTCGATGGCGGAGCTGGGTGCTAGGGAATGCATCCGGAGAGAGTGGTGTATTTAAAGAAAAAACTTTTTAGTACCGCTTTCTCTATTTTCTCCCCTTCTTCCTTCTCTTCTTTCTCTTTCTCTTCTTTCTTCTCTTTTTCCTTCTCCTTTTCCTTCCTGTTCACACCCTCTCTTCCTTTCTTTCCCTCATTTCTCCTCCTTTTCCTTCTCCTTTCCCTTCTCATTCGCACTCTTTTTTTTTCTCTTTCCTTCCCCTTTCTCTTTCTTGAGATTTTTTTAGAATTGCTTCTTTATTATTCCAGAGATGTAAGGGATGGCATTGCTGATTGTAATTGATTGTACCTTTATTGGAATAAAGAACAATATTTTTTTTTAAGCATGAATCTGTGTACTCTGAGGCGTGTAATTTTCTTAGGTGTTACCTGGCCAAGCTGTCTGCCTCTTTTTTTTTTTTAATCCATAAGGATATTAAATAAAACAATCACTTGAACCACCTGATTTGTTATCTTAAGCTGATGATACTTTATTAAAGATTACAATTTGAGGTTTATTGATAAAAACGCTTGAGGTGCTCAACATTCCAAGAATGAGGTAGAATTTTTCCTTCTTCCCTCTACGGGAGTTCGTGATTCACAAGATTTTGGCGGCGAGACACGATATAGGGGCCTTCTAGTTGGGCCCTAGTTTTCCCATGTGTGGTTTTTCTGCTTGACGAAGCTTTTTAAGACTAGGTCGCGGGCTTGTAACTCACAGGTTTGACCTTTTGGTCGTAGTACCTTCCTGTCTTCCTTTGGTAGTCTTAATGCGTTTACGGCCCGATCGCTTTTCATCTAGGAGGTCTAGGTTGGCCGGGAGGAAACCTCTTACGTTATGTTCCACGCTTGCCAATTCAATCCTTGGGGATTTTAATTGATCTCGACAGGAGCTCGCTGAGTTCAAAGGATAGGCGAATGGGGTTTCTGAGTTCTTTGACTTGCGTGTGGTTGCAGTATGCCTGACACCTGGGTGGGTACTCTGCCATTTGCCTTTAGATCTTCCAACGGTCTTAGTGCACTAAGAGTTACGATGGTGACTTGGCTTGTCCATTAGATTGTGGATGGTTGAGGATGAGTAGTAGTTCTTGATCCCGAGCTTAGCACAAAAATCCACACGAGCAGAATTTGTCGAATTGCTTCCCATTATCAGACACAAGGGCCCGCGGGATACCAAACCTGCATATTATGGCACGCCAAACGAAGTTGCGTACCTTTTGTTCCGTGATGGTAGCCAAGGGCTCGGCTTCTGTCCATTTGATGAAGTATCCACGCTCTGACGGCCAATTTGCGTGGCCCGCTTTCCAATGGGTAGAGTCCCCAAGATGTCTAGCCAGCTGAAAGGCGGGGCTTGTGGCGAGTCGTGACTCGGATGGATTGAGAGATTTTGCGTGCTCACGACAAACTTGCATTTCTTTGACTAGTTGTTCCGTCTCACGAGCATTGTGGGCGATGGTATCCACGCCAAAACCTCAGCGGTGCGAAACCAGTGTGATTTCCACATACGCCTTCATGTACCTCCCTCAGTACGTAGTCGGTGTCTCCCCTAGCAATGCACTTGAGGACGGGTGTGAAAAAACCTCGCTTATAAAGGGCCCCCCGATGAATAGTGAACCTGGCAGACCTCGACCTAAGCTTGGATGCCTCTTTTGGGTCGTTTGGCAGTAGTCCCTCTACTAGGTAGTCCCAAATGGGGTCCATCCAGCTCGGCTCGGACATGATAGGGGAGACCTCTTCGTTGCAGAGATCCACAGAGGGCTCTGAGAGGTGCTCGACGGGCGTCTATTTGTTGAGATCTTCTTGGGAGAAATTTGTCGCCTTGGTTTGCTAAGGCATGCCTTGCGAATTTTGCTCTTGATATGTGTCTGAAGCGAACTTCGTCTGAACTTCTCGATGAATTCCTTTACCTTTTAAGATATAGTACCATTTTTCGCCCTTGGCCTCGTAGATGTCTTATTTGCTTTATTACCCGGCCCAGGAGTCGCTACACGCCTCTAGGCGATCAACTTCCATTGGATGGCGAGGGTTGAGTCCTGCCATGACGGCCTCATACTGGCACTTGTTGTTGAAGGCTGGAACTAAATTTGAAGCGCATGCTCGATATCTATTCATGCGGAGAGGTCGAGAATCAGCTGACACCACCGCGCCAGGCCGTGCGCGTTACGAATCTAGGGCGGCCAAGCGGGGAGGTCAGGCGTCGTTTGAGTATTCTCGGCAAGCTCTTCCGAGGTGAATTCCATGACGAAGTCTACCAAGACCTGCCCTTTTATTGCAGTTTTTGGTTTATATCTGATGTTGAAAATGCTCAGCTCTATAGCCTTCATCAAAATCTTCACGAGATTCTGGTTTATGCCTTTGCTTCAGCGGGTGTCTGTTTGGATTTGATGGTATGTGGCTTGGAAGTAGGGCGGAGTTTACGGTGTGATTACCCGATGCGGATTAGTTTCTCCATCCTTGGATACCTCTCTCGCTCCCTCGAACTTCGGTGTAATAATGGCGGAGTCTTGTACTCGATCTTTGTCTGCGATCGGGATGTATTTGGTCGAGAAATCTGGCTTGCTGGGTGAGTAAACTCTCCGCTCCCGGGGACTCACTTCTCGACGGGGGGGGGAGCTCGGATAGGTTTTTGGCCGGCGGTGCTTCCTCCACGGCCGTGCATCCCATTGAAAGATTTTTTGGGAGAAATATGGAAGAAGAGTTTGGCACTTATCCTTGACTGCGGACACAAAGCGGCTTAGCGCATCTAAGGCGTTCATGCTGTCTTTATCTTGATGGTGACGACATGTCGAGCACAACTTTTATCTTGTCTAGGTTCGCCTCTATTCCTCGGTTATTGACTATAAACCCAGAATTTTCATTGAGACTCGAAGCGCATTTTCTTGGGATTGACTTCATGTTGTACTCTTTAGGATCTGGAGATGTGACGGATGAGCTATGTGGGCTTGGCATTAGTTGATTTACCAACATGTCATCTATATATGCCTCCATGGATGCCCCCTATTTGCTTTGGAACATCTGTTCTGCCAATCTTTAGTGAATGGCTCACCATGGGTTTTCGATCAAAGGCATTACACGATAACAATAGGTCCCTTGCCCTGTGACGAATGAGGTCTTCTCTTGGTCGTCGGGGTCCATCTTGTCCCCAGTTATGCTTAGGAGAAAGTATCCATAAAGCGAGAGTTCGGTGCCAGGGCGTAGTTTACTATAGGTCAATCAGAATTGAAACTATCTTTAGGGCATACTTTCGATTGGCGTCGATAAAGTCGATCTGGTCGCCATTTGCGTTCGCTTTTTGACTAGTGCGACGTTGGCCAGCCGGTCGGGGGTACTCCGCTTCTCGATTGCCTAGCGGAGGAGCTTACCGACCTCCTCATTTATCGCTTTTTGTCTTCTGGAGTAAACTACTTTGTAGTGGTTGAAGGATGGTGACATTTAGTTTGTAGTGGTGTGTGGGGTCAATCCCTCCCATGTCCTCTGCTTCACGAAGACATCCTTACATTCTGTTTAGTGAATAAGGAGGTGTCGGGTCTTCCATAACCCAGGCGATGTAGGCGAGGTGTTAGGGGTTATCGTCCAGCTTCATGGGCTCCGGCTCTTGGGGGAGCTCGGGTTGGAGTGTTTTACCTCGTCGTGCGTAACGAGCTGATCTGCGTATATGTTGTCGACCACTTTTTGCTTCATTGATGTCGAGTAGCACTCCCTAGCCACACGCTGGTCTCCTCGAACCATTCCTACTCCGTTGGTGGTAGGAAACTTTATCACCATATGGTAAGCGGAGGGGATGGCTTTTATGGCGTTGAGAGAGGGTTTGCCTAATAACACGTTATAAGTAGAGGGGGCATCTACTATGAGAAACCTTACTGCCGTTGTTGCCTGGCATGGGGGGTCTCCCAAAGTGAGCACTAAGCGTATTGACTGAAAGTGGCCCATCTCTCGGAGAATCCTCGCGAATTGAGTCTTAAACCCGGTTCGGCTTCTCCATAGATGCCCATCTTATCAAATCCGATCACGAAGATGATGTCGGTAGAACTCCATTCGTAGCGGGGACACGGTGGATTGTTTTGTTATGCCGCGCATATCGCAAGAAGGATCATCGTGGGGTGTTGACATCCCTCAGTGCGAATATCAGAATGTTATGGCCCGGTGTAGTCGGTAGTTTGGACAGCTTGCTTGCACTTCCCTGTACCTCTCCATGCTCGAATTTACGCCAAATGAAGGCCTTCGCGGAATGAGTCCCCCCTCTGAGGTCCATGGATTTCCCTCAAAGAGTGTTGATCTTGAGTGGTCGATTTCTTTGGCGGTGGTAAATTGCGCTTGATCGACCTTCGGGCTATGCTTGGCGGAGATATCTCGTCGAATCAAGTATTCTATTTTCTTCTGAAATTTGTATGCAATCGTCCGTTCGATGCCCGTGGTCCCTATGGAACTCACAATACCTGGTGTTATCTCTTTTGGTAGGGTCTGTCCTCATCTGGGATGGCCATCTTAGGAATTTCTCATGCTGTACTTCGCGTAAGACCTGCGATATTGTGGCTGTCAGGGGGGTGAACCGCTGAGGTGAATATGGTTGGCGTGCTTCGGTGGTGGTCGGGCGGTCTATAATGCTTCCTCGCCTCTTCAGGGATCGTTACCTATCCTTCCTTGGAGATCTATCTCGATTTCTTTGTCTCCTAGGGCTTCGCTCCCGTTGCTTGTCAGTCCTGCTCTTCTCTTTGTGGGTTGAAGAGCTTCTGTGGATGTAGAGGCTTATTCCTTGGATTAATGTACTTCTAAACTTTGTGACACCTTAGCCATGTTTGCCTGAGGATTCTTTGAGATAGAAAACATCAAATCTTTTGACTGAACTCCTAGCCCAGCGATGAATGCGGTGAGAGCGAACTTCTCGTCCGGTACATCTACCTTCAAAGACTCGGCATTGAGCCTCTGAACATAAGACCTCAGGCTTTCTTGGGCTGCTTTTGCTAATTGTGGTGTCTTCGGCTTCCGCCCCCATGTTACGGCTCAATGAAGTGGGGGCGAATGCGATGGAGAGCTCTCTAAATGAAGCGAAGTCGGTGGGAGCTGTTCGTAGTAGCCAAGACCTTTAGTGTGATAGCGAAGGCACTCACCGCACCGTCTGAGGTCGCAGAAATGTGTCGGTTCCATCTGGTTCTTATGGGTGTTAAAATGGTGGTAGATCCTTCGTTCATCGTCACCTCTACGCGGCATCCGAGCTTGGTGGAAGGAAGTGTAGCACCTCGGTACGTGAAGCGTTGACTCGGTTTTGCACCGGGGTGTCCATAGAGTCCAACGCTCATTTTCACGGCGTCCTTCATGGTGAGCTCTGTTGGATACCCTTGAACCTATGTTCCCATGATTTCTCCCCATTCTTTGCTGGGAAATCGTTTAGATGTCCCCCAAAGTATTGCTTAGTTGCGCTCCTCTCGGGGCTAGGTGAGTTATGCCCACGGCTCAAATTTGGATTAATAACCACTTGCCTCTTTCGGGGAGAAGTAAGTGTATGCTCTTCTGAGGGGTAGTGTTATGGCCTTCCCCAGGCTTGTCATGCTTCATGGCGTTGCATCTGCCTGGTGAGTTGCTCTAATTCCTCTATCAAGCGTTGGTTGGTGAGACGGAGTGCCTCCACCTCGTTCGTGTTGGCCTGCACTGTCTCTAATGCGCCTCCGGGAGGTCGGCTATCCACCCCACCAGGCTGGTCTTGCATCTTGGGAGGATTGGCATTGCTCCTGCTTGTGTTTCGGGTTGATACCATCGTTATTGAGAGGTTAGCTTTATTTATGCCAAAGGCATCGTTCCCTGACGGCGCCCAGATGATGCATGCCTTTTTCAACCGGGCGGGATGGAGTGCGTTGAATCCTTTGAAACAGGCTTTGGAACCTTATTTGGGCCGGTCCGTTGGCTCTAGATGCTGCGCCCCCTTGCAAAAACAAGAAACAAAGGGGGATCGGGAGCTGTCGTCGTCTATCATGATGCCTAAGTTGGATTCTTTCTGTGGAGAAAAGATCCAGGATTAGGGAACAGAAATGTTCTGTGTACCTTTCACCGATGGGGTGGCTTGGTATTTATAGTATATGTTTTTCCCAATTGGATGATGATAAGGATTCTCCCTCATTGGATGGGGGATTTTCTGCCTTTATCGCTGTCAGATTAATAAGGGATAATTAGGGAGCAGTTATTGAGAATTATCTTACTTCCCTTGTTAGTGAGATTTGATTTGATTTACAGAATATGAGCTTTTTTATTGTCTGTGTTATTGGCCCTTGGGGCGAATGAACTGGCTCCTGCTGGGGCCGGCGTCAGGAGCTCCGCATTTCACCGAGCCTCGCCTTACTGGCTTGCATGGGTCTCGCGTGCCTATTTTTTTAAACCCAATCAATTAAAAACAATTCTAAGAATGAAAAAATGACTTAGTTATCTATTTTATAAAGGGAATTAGTTTACAACCTTATCTAGAAGAGAGGATAAGAAAAAAAATTTACTCCTAACAAGAAGTGAAAATTTTATATAAGTAAATTATCTATTCACAAAATAGTAATTATTGATGATAAAAAATTAATTGTTTATGACAACAAATAAAATTTAGGGTAAAGTTTTGAAGAATTTTTAATTGAAAATTTTACTAAACTTTATTAAGAACTCTTTTTACATTTGTTAGAAACAAAAATAGTAATAATAAATTTTATTGATATATATATATATATATATATATATATATATATAGTATATATATATATATATATATATATATATATATATATATATATTACCATTATTAGTACATTTATTTTTTACAAAAGAACATTTTCTAAACATTTATTTTGTTAAGACCAAAATATTAAAACTATTATTAAAAAAGCACAAATCTGAATTTTTGGTATTTATTTACTTTTAATAGGTTAAATTTCAATTCTATTACTTTATTTGCAAAAATATCGTTCTTATTCAATGAATGAGATTTTTAAATCTATTCCAGTACAAATTTATTTGGGAGAAAATAAACTTTTATATCAAATAAGATTTCCATAATTATTAAAGCAAAAGGAGAAATTATATTCAACTTTGTTATTCAATTGATTGATGTCAGCATGATTACAGAGACTAAGGTGGTGTTTGTTTTTTCGACGATCAATAAATTACTACTTTTACGCATAAGCTGTTGGTTTTTTAAAATTTTCATGACTTATTGCTGAAATTTTAAAAAAAAGTTATGTATAGAAAAAGTGAAAATATTTGGCTTTTCTATCTCGTGAAAATTCATTTCTCCACTAAACAAAGTTAAAACTCCATCGTTACCTAATGCGAGGCTACAAGAATACACACTCGCGCACTACATGACTTTTAGGCCTGCACTAATTACTTAATATAGAGTCCGACGCCCAAGATAGGCCCACCGTCGCCCACTTTCATGAAGTGGCCCAAGACGGCCCACTGTGATGGAAACCACACGGAACTCCACTGCATCTGCAAATTCTAGAACCCTGGGTCCCTGGGATCCCGAGTCCCCTAGCTCAACTCACCGCATATGGGAAAATACGTAAAGTAGATATTTATCCCTGAATTTCCTAATTTCTAAATCCTTTATTTGGAAGGATAATATTTGATAAGGGAAAAACATATTTTATCCCTTATTTCTCAAAAGGATAATCCTTTATAAGGAAAAAACAGATTTTATCTCTTAAAAGGATAACTTATAAGGGAAAACAAGATTTTATCCTCTTAAAAGGATAACTTTAATAAGGAAACAGATTTTATTCCTAAATAAGAATGAGATTTGTAGAAGAGCCTTATAATTGGGAAGATCCCCACATGGTGAGGCATGCACCCGACTATCTCAACCTACTTCTTCTTCCCTCCATATCATTCGACTCTAATCATTGGAGGCGCTACACACCGTCAGTCGATCGCCTCTTTTGTGTTCACATTGCAATTTGATGCCTCTAGAGATTAGACGAACAAATTGGTAACAACAATTGGCGCCGTTTGTGGGAACTCGAACAAAAAAGTTTCACCGACGATTAGCAAGAGCTTGGCTCCAACGGCTGTCCAATAGCCCTTCGTCACCTGGAGCTTAGTCGATCCCCCATTCCTCATCTGATTCGTTCGGGGCAGTCGCAATGTCATGCAACCCAGCTGATCCGGCCATTGTATCAACAATTCCTCCGGCGGCCAAGGCATGGAGAAAGCAGGAGGAAACAGCAAGAAATATCAAGGAGTTGAAAAGTCATGTTGAACGCCCACACCGAGATAATGACTAGTTGCGGACTCGGATTGGAGACAGCCGCAAACCTGGAAGACGTATAATCAATAAAGCTTCCTTTAAAGTATTCTCTATCAATCTTTGCAATAGAGCATTTACAAAGTCCGGATGGCACTACATGACCTGTCCCACTAAGATGGTTAACAAATTGCTTAGACAAAGTCCGATGGCTTACATGACCCTGTCCGACCCAAGATGGTTAATGCCACCGCTCAAAATAAAGTCCCGTGATGGCTACTACACGACCATCCCGCCAAGAGTGGCACGCCCAACTGTTCGTATTAAAGTCCGGATGGCGCTACATGACTTATCCAACCAAGTATGGTTAATGCCTAGCTGGCTCAGACTAAAGTCCGGATGGCGCTACATGACATGTCCGGCCCAATATGGTTAATGCCCAGCTGGCTCAGAATAAAGTCCGGATGGCGCTACATGACATGTCAAGCCCAGTATGGTTGATGCCTAACTGGTTCATTACTAAGCCCGGGTAAGGTTGATGTCCTACAGGTACATAAAAGACCAAACTCGGCTCTGGGTCAGTCTGACATCTTCTAAAGGCCGACTCTGCGGGCTCTAAGCCGTCTCGGGCACTCTTCAAAAGACCCTACTCTAGGCCTGCTTAGCCCGCACTTTCTTAATGCCGCACCGGGCTCTAAGCCGGTCCCGCACCCTCTTAATGCCGAATCCGCTCTGGGTCAGTCCGACACTTCAAAAAGACCGTGACTTTGGCTCTGGTCGCCTGGCACTTTCACGCCGCACTGCCCCAATCCGTCTCGCACTTCCCCACGTGCCGCACTTCGCTCTGGTCATCTGAACTTTCAAAAGACTATACTTCTGGCTTTAAGCCTTCTGGCACTTTCTTAATGCCAGACTTCCGGGTCTAAGCCGTCTAACACTTCCTTAATGCCAGACTTCTGGCTCTAAGCCTTCTAGCACTTTCAAAAGACCACGTCTCAACATTGCCCGGCAATTCCTCTAAAAGTCCATCATTTAAACTCTAGCCCACTGTAGAGCATGCTTAAACAAACAATGGCTCTCACCGTGCCTTCTTCTCCCACCACTTTTGGGGGCAAGTCAGAGTCTTTCAAAGGTGAATAATCAGCCTGACGGCTAACTAAGGCCCCTTCAGCGATCTCGGCTTGAGGCTATCGAGCTAACCCCGCTTGGGAAGAGCTACTCGAGATTGACTTCAAAAGATCAGCAAGAACAAAATGTTCACCCCTAACAACCTCTCCTGGTAACGGATGGGGTATGACGGGGGCTATACAAGGATAGGGGCTGGAGCCTAACTCCTGCGAGTTCTTCACTGACAAGAGGAGCTCGCCGCGGCCCTTCCGGTGACGTTCCTGCCAATCGAATGATGTCGAGAAACATGTCTACACGTGCTTTATATCCAAACACAAGTTCAATGCACGATTAATTCTCCCAAATTCCTTCAACTTTCCATCAAGGTTTAAAAGCAATCAGATTTTTCCCGACCAAGAAAGATCAACCGAGAAAAAGGGGCATTGTGGGACCATGGCTTTAGGTCTGCACCCACTCACTCAATGTGCCCGACGTCCCGCACAGCCTGATCTCGTCCGCCTCACAGCCGGTCCTAAGGCACCCATCAGACAAAACCACATGGGAACCCACTAGACGGTGCAGTCCTAGAACCCGTCTGGGATCCCGAGTCCCCCCAGCCAGCCATCTTACCGCATATGGGAAATTTGTTATGGGAAAATACGTAAAGTAGATATTTATCTCTGAATTTCCTAATTTCTAAATCCTTTATTTGGAAGGATAATATTTGATAAGGGAAAAACAGATTTTATCCCTTATTTCTCAAAAGGATAATCCTTTATAAGGAAAATGTGATTTTATCCCTTAGTGCGATAACCCTTTATAAGGGAAAACAGATTTTATCCCTTAGTGCGATAACTTTAATAAGGAAAAACAGATCTTATTCCTAAAATAAGAACGGCGATTTGGGAAGCGAGCCCTATAAATTGGGAAGATCCCTCACATGGTGAGGTATGCAATTCCGACTATCTCAACCTCCTTCTTCTTCCTCTCCATATTGCTGACTTAATCATCGGAGTGACGGCTCGGTCAATAATCACGTTTGGACGCTCTTTTTCAGTTCACATTGCGCAAATGATGTCCCTGGCATTACTAACAAATTGGTAACACCGCGCCGCCCGTGGACTCAACAAAAGTTTCACGACGACAGCGAAGAGCTTAGCAACAATGGCTCCAAAGAGTCTTCACACTGGAGCTCACCAATCCCTCATTCCCGCATCCGACTCGGGTCCGGTAGTCGCACGTCCTGCAACCTGATCCGCCACCGGGACAACAATTCCTCCATACGTCAGTGGCATGCAGAGAAAGCAAGAGTGAACAAAGTAAGAAAGATCAAGGAGTTGCAAAGCTTCGTTGAACGCCCACAATGAGATAATGACTAGTTGCGTATCTGTGATTGAGAAAACCGAACTAAAGAGGTATAATTAATAAAGCCTTTAAAGTATTCTCTATCAATCTTTTGCACAAGACATTTACAAAGTCCTGATGGCGCTACATGATTCGTCCTACCCAAGATGGTTAATACACAACCGCTCGTAATAAAGTTTGATGGCGCTTACATGACTCAGTCCTGCCCCGTATGGTTAATGCCCAAATTGCCTTAATAAAGTTTGACGGCGCTACATGACCTATCCCACTAAAGCATGGCACGCCCGCCGCTCAGACAGTTCTGGATTGGCGCTACATGACTCCATCCGACCCAAGATGGTTAATACCCGTACCGCCCATACTAAAGTCCGGATGGTGCTACATGACCTGTTCGGCCTAGTATGGTTAATGCCCAGCTAGTTCAGAATAAAGTCCTGATGGCGCTACATGACCTATCCGGCCCAATATGGCTGATGCCCAACTGGTTAATTACTAAGCTCGGGTAAGGTTGATGTCCTATGGGTACATAAAATACTAGACTTCTGGCTCTAAGTCGTCTAACACTTTCTAAAGGTCAGACTTGTGGCTCTAAGCCGTCTAGCACTTTCAAAAGACCAAACTTCTGGCTCTATGTCATCTGGCACTTTCTTAATGCCTCGACTCTAGCCTCTGCCGTCTGAACTTTCAAAAGACTGTAATTTCCGATTCTAAGCCGCTCAGCACTTCTAATGCCGCACTTTGGCTCTAATCCGTCTGGCACTTCCTTAATGCCAGACTAATGGCTCTAAGCCGTCTGGAACTTTCAAATAAACTGCACTTCCGGGCTCTGGGTCGGTCCGGCACTAAGCCGTCCGACACCCTTAATGCCAGCTTCTAGTCTGGGTTTCATCCGGGCACTTCCTTAATGCCAGACTTCTGGCTCTAAGCCGTTTAGCACTTTCAAAAGACCCGACTTCTGGCTCTACGCCGTCTGGCAATTTCAAAAGTCCATCATTTAGACTCCTAGCCCGCTGGCGCATGTTTAAACACATCAATGGCTCTCAGCCCGTGCCTTCTTTCTCTTCACCACTTGGGGGGCAGGCTGTGAGTCTTTTTCCCTCAAAGGTGACTGATCGGGCTGGACGAAGCTAATCAAGGCCCCTTCAAAGGATCTCGCTTGAGGCTCGAGCTAACCCGCTCGAAAGAGCTACTCGAGATTGACTTCAAAAGATCAACAAGTGGAGCAAACACTCCTAACAACCTATCCCGCTACCTACGGGTATGACTGGCTATACAAGGATGTGGGCGAGCCTAACTCCCGCGAGTTCTTCATCGACAGGAGGAGCTCGCTGCGCCCCTCTGGGTGATATTGAGTGCTTAACTCGATGTCGAGAAATATGCGTGTTCACACGTGTTTTTATATCCAAACACACGCTCAATGCACGACACTCCCACCCCTTCAACTTTCTCCACTCAAGGTTTAAAAGCACCGTATTTTTCCCGACTGAAGAAGTATCAACCTTCAACAGAAAAAGGGGGGCATTGTGGGTACCATGGCCTTTTAGGCCCAGACCCACTACTCAATAGGCCCGATGTCCTGTATAGCCCACCCCTGACCCGCCTCACGGCGGCCCAAGGTGGCCCATCAGATAAAACCACACTTGAACCCACCGCACAAAGGTAGTCTCAGGAACCCGTCTGGGATCCCGAGTCCCCTAGCCAACCATCTCACTGCATATGGGAAATTTTTATGGGAAAATACGTAAAGTAGATATTTGACCCCGACCTCCTAATTTCTAAATCCTTATCTGGAAGGATAATATATGATAAGGGAAAACAAATTTATCCCTTATTTCTCAAAAGGATAATCCTTTATAAGGAAAAACATATTTTATCCCTTAAAAGGATAATCCTTTATAAGGGAAAACAGATTTTATCCCTTAAAAGGATAATCCTTAATAAGGAAAAGCAGATCTTATTCCTAAAATAAGAACGGATATTTGGGAAGCGAGCCCTATAAATTGGGAAGATCCCCCACATGGTGAGGTATGCAATTTCAACTATCTCAACCTCCTTCTTCTTCCTCTCCATATCGCTGACTTAATCATCGGAGAGGCGGCCGACACATCGTCGCCGATCACCCTTTTTTCAGGTTCACATTGCGTAACTGATGCCCCGGAGATCAGACGAACAAATTGGTAACAACAATTGGGCATTGTGGGTACCATGGCTTATTGTAGCCCGCATCTAATCATTCAATAGCCCGACGTCCGGCAGATAGCTCACCGCCCGGCCCACCCTGGGCGAAGCGCCCAAGGCGGCCCACCGATTCGCATAAAACGTGTAGCCAGCACTTCGAACCAACAAAATTTATAAACCTAAACCTTCATCGCTATAGCCTAGCTACTCGAGTAAAGGGCTCTAGGGGTCGAACTCAAGGATGGGCTTTCACACAAATGATTTGGCGTTGAGCTCAAAAGGTGAATTTCAGTTTGGATTTTTGGGTTTGATAAAAACAGTAGTGTATGGTGGTTTGCAGGTTGAAAATAAAACGAAGAAAAATAAGAAAAATAACTCCTTGAAGCATCGGGTTACTAGGTTGAGGTCCTAAGGTAAATGAGAGGTTCTCGGGTCCTTTTCCTCGCATTGGGGAGGATGACCTATAGTCATTTCCCGAATCGGATCTTCATTTGGCTTTTAAAATCTGAACCCTTACAATTTTCCTTTTGAAACAAAGCATTTATTGAGCATAAATGCTCCCGGACAGTGAAAACATGTCCCCTGATCTACCCTACAGTGACTCATAGAAGACAACTAACCGAATGTTAGTGAATCTAGCAATAAGCATCCACTGAACCCAAAAAAATTGCCAAATACTGGTCAATCAAGGCATCTCAAGAGGATTTAAACCTAGATTTAAAGATAGAAACATAAATGCTAATAACTGCTTGCGTTAAAAACAAGGGAACCAAAATTTTACCTCAATTCCAAAGACCAATAAATCTCCTCTTCGATGAGGTTTTAATTCAACCATCCTCGAGTTGTCATCCTCAAGGGTGTTCTGCAAATGGTGAAATGAAAGAAAATGAAAGAAAAGGGGAGAAAATAAAAGTAGCAGGAAAAACTGGCTATGCGAGCCAAAAATTTATTCACTGGACAAAAAGTCTCCCTTTTACAGTGTGTACAAATGGCTTATATAGCCACCAAGACAAGCAAAATTACCAAATTACATGAACTATCACTATTACATAGAGGGTAAAATGGGAAGCAAACCAAAAAGTGACAAAAGAGTCAAAAAGGAAAAAGGCGCAAGAAAGTGAACATTGGCACAGTGAACAAAGGGTGAGAACACAGCAGCAGGTGAGGCAATTTCGCAACCCGCAAATCTTTGCATGTCGCGAAATTCTCAAGTGTTCCTCGCAAAATTTTTGCATGCTCCAATCTTTCAGCGCAGGCTTCCTTCTCGTTTCTGATCTGCAATGCTGAGTTCGACTCGAATTCTTCGTGCTTGGATCGACTCAACAAATTTGGCATAAATAGCTTCCAAAAACTACAAAATTAGCCATAAAATGCCATCAGTAGAATAACGGGGACCTTAATGTGCAAATCGGGTTAATTTCGCTGATTAGTACACAAAAAGTGCTCAAAACCTTTCGTTAATGCTGGTTCAAAATAGCACTTTTGAGCAATTAATCACACCCTCAACCTACATCGCTAGTCCCTTAGCAAGGAAAGAAAGAGAGAACAATAAATAAAAAAAATCAAAATTATGTTCACAAAAATGATATTTCAAAAAGGTTGTGAATAAGTAATGCCTAACCCTTGATGAGAATCACTGAAACCCTTGCCCAATAACTATCTCGAGAGAATGAATGCCATACATAATCAAGTTTCAAAAGAGTATCCAGCTCAAGGGAATCGACCTGAAACTTCCCCCAAAATCTAAATGTTTATATGATCGGGCAATAAATCGCCAAACTCGGCTTTCCCCAAACTGCCATCGCCAAGACCTAGAACATTGACCAACCTAAATAAATCTGGCTCCACTCTTATTCCACACTTCTTTTCGTGTTGTAGGGTGCAATGCTGAGGAATCGACCTCACCAAAGTCCATGTAACGGGGATCCACCGATGACTCCCAACCAATTAAGGCTTAGGGCATTAAGTCATAAGGATCTTTCGACCACTAATTCTTCAGGTTTCACCCCGGACTCCGAATGATTTCGAAACTCCAGCACCTACAACTTGCTAAACCTCACCCATCCATCCATGTAGCCGAGCACAAAGTCGAGATGACTCCAACTACCGTTTAGGAACTGGCTCTCAAAGACTTTCGCCATATACCCCTCGGACCGTGCTCAGGTTTCAAGGCAAAGTGTTGCAATTTTCTTCTTTTTCTTTTTCTTTCCTTTTTCTTTTTGTTTTTATTTTTCTCTTATTTTTATTTTGGAGAACACATTGGCCTTCTTTTCATGGGGGTCCTTAACCTATTAAAGGTAGTCAACGAAACTAGAGTAGGTTTTGCAAAGTAAGGGGCTAGGTAGCTTTCAATTTTATTGTAAGAAAACTGGACATGCACTGTGTGTGGTTAGCTAAAGGTGGAAGAAGAAGGCTGAAACCATGACACTTCAATCGTATCATCTACTTAATCAAGCATGGAACTAATCTAACATCAATAGCATTTGCGTGTTTCAATTTTTTCAACAAGTGTGCTAGGAAACATGAAAAAATGGGCGTAATTTTTGAACCATGCGTCAGAAGTGTGTATTATATAAAAAATATCATATTTTCAGCTTTTCAAAAACAAACTAACAACTTAACAAACAAAACAAACAACTATACAAAAGGAAACTAAATAGAAAGTCATCAAACTTAACAAAATAGGCTTGCTCAAAATGGAAACAAAACACAAAATAAATGCCACTTCCTTCACTAACTCTCCCCCCAACCAAATGTCTCATTGTCCGCAATGGGGCTTGGATTGGAAATTTAGGGAAGGAAGTGCTACCTCCTTGATGAGATGTACTGCTTGGATAGAGACTTTGCAAGTTTCCACCGGTGACCTTATTCACTGGGCCAGCTTCAAATGAACAAGTTGGAAGAAGAAAAGAGAGGGAAAAAGTGACCAGTTTGAACATTTTGAAAATTACACCTTTATCAAAATTTCAAAAGTGTTTTTTCTGGTTATATTTAGATTCTACACTCTCTAAGCTTCTAAACAACTGTGCGAAAAATTAAGAATCTCATACATGCAATATATATATATATATATATTTGCATAGAAACATATTGATTTTTGAAATTTTTTTAATTAAATAATAATAAAAAAAAATATAATAAAATAAAATAAAAAGTTACACTCCAGGCTATTGTAGGAGCCATAAAATTCGCAAGGTCAAGGAATTTTCATTTTATCAAGAGCTCTCTCACTTCCCCGCAAAAAAACACATAAAAAAATTTAAAAAATGCATAAAATTGAAAATAATCTAAAAACAAAGATTAATTTAAATTAGAGAAATCTAAAAGAAAACAAACAACCAAATAAATAAAATAAAACAAGAAAATCAAACAAAAGTGGGGGAGACTGAGTTTCAATCCGCTTCGCTTTGAGGCCGGCCGAACCGCGGAGCTTGTAGAAATGCTGAGGTCCAGGTGCTCCAAATTTGAACCAACACCTAAACCATCTACAGCCATGCAAGATGAGTACCACACGTCTTTGATGGTGTGGCAAAAGTTCGAACATAGGCCACTAACTTCCTAAAGTTTTGGTGCACAGCAATGAGACGGGGATGACCTTAGCAAAGAGGTGCTTCGTGTTGAATGTGCCGTAGTGAAGGCAGGATGCATCGGGGTCAAGACAAGGCAATGGCTATCGGGTGGCTCAGAGCGGGCTTTGTGGCTCTTCCCCCCGTCTCTTTCCACTACCTTCCTCACTAATCAAGGGGAGGATTTCTTCTTTTCTCCTCCATGGCCCAAAGACAACACATAATTGTGGGGCTTCCTCAGGAGCTTCAGCTGGTTCCTCTTTCAATTTCTCCTGAAGCTACAATTGAGCCTGTTCACCCAAAATAGTGTCAATCAGGCACTCTTCCTCCATATTCTCTTCCTCTTGATGATCATGTTGATTGGTGAGCCTTGAAATTGATTTCTCGCAGTTATCAAATTGATCACTCGCTTGAAGTCCACCACCTTCAGTCTGCAGAGCTCTCCATCGTGTCAATTTCGCTTCATCAGGTCAATTTTTTTGATCGTCCGACATTCACGCTTCGCCTCTATAAAAGTATCCACCAATTTGCTCAAGTTCAAGATTGCTTGCTCAAATCGAAGAGGATAACTCCGGGGGTTGTGGTGGCCGAGGAGTCATACAATGTGGAGGAGCAGGAGGTGTATACATGAGGTCTTGATTTCCATGAGAAATTTGGCAGCTTCCCAACTATAGTTGTAAGTACCCGCCATATGGTGCATTAGTCGAGGATCTGCAAAGGGTGCACTCACCCATGGAGGGTTTCTATAGTCTCTCATGGACCTATATGCATTAGGGATTCTCTCCATTGGATACTGACTATGATGCTCTTCATATGGGGGTTCCATTTAATTACAATTCAAGCCCACTGGAACATGCACCCCGGGCAGTTAAAGAATGGTGGCAAGCACAAGACAAATGTGGAACAATCCTACTTTTTTTTTTTTTAACAAAGGAAATGAAACTAAAAACCGACTATAAAATACCAAAAAAGGATGATAAAGGAATTCACCGTAACTTGTGGACAGGATCACAAGTGTTCAATACGCTCATCAATACCAAGGCACCATCCCTATAACGGTGCCATTTGATTCAAGACGTAAATGTGTAGCTAGGCTCAACCAAACAAAATTTATAAACCTAAACCTTCTGATCGCTATAGCCTAGCTACCTGCGAGGTAGTGGCCTAGGGTCGAACTCATGATGGGTTTTCGCACAAATGATTTACAGCAGCTCAAAAAGGTGAATTTCAGCTTGGATTTGGGTCGATAAAACAAGAGTGTGGCGGTGGTTCGCAGGTTGAAAATAAAACGAAGAAAATAAGAAAATAACCCTTGAAGCATCAGTTAGCCAGTCGAGGTCCCGAGGTAAACGAGGTTCTCAGGTCCTTTTCCTCAAGATCGGGAGGATGACCTATAGTCATTTCCCGAACTGGATCTTCATTTGGCTTTTAAAATCTGAACCCTAACAATTTTCCTTTTGAAACAAAGCATTTATTGAGCATAAATGCTCCTGGACAGTGAAAACATGTCCCCTGATCTACCCTACAGTGACTCATAGAAGACAACTAACCGAATCTTAGTGAATCTAGCAATAAGCACTCACCAACTCCAAAAAAATTAAGCAAATACTGGTCAATCAAGGCATCTCAAGAGGATTTAAAACCCATTTAAAGATAGAAACATAAATGCTAATAATTGCTTGCGTCATTTAAAAATAAGAGAACAAAAATTTTACCTCAATTCCAAAGACCACTAGCCCTCCTCTTCAAGGATGAAGGGGTTTTAGCCAACCATCACTTGAGTTGTCATCCTCAAGGGGTGTTTGGCAGTCGAGAAAATGAAAGAAAATGGGAGAAAATAAAAGCAATGAGAAAACCGGCAGGCACGCCAAAAATTTATTCACTGACAAAAGTCTCCTTTTACGCAGGTAATAAATGGCTTATATAGCCACCAAGACAAGCAAAATTACCAAATTACATGAACTATCACTATTACATAAAGGGTAAAATGGGAAGCAAACCAAAAAGTGACAAAAGAGTCAAAAAGGAAAAAGGCGCAGGAAAGTGAACAGTGGCATGAGGTGAATAGTGGCGCAGGAGGCAATTTTGCAACCTGCAAAATTTTATGCTCTTCTTTCCTTCTCGGTTTCGACCGCAATGTGCCGAGTTCGAATTAATTCTTCATGCTTGGATCGACTCATCAATTTTGGTATAACAGTTTGGTAAAGCTACAAAATTAGCCACAAAATGCAATCACTAGAATAGCGAGGACCTTAATGTGCAAATCGGGTTAATTACGCTGATTAGTACACAAAAAGGACAAAACCTGCACAAACAAATCAAAATAGCACTTTTGAGCACTAATCACCCACCGTATTAAAACCACAATGGAACCCACCGTACAAACAGTAGTCCTAACCCGTCCGGGATCCCGAGTCCCTCCAAATTCGGCCATCTCACTGCAGATATGGAAATTTGTTATGGGAAAGCAGATAAAAGTAGATATTTATCCTCGAATTTCCTAATTTCTAAATCCTTTATTTGGAGGGATATTTGATAAGGGAAAAACATATTTTATCCCTTATTTCTCAAAAGGATAATCCTTTATAAGGAAAAACAGATTTTATCCCTTAAAAGAATAATCCTTTATAAGGGAAAATAGATTTTATCCCTTAAAAGGATAATCCTTAATAAGGAAAAAATATCCTATTCTCTAAAATAAGAACTAGAGATTTTGAAATCGAGCTCCTATAATTGGGAAGATCCCCACATGGTGAGAGGTGGCGAATCGACTATCTTAACCTTCTTTCTTCTTACTCCATATTGCCGACTAACATGGTGCATGATTCAACACCGGCCGCACGCCTTTTGCAAGTCTCACATTGCGTAGTTGATGCCCCGGAGATCAGACGAACAAATTGGTAACAACAACTACTAGGGATGACAACGAGGGTTTAGACGAGGTGTTTCCATCTTGACCCTATCATTATTCTTTCAATTCAAGAACTTGTCTCATTTAAAATTAAACTGGGTGGAGTGAATGAGCAAAATTCCCCAACCAAATTCCAAGCATATTCGATTTTTATTTTTATTTTTGGCTTTTATTTTTTATATTTGTTTTCATTTTTACTATATTAAAATTAATATATTTCATAAAAAAAAATAAAATATTATGAATTTTTATAAATTATTTTATTAAAAACATTCTAATTATTATTATTAATATATTAAAGTATAAAATAAAATAATAAAAATTATTTTTAAAATATAATTGAGGCTAAGTATGGTAACAATATCTCAAGCAAGCTGGACATAATTAAACTAAACTGCCTTCATTAAGAGCGAGGCTGGCGAGAACCGAAATAACTGGTCCCGCTGCTATCCTTACTGCCACCCAATATTAAAAATAAACAACTTAATACTTTTAACGCTTTATTAAGATTATTCAAAGATACTCAAAAATGTTCTATTCAACATTAAGTAAAAAAACAAACATCACCTAAGAGAGTATAGTTTTTTCATTAATAAACACATGTTTACAAAATGATTTGATTGTTTATTTTATTGAAGAAATATTTATATTAAAAGCTTCCTATTGACTTCTTTTTTAAAAAAAAAGAAAGAAGAAAATTTTACAAACTTAAAAGAAAAGAAAAAATATTCAAAATTTTCATTTATGAAAGAGGTTCTAGATTTACTATTTGCTTTTAAGGCTAGATTTTGTGTAAAATAGCTATCCAATTTTATTACGAAAATAATTCTACCAATGTCTAATATCCCAACCATTTAATTATGTACTCACTATTTTCATTTTATTTATTAGAAATAAAATTAAAAATCCTCCACCAAAGTTGGAATCAAACCATGTTCTTTTATTTTAATAAAATGTCAAAATCAAAGTGTTTTATTTTCAAGATTCGAAGATTTAAATATATATATATATATATATATATATATATATATATATATATATATATATATATATATATATATATATATATATATATATATGGTATATATATATATATATATATATATATATAATTATATAAATAATAAAATATATTTTCTCATTTCTTGTTTACTAAAAAAAGATGAAAATAAATTACTTTGGCTATTTGAAGATAAAGATTATTTGTATAAAAAAATTAGCAAAATTGTGAAGTATGTTTTAGTTGTCCGATTGAGTCGATAGTGTAATGAGTTGTCTCAAGGTTGGTACACAGGTTGGTCATATTCTGAAAAATCCGATTCTTGAGAGGGTTTTCTGAAGATCAGAGCCTGATATGATGTGGGATGGATAAGGCATGACAGAAGGCAATATTGGGCAGTTCAAATCTTCCAGATTTGATCATATTTGATGATTTTCTATGGGAGGTAAGTATTGCTCAATGCTAAATATGGAAGGAAATCCGTTGACTTGATTGATGGGCTTTCTATGGAAGACATATATTTAGTTGGCTTGATTAAGCCATAATAGGAAACATGTAATTCATAATATCATGGTTTGATTTCCTTGTAGGATGATAAATAGGGAGCACGTTTTGATGCAAAGTCACCACAAAAATGTAAAAGCACGTGCAAAGAAGGTGGCTAGTCACACTGCTAGGTGGTATTGCCCCAATTTATCTCATTGTTGGGAGGTTTTTAAACATCTTGTTGAAGGATATTGTTTGGGCTTATGGAAGTCTAGATGATGTTTGGGGAATGAGGGAATCTCATTCTATGTTTCACTATGGGAGAATTAGGTGAAGGAGGCGTTAGAGAAAGGGGGAGCCTTGTCTCATATAAGACCAACTGTAACATAATTGATATATTAAATCCTTCATCCTGCTCAAATTTCTCGCGGATGTAGGCTGGTGGGGCCAAACCACGAAACCAATTTCTTGTGTCCCTATATATATGCTAATTTATTTTCGTGCCTTTTTATTTTTGTTAGAATTTAAATATTATTCCCACAATGGTCCATAACTTGATGTACCAACTGATGCACAAACTCAAATAACATCCTCCATAACAAACAAAATTTCTCCTTTGGAATTATTAAACAAGTTTTCAATTATCAGAGAATTCTAATTTTAAGAAAAATAATGATTTTGCTTTCTTTTACAATTATTTAAAGTATAGCCCATTTCCTTTACTAAATACATATTTAAAGAAAAACTGAAGTAACAAAATCTTGAATCTAGATATATATATATATATATATATATATATATATATATATATATATATATATATATATATATATATATATATATATATATATATTTCATTTAATTATTACCGTATTACCATAAACAAGATTCATTCATTAATAAAAATATTAAAGAAACTAGAAAGCTAAAAAAATTATGTATTATTTTATTTACTTAGTGTATTTGCTTGAAGATGAGTAAACAAACTAAATAAAAAATATACCGATCAGATTCTATATGTCAATCTCATCCAATCTATATGGAAAGAAACAAAAATTAAGGAAGGAGAAACATACATGTACATCAAAACAAAAAAAAAAAAAAAATGGAGAGTAGGGTTAATTACTTTTAAGCTTTACAACACTGATTGTTCTTCAAAGCCATCAATATACATCCAAATGAAAGCCAAAAACAAAACAAAAATTCCCCCTCTTTTTGGATGACCACCACCTCTACCTTCTTAAAAAAAAAAAAAACTCTCCATATATACATGCGAGCAACGTCCATCACTGCTACTACCACAACTGCTACCATGTAACACCCAGGAATTTGTATAGATATAAGTTAGGGAAAATAATAATAACAGAAATTTGTATAGGTATAAGTTACGGAAAATAATAATAACAGGAATTTGTATATGTATAAATTAGGGAAAATAATAATGACAGAAATTTTTATAGGCATACGTTATGAAACTAATAATGATAATTCAATTAGTAATTAATTAATTAATTTAATGGAAGAGGGGTAAAAGGTAATTTTCCAATAGATACCCTCTACATAAATTTATAAGAAAAGAAAATTCTTTATATTCTTCTTGAATTTCCTCTCCTACTTAGAATTCGCATTTACGCACGACTTTCTGATCTGCGGTTTGAAGAACAAATTCTCAGAGGTAAGATCTTCTTATTTTATTTTTCTAAATTTTTGATGTAGATTCTTTAATTTTCTTCGCTTAGATCAACCCCAACAGTCAGATTTAGATTACACTTTCGTTTTAAAAATAAAATAAAATGAGGATTGTTGGTGTCATGCTAAATTACTTTGAGTATGAGAATGAAAAAGTATTTAAGGATAATTTTTGAAAGAAAATAATAATAAACAAATAAGATAAATTTGAAAAGGCTGAATTTTGTGGCAAATATATGTATTTGATAAGTATTTAAATATATATATGTATTTTTGCAAGTAAATATTTTATTAAGGATTGAGAATTTATTTGATAAGGAATATGGATTAGAATAATTATTTGTTAAATTATAGGAAATAAGATTCGTTATCAATACTTGTTGTCAAGTATGATAATTGTTAGGTAAAAGGTTAGATGAGTATTGTGTAATAATATAATTTTTAAAATATTATTAATATTATTTCTTATAGTAAAATATTTAGTTCCTAATAAGAGCATAAAAATAAAATAAAATATTAAAATAAGATCCGAAATGAATATGAGTTTTATAAATTTGTAAAACTACCTAATTCAAATAGTTATCATTTGAACAAAGCTTGTCAAATATGTTTGAGGTGAACAAAAAATCATGTTAATAGAATAAACTTTTATAAATCACAAATTTTATAAAATATTTAGAAACCCATTAACTTTATTATGGATTAAAAAATTAAAAATAATATCATTGTTAAGAATATCAAATTAGGAAAGGTTTAAGAATAAATAAGTAATGATGATAGTTTCTTCCTTATTATTTTAGGAGAAATATTCCATTGAGGTGAAATTTGACATCTCTTTAAAAGCTTTCAAAGACTTTCTCGGCGTAGCTGATATTAATGCGTATCTTTAAAAGAAAATTATTTTGTTTTTACTTCATTTGAGAATGAAAAATTGTTTTAACTGAATTATATATAATCTTACTTTATGAAAAGTTTTACTTTTTTATTTACTTGATTATCCATGGATCTAAGTTAGCTTATTTATCAGTACTTTCAGATTGCTTTGCTTACTTGTTAAAAACGCGAGATACGCACAAGCCAGAATTCGAACTTTCGAACGAAATATTTGACTCTACTAGTTCGCCCCGGTTAACGGAATAATAGTCGACACTATTTGGCCCTTGTCAACGGGATATACAGCTGACCTTACATTTTCAAAGTGGGAATGTACTGATTTGAACCCCACCTCTAGTTTGGTTAGAGGTTATTAGTACTAATAGTATTTGGTTCCGTTCACTTTAAAGGAACAATTTGAGGCTAGCCACCCATTTGAAAGCAGGATGCCTCTATCCTCGGGTCCCAAGACAACCCGCCAACCCGCTGAGTCCCATGGATATCCGGTGCCCCGATGACACACACTCTCGTGTCTCATATGGAGACCTAACTTTATAATTTTCTACAAAACCCATTTCTTAAAATTCACAAGAGTTCATGTACAACTCTTATACACTTTTTACATGCCAAAATATATTAAAACTAGATTATTCTAATATAATATACAAAATGCTCTCAAGGCTTCACAACCCGGCCTCTTCGCACTCACTCGCCCTCGAAGGAGCGCCGTCTCTCGTGCAACAAAGGGGTCCCACGACGGGTGAGCAGCTTCTGCAGTGATAATCTTCTATGAGGGTTACTCTCCACCTAAGTGCACATGCAATGGTCGCACAGAAAACACACATCCAAGTAAAATGTCTACATGAATGTCATGCATGAAATGTCATCATGCCCATATCCCGAGTCACTCACCGACTCCCTCACACCTACCTATGCCAAGTGTGAACTATCATCATTTTCCGATGACAACCAACGATTTTTCTTAATCTTTTAACATTTTCATTTACAACCATGCGCCTTTTGTGGGTAATGGATTTCTGGTGTCGCACCAACAGGCTCCATAAACCTAGACACTTTTACGGCCTTTCACCACTGGGGACTATGTCTGACCATAACTGATGGGTCTTTCACCCTGGGGGGAATCTATCCCAACTTGCTGATACCCGACACATAATTATTCTTTACCATTTCCTTAACCAGTGCGACTCATTTGGACTTTGTCCCACTAACCGAGCCCACTTATCAACACCATACGCAATGTTAATCCACAACCGTGTACCTATGACACTCCATCGAACACCAAACACAGTGTCGATCCCAACCATGCACTCACACCCATGTCATGCGATGTTTTCGTGCACGTGCAATGCAATTATGCCATTGCCTACTTATACCATGCTACATATAAAATGAGAACTATATGTGCACACATACTCATGCATATTCATCCATGCATCATTTGGACATTTATATTAAAGTGCATACAATTTCCAAACCATGCTATCCAACATTCCACATAGCAAGTTCAAGCATGCACATGCATATTAATGAAATTCCTCAACATACCATGGATAATTATAATTAATACATATAATTCTCCTCCATGCACAACCCATGTCAATACATCATACAACATACATTAACATGTTATATTCACACTGCATGTTATTCATGCGAAGCAATATCACCACAACAAGGTCACAATCTTGGACCCATCCAAAAGGGTACCTCACGGCCCCTTCACAATCATGAACCAGTTTGGTTCCAATCATCCAGCGGCATCGAAACAACCATAAAACTAAAAACTTTCGGCTTCACAGTTCAATCTTTCCCTCACGTGCAAACAACTTCCTGTGATTTGCCACATGCCATGCAATGGTCATATTAAAACCCGACTATTCACTTTGACACAACCAAGCAACCTGCACACTCGGTGCAAAACATCAGTTACAGCAAGGTTATGATCACCCAATGCCCTCCAAAGGCACCTATCTGGAATCTTGACAATGATGCTTTTCCATAGAGTCAAGAACACCAATTAGAATCAGGACGAAGAAGTTATGACGCCCGGTTGGAGGTCACACATGACTAAGCTGACCTTACGGGACAGCCCCTACTGCCTGCCCGAACGCCCTTTTTCGGCCAGCTCCAGCACCCACTGCCCTCCAAAGGCATCCGGCTGGAAACTTGACTCAATGGGCTTTCCATAGAGTCCAAGAACACCCGAATCGGAATCCGGACGAAAAAGTTATGACCTTCCGAAGTTGGAGGTCTCCACATGAACAACCGTGCCCACCCCGACTAGCTCTGCAGGCCTGTCTTGCCCATTTGCCCCTTTCGACCGGCTCAGTACCCAATTCCATATACAGAATATGGATGAGGAAATCCTGACCAATGGGGATTTCAATAGAGTCCAGAACACCCGAATCGGGTTCGGACGAAGTTATGACCTCCGAGTTGGAGGTCATGCATGACCTAGTTGGGCGGACCCGTGGCCCCAGATTGTGTATGGCCTAGCCGGCTCGAGTGGCCTTAACCTTGCTGGCCTGATTGGCCTTGTCCAGCCAGCCTGAGTGGCCTTAACCTAGCCGGCCCGAGTGGCATTAACCTAGCCGGCCCGATTGGCCTTGACCAGCCGGCCCGATTGGCCTTAACCAACCGGCACGAGTGGCCTTCCCGGTACAGCCTATTTAAGAGTAAACGGACCATTCAGGCTACAAGGTTGATTTGAGAAATTAAAAGCTAAAATTCAGATTTGTGATGTGGATACGTTATCGAAGGAGTCACCACCCGATTCCATTTATTTCCTGCCCGAAAACCGAGTTCTAAAGTTCGGTTAATTTGTACTCCCCCCTGATATGAGCCTCATGGTTGAAACACCACCAAACATTCCACTTAGGAATGAGATAACCAACACCATTATTCATTTTATGCTCTAACACATAAATGACACACAAGGACAATTACTTACTCCCTAAAATCGGTCAAGACTGTCAGAAACTCAGTCCCAAAATCTGACCACCTTTGTCCAGTCTGCCGGGGACGGTTCACCTGACCACTCACGGCCCTCCACACAGCCCGAGCCATTTTGAATGGCACGTAAATAAGGATTAAACAGTAGGAGCCTCTGCTCTTGGAGTTTTGTCAAAACTCCCCCGACTCCGGTCTCTATACGAGAGAGCCCTTGCGTGAGGATGAGCTCTTCCTCTTCTTTCAAGCGCGAGAGAGCCGCGGTCAGGTCGCGGAAATTTGAGAGGTGGAGTCTCTGCGAGCTCCCTCTCTTTCTTCCTCTTTCTTTCCTGCTCTCCTCTTTTCTCCCATTTTTTTTTTATCCACGGGTTTGGTGAGATGGGCGAGAGCAATCCTCTCGGCTTGCCACATGTCCAATTTTCATTGGCTCTTAGGATTTCCCATATCCTCTCGTTCATCTATATGGATTTTCCCTCGATGACGTGATGCCACATGTCACTACCAGCCATTACGCAGGCTCATTGTTTTACTTGCTCACGGTTTGACGTAATGTCTTGCCAATGAGCCACTTTCGACACACACCCATGTCGCAGCGTTGCTCGGTGCCTGAGCGTGAAATTCAGATTGTCTTGGAATTGTGAATTCGACGTGTGCTTCGATTTCGTGAAACGATTCAACGGTGAAGTCTAAGTTTCATCATCCAGAATCTAGAAAAATTCAAATTTTGACTGAATTTGACGTTCTACCGTACCTCCCGTGTCTGGATTTTTGAGATCACCATGCGAGTCGGCTTGGCTGGGCGCATTTGATATTTGATGACCAGAGAAAAATATATTTGAAATGTATTTGATTTTGGATTGGATATGAAAGTGTTTGAATCGAAATTTGATATGAAATTGTTTGGATCCCATTTGATATGAAATTGATGTGAGAATGTTTTGAAGTAAATTTTGTTAATATTCCAACTTATTTTCAGATCCTAGGTTGATGAAAAACATCTCCTATTTGTTATATGATTGAAAACTTTTTATCCATGAAAATGTATTAGTATTTCTTATTGAGCTTTAAGGTCACTCCCATTCGTTGACATATTTTCAGGTACTTTTAGTTTCCGCGAGGAGTGATGGCTAGGTTGGGGATTCGTCATCATTAGGATTTGATTAGAACTTTATGTTGGATCATGTTGAACTAATAAGTTCATGTTTATGTGAAATGTTGGGTTTTGAAAGTTAATTGAGAAAGTCACTTGGATGATAACATTTGTTTTTATATTAGTACAAAGTTGGATTTGAGAGATCTCAAATATTGTTATATTCTGAACATTTTTATATGACATGCATAATTGAGATTTGGATATTTAGAAGTAATTTTTGTCGGTATGAAATTTTGAATTTGGAGAATTTATGAATTTAGGAAGTTGTGCATTTACTTTGAACATGTATGTTGGTAATTGGACAAAAATCCCGGTTACAGGAAGGTTGAGTGTCGTTTCACACTTCAAACCTTGGTACGAGAAAGCTTGAGTGTGAATTGGCGGTCGCGTACCCCCTAGAATTGGGTTTCGGGCGTGAAGCAGTGGTATCGAGAGCTATAGGTTTATGATCTTAATGAGACTTGTTTAAGTTTGTCTATGGGGATAGTTAGTGGCGTGTTAGTTGATAGTTCATATCCGTTTGTGTATTCTTGGCATTCCTTTACAAATGTATGTTAGATAATTGATTTCTTGGTGACCAGATTTAAAGTTCACTACACTCTTTTGCCTTTGTTTTGTTTGTTGGTTTAGTGAATATACTTTTATCAATATGAATTATGGTTTGAATTTGTCACTTCTTTGGGACATGTCATTATGGACAATATGGTGGTTTGAAGTTATGTTATGACGATTGGTAAGAAGGATATTGAATTGACTTAATACTCCTTAAATATTAAGGTTTTTGTTTGATTTGAGATGAATTAAGGAGCTTACTACCTTTGTTGTTGATTGTTTGGGAAAATATTGTCTTTCCATATTCTTAGTTATCTTGAGTTTAGTTGAAGGGAAACATGTGGATAAATTATTTACTGTGACTAAGCCTTACCAAGGTAGTTATTTGCTTAGAAATGTTAAAATGCTAAGTCAATGTGATGAGTGAGTGAAACAATTTGAAATTTGAAGGATCTGATATTGTTATTAAAGTTTAGAAGTTTCTTGGGATTTGGTGATTACTACAAATAAATTGTGAGATCTCCTAGATTATCTTATATTTTCAAGCTGACATAGAGGAGTTAAGTTTGATTGGTCTTATAACTATGATGATAACTACGAGTTGAAGAGCAAATTGGTAGCAACTCTTATTTTGATTATTTCATTGGGTTCGAAAAGATTTGTTTTGCATAATGATGTCTTTCATTAGGATTTATGTTGTGTTCTTATGCAACATGGAAAAATTGATATATACTTATAGACATTTGAAATTTTAAGATAGAGAAAACTACCTTATTATGATTTGAAGTTATGTAAAATGATTTTTGCACTTAAGATATGAAGACATTTTTTTTTATGATCTACTCATAGTTTATGAGAGTTTGAAGTCTTTGTCTTCTTAAAATGATTTCTAAGCAAGAAATAGAGAATATTGATACAGTACCCAGGATTATGATGACATTGTCGGTACTAATAAAACAATGAGAATCTTGTGATTTATGCCTTAAATAGAAAAAAAATTGATTCCTTGGAAATCATTTAAGGTTATGCAAAAGCGATTATTGTATGATTTGAGATGTTTACAAGTCTATGTTATACCTTTGGATTTTAGAGTTCTTATGTTGAGCATTATAGTGCAACTAAATTTGTTTGGAGAATTAAGATCTTATAAGAATTATTTGAAACTAGTTGAACTTTTGGAACAATTGATTGTGTTTAATAAGATAATAAGATCTTGAAGTTTGGGATTAGATTTAATGTCTTAAATAATGGAGACATAAGAAACCCGACTTTGAAGGAGGTTTATTACTTTAAGTTTATGATCTACCCTAAAATGATGCAAAAGTATAAATATTTAAGACATAATTTGTAAGACCTGAGAAATTTCAATTTCTGGAAAAATGGTAAAATCGTAATTTCGGTAAAAATTCCAAAATTTATTCTCTAGATCTCGGATGACGAAACGGATTTCACCGTTGGAATCTTCTCATGAGAAATCCTAGCTAATACGTCGAATTTCGTCAAATTCAGGGTTCTGTCGAATTTGCGCGTTTGAACATCGAGTTTTGGGTCTTAGAAAAATGACTTGCGATGTGAAAAAAGTCACATATAACATGTACTCATGTTACACAAGTTGCATAAGTAGAGAAATGAAGAGTGACAGACTGGCCTGAATGGTGCCCAGTGTGTCAAAGCGGAGAAAGAAGGGACATAATGGTCATTATTTAAATTTTAAATGGCGGCTAAAAACCAAAAAATTTAAATAGTGTAAATCTCTACTATGAAAGGAGCCAAAAACGTGAAGCAAAAACAAAAAAAGGGGATGCAGTGAGGTGCAGTTTGACATTTTAGAGTGAGAAGGTGAGACTCTCTCTAAAATGTCGAGCCCGATCGGGCCAGTCGGAATTCTTCGGAGCAGAAGGGAAGAGTTGTTCACAGCGGCGAGGGCAACGCGTGGGCACCGGTTTCTTGGAGTTTTGAAAAACTCCGTAAGGTAGGGGATTTATCCTACTTGGGTTTTACACTTTATTTAAGTACTTCATAATGTTTTGGTTGGATTGAGACCCAGGCAGTAGTTTGATCGATCCCAAAATTTGGGATAGAAGTTCAGAATTTTTGGGAGCCGTTTAGAGCGATCGGGTAATATTATGAATTTGTTATGGTTTCATGTGTGATAATTTATTGAATAAATTATGTGTTGGTTTTATAAGGCGGAATGGTAGTGAAATTCGGGTTCACCAAAGGAGCCCAGGTGATTTATTGATTTCTGCTTGGGAGCATGATGGCAGGGGTTTTTCCTTTGTTCATAGGAATAGTGTTCACAAAATATTTTTGTGAAATAATGTGTTTGGTTGAGTAATTCAAGTTGAATTGTTCGTGTTTGATAATTAGCCTAAGTGAGCTAATTTTTGGTGTAATGAATTGTAAAATTACATGACATGTTTGTGTGATTTAAATTATGTGAATATATGCATTATTATATATTTACATGTGTTATATAATTGTATTGGAATTGGCATCATGCATTCCATATCTTATTTGGAACTCCCCCCAGAACAATAGGAGTGAGTCATGAGATGATTCTTGAGAGGGAATGGTTTCGGAGGGTTGACTAGTAATATGAAGCTATCGGAGGGTAGTCCATATAAAATGTGTCATTCGGAGTAGACCCGATTATTATACATCGGGAGGGTAGTCATTAAACACTTAACATCGAACCGGTCAAATACTTATATCGGAGGGTTATCCATAAATAAAAACAAACATCTTTGTTAAGAATAATGTTTCTCATACGTGGCTTAGGCAAGTGTGAGGGAGTCGATGAGGACTCAGGATATGAGTTGAGCATGTAGACATTCAAGTAGGATCACGCATTTACTTGAATGTTTGTTTACTTTGGAGCATTGCATATGCACTTAGGTGGAGAGTAGCCCATTTAGGGTGATTCCACTACTGAGCATTAGCTCACCCTGTCGAGGGAACATATTTTTCAGATACAGGGAGCGTACGAGGAGACGGCTCGTCTTAGAGGTCGGGTTTTAGAAGAAAGTCGGGTTGTGGCTTTGGTTTTATTATGTATACATGTATTAGAATTCTAGAATTTTGATATATGTTTGTATAAGTGAATTATCAACTCTTGAACCATATGAGATATGTATTTAGTTGGGATATATTGGTTGAGTGATGATCACGGGGAATTTGAAGTGGCCCAATATTTACTCCATTTGGACCTATGTGAATTAATTGGATGTGTTAAGGACCGGGGTTATGTACTAAGGGTAGAGCTCCCGATACAAAAGGAGACTCTGCCCGATTTCACATGAAGATGTTGGGTCATCGGGCATTCCACGAGGTGTTTCCACGGGTTGACGGGTGTAGTCAAGCGGACCCCGAGGATTTGGGGCGTCACGGCAGTATCGAGCCTGGTGCATCACGGCTACCTGGGGCTTGAGGGTTGGGCTTAGGCCATAGTCTTTGATGTGTAGACATCACCACTAGGTGTGGTTCGATGTTGAGTTTAGGTATATGAGATTACACAAGTGGGACAAAACTAGGACAACTGCAGTGCATGTGTTTGAGGTGTTTTATTATTGATTTGATGTATTGTTATTAATGAAAAATATGCATGACATGATGATGTGTGATCATGTATTATGTTTGGTTTGTGTGCTTAGTGGATAGCACATAGGAAATTTTTTTTTTGGAGTTTTACAGTGAGTAAAACTGGAAGAAGAAAATAAAAGAAATAAATTTTAATAAATTTATTTGGTTTAATGGAAATAAACTAAAAAATTTTAATAAATTTTAAGGTTGAACATAGGTTTAGTGTTAGATAAAGAGGTTTTGAGAATTATTGGACAAATGGTCTAAATTAAAGGAAAAAAAAATGAGAAGAGAAATTTTTTAGGATTTTGGAGTTTGTAAAACCTTATAAGTGTTATTTAATTATTCACAGAAAATGAGGAAAAATATATATATATATATATATATATATATATATATATATATATATATATATATATATATATATATATATATATATATATATATATATATACTATATATATATATATATATAGGTACATATTTTTGGGTATTTTCCAGTAGTTGAATTTAAAAAATGAAAAAAAATTTTAATTAAATAAAAATCAAATAAAAATGAGACAAAAATTTTTGAAAAAATGAAAATTCGAAAATAAAATTTTTTGTGGAAAAAAAAATGATTAACATGTGAAATGATTGTCGCGTAGCATAAATGTAGGGACATAGAATATGAACTATATTACGTATGAATAGTGTCTAGAGCGTATTTATGCTTAGAATATTTGCGTTGAAATTAACTTGCCATTTGAATCGTGAGATGGCTAGTCGAGGACGAGGACGTAGAGGGCGTCCACGAGGGTGCGATCGAGCACCACGGTGATGACATTGGTATTGAGGGGCCTTTGTAGAATTTGTGGGTATTACGGGTGGCATCATAACTGCAATTTTGGTATAGCGAGGTGAGTCGGGGAGGGTCCCAGTAACCCCTCGGAGAGGTTTAGTGCGTCGTCCTCAGATATTCACGGGGGAGGGAGATCAGATGGTGGACCATTGGTTTATCTGGTAGAAAGTGTTAGAGGCTATGGAGTTACCTCGGCCAGACCGAGGATGGGACTAGGCGTGTTCGGCTAGAGGGGTGAGGGCTTAGTATGGTGGAAATGGGCGGGGACACCAGAGACCTAGGCGATGACATGGGCGGTTTGAGGGAGGCTGATTTCATGGGTAGGAGTAGCACCCCCGGATCTTTGCGAGGCATGCGAGAGGCTCGAAGTTCCTAGAGGATTTGAAGCAGGGGCGATGTCTATGATGGATATGTGGCTAGGTTCACTGAGTTGCTTTGATTTGCGATGATGCGTGGCCACGGACATAGCGAGGTTAGGAGATTTGAGGAGAATGAATTGAGTTGACTCATTCGGGCCGGGATTGTAGGACTTCGCCTGGGATATGGATTACATAGTTGGGATGACCCTAGCCATAGAGAGAGATAGAGGATGCTCGGAGCACTCGGGATGGTGTTAGTAGCAGAAGAAGGAGAGTGGAGTCTTAGTTTAGGAAAGAGGCGGAGAGCTTCAGTTTACAAGAGGACCCGGAGTTCGCGTGTCGGGCCGGGGGACGGATGAGTTCCGGTCGTTTGGGCGGATGGTGTGATACCATTGCGACCCGGGACATGGGGGAGGGATTGCCGGAGACGGGGATCCCGGGGTTTGGGACGACACGGTCCCGGTGTTAGTGGGACGTTAGAGGTCACGGTATGACCTCCGGCCCGGTCTGAGCAAGAGAATCCGGTTTCGGTTTCGGGGGCTATCACTGGCACCTCCGTTTCACGGGCGGGCTAGAGAGACGGGTTAGGCGGAAGCGAAGGGCGAGGCCCGCGGCGAGGACATCGGGGTTAGGGGCGTGTCGCCATCACCTTGAAATTTGAGTCGGTGGATCAGCCCGGTTATATAAGTGCGTTTTTGCTATACCAGCTGCTGTAGGCGAGAGTGTTATTTGATTCTGGTGCGTCGCATTCATTCATTATTGCATCAGTTATGATGAGTTGGGCTTAGAGGTTGAGACCTTAGAAGAACCTTTGTATGTGGATTCATCTTACTGGGATTAGGGGCGAGAATAGGGATGACATGTATGCGTGTGGTTGCGAGGTTGGAGATCTGCATGCGGGGGGTTTCTCGCCACGGCGGAAGGGATTTTCATGGAGGAATGATCGAGTTCGATGTCATCCACGGGGATGGATTGGGCGGCGGCTTACGGTCGTTATCGATTGTGGCGTAGGAGGTTACCGCCTATACTCGGTAGTACTAGTGTGATATTCAGGGGCAAGCATGATAATTTGCCCCGAGGCGGTGTACGAGAATCCAGTGTCATGGGCGATTGAGTGGGTTGGCTTCGCGAGCCTGCACAGAGGACAAGGAAACCCGGACTTAGGTCTGCCGAGTGGTGTGCGAGATATGTGGATGTTTTTCCGGATGAGGCTGCAGATGCCTCCACGAGAGGGGTAGTAGACTTCGGTGTCGAGTTTCGCCTGGAACTTCACCCATCTCTATGACTCGCATGGGATGGCACCGGTTGAGATGTAGGAACTCGAGTCCGGCTCACGAGGAGCTCTTTGGACAAGGGGTTCGATAGGCCAGAACTTCACCATGGAAGCTCGGTTCTATTTGCGAAGACCAGACCCTTCGACTGTGTATTGACTACAGACGGTTGAACAGGGTTACAATCAAGATCGGTACCCATTCGCAGAAGTTGATGATTTGTTGATCGAGTTGAGAGGAGCGAGTCTACTCAAAATAGACCATACTTAGTTTACCATCGGTGAGGTTAGGGAGATAGATATCCCTAAGGCTTGCGTTTAGGGCGCGTTATGGGCACTGAGTTCTGGTGATGCCCTTTGGATTGTGAATGCGCGGCTGACATTCATGGATCTCATGCATAGGGTGTTTGACCCTATCTAGATCGGTTGTCGTGACCTTCGTGGATGACATTTGTCTACTCCGGTGCAGTGGGGGCGTGAGTATAGAAGCGAGGATCGTCTTTACGATTGTTGAACCATCGGTATGCTAGGATTCGATGAAATCCCGAGTTTTGGCCCTGCGGCCCGAGATTCTTGGGACACGTGGTGTTAGCATCAGGCGTGTCGGTGGACGAGAAAAGGTTGAGGCGTGATGAGTTAGGAGGCGAAGTCGATCTTCGAGATCACGTGGTTTTTCAGGATTGGTGGGTATTACGGAGATTCATTGAGGATTTCTCCCGATTGGTAGCACCTATGTGAGGTTGACCCGGAAGGAGGTCGAGTTGATTGGGATGACCCGATCTGCAGGAGGCATTCCGAGGAGTTGAAGAGGAGACTTACTTCGGCTCTCCTATCTTGATGATCCGGACGAGGGCGGGGGTACACAGTGTATTGTGATGCCTCGAGGGCCGGACTGGGATGTGTTTTGATGCAGTCCGGGAAGGTAGTAGCTTATGGTTCCCGTCGGTTGAAGAATCATGAGCAAAATTACCCCACACACGACATGGAGTTGGCGATAGTAGTCTTCGCCTTGAAGATTTTGCGCCACTACTTATATGGCGAGGAGTTCGAGGTGTACTCAGACTATAAAAGTCTGGAGTATGACACGCGGGACCTGCGGCATGAGGCGACGTATTAGATGGATGGAGTTCTGGGGATTCACGATTTCACTTTGCATTACCATCTGGTAGGCAAATGTGGTGGCTGATGCACTTCGGTCGGAAGTCACGGGCGTTGGCTAGTATAGCTCTCGAGAGTGGAAAATGCTCGAGGCGTGGGGCCCGATTTGGAGCTCTGATACAATGAGCAGACTCAGGGCACGTTGGGGAGTTTAGTGGCTACAACTGTCTCACGTGAAGCGGGGTGATTGAGTCAGTGGCGGGGCGAAGATAGTGTCCATCGGGGGGCCAGTGCGATCAGTCACGGAGTGACGAGATTTGGGCCAGTCCCACTCGGATGGTAGTCTTCGGTATAGAGGGAGCGGAGTGGTGGTTCCCTTTATTCGGCCGATTGAGAGAGGAGAGATTCTCGGGAGTTTCCTTTGCTCGATTTGCACGTGCATCAAGTGGCACGAAGATGTACGGGATCTTCATCGTCGGCATTGCGGAGGCGGGATGAAGAGACACGTAGGGGACTGTGCGAGCGATGTCTCACGTGTCGGCGGGTTAAATTTGAACACGGAAGCTAGCGAGTTTGCCGGCCCGTTGGAGTGGGCGAGGTGGAGTGGGAGCATGTCGCGATGGATTTTGTGACCTTTGCCGCGGACACGGCCGAGGAGACATGATGCGTATGGGTGATAGTAGACCGGCTCACGAAGTCGCACATTTCTAGCGGGTGCGGATGACCTTCACATTAGAGATTACGCCCATTGTATATTGAGATAGTTCGGCTACATGGGTACCGGTATCCATAGTGTCGGATGGGGACCCGAGGTTCTGACGCTTTTGAAGGATTTCAGGCTATGGGCCTGCTTATTGTGATATGAAGTACGACTTCCGCTCAGACGGATAAGTCGATCACGGGAGAACTATCACGGTGTTAGAGGACATCGCTGCGGCATCGCGTCTGGATCATCGGGGTGGTTAGGAAAAGCACTTGCCTTTAGTGGATTACTTCTGACAACGGGTTACGGTGGGTATACGAGGATGGCACCATATAAGGCATTGTATGGGAGGCCGAAATGCAGTCAGATTATGTTGGACCCGAGGTAGGAGAGAGTTTCCATCAGCGGTCACGATCGATTAGAGACACCTCAAAGAAGGTGAGCTTGATACGACAGCGTCTTCTCACGACTCAGAACCGGCATAAGAGCTATGCAGATGTGTGACATCGACCCTTAGAATTCGAGGTTAGGGATTACGTCTTCTTGAAGGTGATGCCTAAGAGAGGAGTGGTTAGGTTTGGCAAGCGAGGGAAGCTATTGCCGAGGTTTATTAGGCCTTTCGAGATACTCGAGAGGATAGGCAACTGACCCAGTCTTGGGTTGGCGTTACCGTCCGATGTCGGTGTCACGGGTATTTCACGTCTCCATGCTCCGGAAGTATACTCCGGATCGGCTCGTGTGGTGGATTAGGGACAGTTGGGGTTGTGGCTAATGGGACCTTTGAGGAGGGACCGGTATGCATTTTGGATGGCCAGTGATCGGGTTTGCGACATAAGACCGTGAGGCTAGTGAGGGTGCTATGGCGGCACTATGGAGTGGAGGAGTCAACGTGGGAGCGCGAGGACACGATGCGGGCCACCTATCCCTTCTTGTTTAGGGATGAAGGTACGTGGTTTAGTCGAATTTACATGCATGGTATAGTGCACGTTGCATATGCATGTGAGTGTTTTGATTGTCTAGAATTTCGGGACGAAATTCATTTTTAGGAGGGGAGAATGTAAGACCCGGGAAATTTCAATTTCTGGAAAAAGGGTAAAATCGTAATTTCGGTAAAAATTCCAAAATTTATTCTCTAGATCTCAGATGATGAAACGAATTTCACTGTTGGAATCGTCTCGCGAATCTAGTAGCCGCGAATTTCGTCAAATTCGAGGCAGGCGAATTTGCCGCGTTTTAGGCATTGAGTTTCGGGCGCCGAAAAACGACTTGCGATGTGACAAAAGTCACATATAACTTATACTCATGTTACACAAGTTGTATGAGTAGAGAAATGATGGAAACGGACGGCCGAGATAGTGCCAAGTGTCAAAACTGGAGAAAGAATGGACATAATGGTCATTATTTAAATTTTAAATAGTGTCGTCTCCTACCTATGAAAGGAGCCAAAAACGTGAAGCAAAAGAAAGAGAATGCGAGTGAGGTGCGGAGTTTGACATTTAAAGTGAGAAGGTGAGACTTCTCTCTAGAAATATCAGACAATCCAGTCGTCGAATTTTTCGAGGGCAAGAAGGAAGGTATTCTACGAGAGGCGGGAACAGCACGTGGGCACTGGTTTCTTGGAGTTTTGACAAACTCCGTGAGGTAGGGGATTTATCCTACTTGGGTTTTACACTTTATTTAAGTACTTTATAATGTTTCGGTTGGATTGAGGCCTTGAACGGCCGTTTGATCGGTCCCAAAACTTGGGACCGAAGTGTTAGAATTTTTGGGAGCCGTTTGGGCAATCTGGGTACTGTTACGGACTGTTATGGTTTCATGTGTGATAATTTATTGAATAAATTATGTGTTGGTTTTTCTGGCGTATAAAGTAGGAAATGGTACATGAAATTCGAGTTCGCAAAGTGAACCAATGATTAATGATTTGCAGGGAGCAGTAACCCGGAGGGTTTCCTTTGTTCATAGGAATAGATGTTCACAAAATATTTTTGTGAAGTATTGTTGGTTGGAGTAATTCAAAGTTGGAATTGCTCGTGTTTGATAATTAAATTACGAGTGAGCTAATTTTGGTGTAATGAATTGTGAAATTATGACATGTTTGTGATTTAAATTATGTGAATATATGCATTATTATATATTTACATGTGTTATATAATTGTATTAGAATTGGCATCATGCATTCCATATGCATTAGGGCACCCTAGAACAATAGGAGTGAGTGCATGAGATGATTCTTGAGAGAATGGTTTCGGAGGGTTGACTAAATAATAATAATTATCGGAGGGTAGTCCATATAAAATATCAATCGTCGGAGTCGGCCCAATTGATATACATCGGAGGGTAGTCCACTAAACATAACATCGGAGTCGGTCCAATACTTATATCGGAGGGTTGTCCAAAAATAAAAACAAACATCTTTGTTAAAAATAATGTTTCTCATACGTGGCTTAGGCAAGTGTGAGGGAGTCGGTGAGGACTAGGGATATGAGTTGAGCATGTAGACATTCAAGTAGGATCACGCATTTACTTGAATGTTTGTTTACATTAGAGCATTATATACTTAGGTGGAGAGTAGCCCATTTAGGGTGATTCAGCCTCTTGAGCATTAGCTCACCCTATCGAGAACATATTTTTCGGATACAAGGAGCGTACAAGGAGGCGGCTGATCTAGAAGCCCGGGTTTTAAAAAGAAGGGGCGGGTTGGCTTTGGTTTTATTATGTATACATGTATTAGAGATTCTAGAATTTTGATATATGTTTGGCCACAAGAAATGGAGTATAAACTCTTGAACCATGAGATATGTATTTGGTTGGGATATATTGGTTGAGTGATGATGCAGGGGCCAAGTGGTCATTATTTACTCTCATTTAGACCCTATGTGGTCGTTGGATGTGTTAGGACAGGTTATGTACTAAGGGTAGAGCTCCCCGTACAAAGGAGACCGTGTCCGATTTTCGTGAGATGTCGGGTCATCCAGGCGTTCCACGAGGAGGTGTTTCAGCGGGTTGGCGGGTAGTCAACGGACCCGGGATTTGGGCGTCACACATAATTTTGATGGTCGTATATGAGTAAGATATTACATTATTTGTGACTAGGTTTAAGTGTTGATCGTATATGGAGAGTTGCATCAAAGAGACCTAATAGTGCTTTGCGACTACTTTATATTTCTAATTGAGTGTGAAACTTATTACCATGGATTTTGTGATAGGGTTACACCCGAACCTTAGTTGATGACAATGTTTCATTATGATGGTTTTGTTTATGGATAAAGTTTGATAATTTTTCTGTCGGACTAGCTCGATATTTAGAGATTTTTGATAATGTATGAAATATTTGATTCATGGTATGTAATAAGAATTCTGTTTTTTAGATTTTGACTTCATAAAAAAAAAAAAAAAAATTGAAATTACTAAGTTAATTTTGATGGTAGCTTTCATACTTAGACTAATGACTAATTGAGAAATGTCGCAAGTTGGGAAATATTTCTTGAGATATATTGTTTTAGACTTGAAAAGTGATCAGAATGAGTTCTTACCTTTGTGTAAATTTTCTTGTAGAATGGTTTTAAGCTAGAAATGAGATTATATCTTCAGAAAGGTTTATGGTAGAAGTTTATGATCCCCTATGTGTTATGATCATATTGGAGAAAAAAAATAAAATAATTAACACATGAACTTGTGTAATTGACTATTGAAAGGATAATCCCGGTTGAAGAGAATTTGGAAGAAAATCAAGGTACTCACAAGTGTTATTTTGATAATCTCAAGCAATATTCGGTATTTGAATTTGGTGATTATGTTATCTTAAAGTTTGCTTATTGAGTTAAATTGAGATATTTGATTTAATCTGATGAGAAAGAAAACTCGATCCTCGATTTGTGGGACTATTTGAAATATTATAAGAGTAGGTACCTTGGAATATAAAGTAGCCCCGAGACTGTCTAAGATTCATAATGTGTTTTATGTTTCGACTTTGAGGAAATATGTTTTCGATGCTTCTCATGTTGTGGAGTTGGAGCCTATTTAGATTTTTGAGGACTTGACCTATGAAAAGGTGCCCGTTCAAATTGTGGATGTGATGGATAAGGTTCTACGACATGCTGTTGTCAAGTTGGTAAAAGTCTATGGAGGCGATCCTCATAGTATCCAGAGGCCGGCGAGAGTTAGAAGAAGAGATGAGAGAAAGCATCCATACGATTATTTCAAGACTCGAGGTGGAGTCGAGTTTAGAGGACCCAAAGCTTATAAAGGAGGGGAGAATGTAACACCCAGGAATTTGTATAGGTATAAGTTAGGGAAAATAATAATAACATAAATTTGTATAAGTATAAGTTATGGAAAATAATAATGACAGGAATTTGTATAGGTATAAATTAGGAAAAATAATAATGACATGAATTTTTTTTTATAGAAATACGTTATGAAAATAATAATGATAATTGATTAGTAATTAGAAATTATTGAATTTAATGGAAGAGGGAGTAAAAATGTAATTTTCCTAATAGATACCCCAGTATAAATTAGAAAAGAATTAACTACGTCTTAACTTTGAATTTCTCTACATTTGGTAAATTCCCGAGGAGGGACGTACGGCTTTCGGATCCCCAGGGTTTTGAAGAACAAATTTACCTTAGGTAAGATCTTACTTCATTTTATTTTTTAGATTCTTTGATGTAGATGCTTTAATTTTAACTCGGTTTAGATCAATCCTGAAGAAGTCAGATTTAGATTACACTTTCGTTCTTTAAAAATAAAATAAAATGAGGATTGGTGGTGTCATGCTGAATTACTTTGAGTATGAGAATGAAAAAGTATTTAAAGATAATTTTTGAAAGAAAATAATAATAAACAAATAAGGTAAATTTGAAAAATTTGAATTTTGTATAAATATATGTATTTGATAAGTATTTAAATATATATATATATGTATTTTAACTTAAGTAAATATTTTATTAAGGATTGAGAATTTATTTGATAAAGGAATATGATTAGAATAATTATTTAGCAATTATAGGAAATAAGATCAAGTTAATAATACTTGTTGTCAAGTATGATAATTGTTAGGTAAAAGGTTAGATATGAGTATTGTGTAATAATATAATTTGTAAAATATTAATATTATTTCTTTATAGTAAAGATTTAGTTCGGATTAAGAGCATAAAAATAAATAAATTATTAAAATAAGATAGAAAAGGAATATGAGTTTTATAAAATTTGTAAAAGCTACACCAGTCGAATAGTTATCGTTTGAGCAGGTTGTCGATATGTTTGAGGTGAACAAAATCGTGTTAATAGAATAAACTTTATAAATCACAAATTTTATAAAATATTTAGAAACCCATTAACTTTTATTATTATGGATTAAAAAATTAAAAATAATATCATTGTTAAGAATATCAAATTAGGAAAGTTTTAAGAATAAATAAGTAATGATGATAGTTTCTTCCTTATTATTTTGAGATATTCCATTGAGGTGAAATTCTTGGATTATCTCTTTAAAAGCTTTTAGTACTCCTTCGAAATTAGGGATATTAATACGAGATATTTAAAAGAAAATTGTTTGTTTTTCTTTGAGAATGAAAATTGTTTTAAGCTAATGGATTATATATAATCTTGGTTTATGAAAAGTTTTACTTTTTTATTTATTTGATTATCCATGGATCAAAAAGTAGTTTTGTATGATTGTACTTTTGAGATTTGTTTTGTTTACGAAAGAAAATGTGGAGATATGATGTTTTGTAATTTAAAACTTTGAATGAAATATTTGACTCACAGTTAGATTCATTACATCAAGCGGGAATAATAGTTGTATTTATTTGGCGCCACATCGACGGGATATAATAGTTTGCACTTTACATTTTCTTGGTGGGGAATGTAATTGATTTGAATACGGCTTTAGGGGTTTGGTTAGAGTTACTAGTACTAGTAGTGTTTGGTTCCGTCCGTATAAAAGGAGGAACAATTTGCGGCTAGCCACCCATTTGAAAGTCCCACATGGCTGGGCACCATTTGATATTTGATGACCAGAGAAAATATTGTAAGACACGACAAAATTCCAATTTTCGGAAATAGGGTAAAACGGTAATTTCGGTAAAAATATGGAGATTTTAGATCTCTGATGACAAAAGCGGACTTGTAGTTGGAATCGATCTCATGAAATCTAGCTACCACGTCGAATTTCATCGAATTCTGAGATAGTCGAGAATTCTGGCGTTTTTTCGAAGGCAGAGTATCGAGTCTTGTAAAAAGACATGTGATGTGAAAAAGTCACTGCTAAGTATGCTTCTTGTAATAGCGTATTCTGGAATTTAGAGAGGATGAAATGGATGGTCTAAATTATGTCAAGTGTCAAATAGTGACAAAAATGGACAAGATGGGAATTTTACAAATGTTAATTGAATGAGACAAAAGTTAAATAGTGTCATCTTCTCCACTTTTTGAGACACACACGGGATGGAGATGCAGTAGCTTAGGTTTTCATTTTTAGAGAGAGAAGGAGCACCTTCTCTCTAGGATTCCGGCCGATTGGACCGTCGGTTTTCGACGGAGCAAGAAGTAAAGTTGCTGCGTGGCGAGAGCTGCGGCGTGGACAGATTTGGTGGAGTTGGCTTGACTCGAGGTAGGGATCTTTTCACCTTCGTTATTCTTCGGCTAGGCAGTGTAAATGAAGTTAGAATGTTTGAGGCTTGTTTAGCCGTAAGTCGGTCTCAAAGCTTTGAACCGAGTGGGAGAAAATTCTATTTGTGTGGCGGGTGAACGGTCTTGGCTCGAGGGTTCGGTATTCATTTGAATAGTAACGTGAATATTTTTGTGTGAATTTTATGGGGTTGAGTGATTCAAATGAATTGCTTGTGTTTGTTAATTAGCCCATGTGAGCTAATTTTGGTGTAATTGATTGAGAATTTACATAACATGCTTTATGTGATTTAATTATGTTAATATATATGCATGTGAATATATTAGCGTAAGAATGTGTTAGATTGGCATCATGCATTCCATATGCCTTTGGGGCGGCCTAGAGTCTTGGGTGAGGTGCATGACATGATTGAAGAAAACGAACATGGTTGGCTTGAATTTCAATGGATCGATTTTAAGAATTGTGTTGGGAGATGGTCTAACAATTACACGTCGGAGGAGCCCATGAATTGTTTAGGAAGGTTCTCCAACACATTCGCCTCGGAGGGTAGTCCAATACTTTTACCGAAATTCGGTAGTGTGTTTTCGAGAACAACAAGTTTTGTTTTGAAAACTATGATTTTACTCGCATTCGACTTAGGCATATGTGAGGGAGTCGGTGAGGACTCGAGACATGGGTTGGTCATGTAGACATTCGAGTAGGTTCATGAAGTGGCAGATGTGATTGTTTGCCATGCACATGTGCACTTAGGTGGGGAGTAACTCACGTAGGAAATTATCCTCTTTGGGCTTTGCTCACCATGTCGAGGATCATTATTCCAGTGAGGGTGTGCACGAGGAAGTGCTCATTGAAATTTGCATTTAAAAGAAATCCAGATTGTGGCTTTGGGCATTGATTTTGTATAACATGTATTAAAATTGTAAACTTTTGATATATGTTTGGTAAGAGTGATTTATTAACTCTTGAAACTATTGTATATAATTGGGATATATTTTGTGAGTGTTGATACAGGGGCCCAAGTGGCCAGTTACTTTACTCGCATGTGGACCCGGTGAGGTCATTGTGATTGTTTGGGACAGGTTCTATATTTGGGTAGAGCTCCCCATACAAAGGAGACTCTGCCCGATTTTCGTGAGTGATGTCGGGTTACCCGACATTCACGAGTATTCCACGGGTTGACGGGTTGTCAACGGACACCCCGGTTTTGGGGCGTCACAAATATATTTGAAATGTATTTGATTTTGGATTGGATATGAAAGTGTTTAGATCTGAAATTTGATATGAAATTGTTTTGGATCATTTGATATGAAGCCGATTTGAAATGGATGTGAGAATGTTTTAAAGTAAATTTTGTTAATGTTTCAACTTATTTTTGAATCTAAAGTTTGATGAAAAACATCTCCTATTTTTTATATGATTGAAAACTTTTTATCCATGAAAATGTATTAGTATTTCTTATTGAGCTTTAAGGTCACTCCCATTCGTTGACATATTTTCAGGTACTTTTAGTTTCCGCGAGGAGTGGCTAGGTTGGGGATTCGAGTCATCATTAGGATTTGATTAGAGCTTGCTTGTTTGGATCATGTTGAACTAATAAGTTCATATTTATGTGAAATGTTGGGTTTGAAAGTTAATTGAGAAAGTCACTTGGATGATAACATTTGTTTTATATTAGTACAAAGTTGGATTTGAGAGATCTCAAATATTGTTATACGAACGATTTTATATGACATGCATAATTGAGATTTGGATATTTAAGTAATTTTTGTCGGCATGAAATTTTGAATTTGGAGAATTTATGAATTTAGGAAGTTGTGCATTTACTTTGAACATGTGTTGGTAATTGGACAAAAATCCAGTTACAAGGAAGGTTAGTGTCGTTTCACACTTCAAACCTTCAGGCTGAAGGCTTGAGGGTGTGAATTGACAGTCATGCCCCTAGGGTGGGTTTCGGGGCGTGACATACCATCATCAGCCCATGCCTTGTTGGTACCAGCTCCAACTGCTTCCATCTTGACTTTCAGGCTCCCATTCAGCCCATGCCTTGTTGTTACCAGCTCCAACTTCTCCCATCTTGACTTTCAAGCTCCCATTGAGAGTCATCCACCCATGTAAAACAAAACCCCAATAGGAAGGGTGAGGCAAAAATAGAAAACCGAAATAAACTAATAAGCGTAATAGATTTAAATCTGCCTATACAAACCGTACAATCTAGCACAGGGGTGATTTATATTAATGATCCAAATCAGCTTAACCTGGCCCAATCTCTTGATAGCCTATTCTGCCAGGCAAATGTGACCCAGGCAGAACAAAGAGGTACCCCAAGCACAAATTGCAACCCCACAAGAGAAATACGTCTTAGAAAACAAACAGAAATATCTCACCTTGAAAACCCTAGGATTGAAAATGTTGATAATAGGTGTGAATGAGAAAAAAACAGTAATTTATTCATCAATTACTTCTTTAATTAGCTCTTTACTCTCTCTATTATCTGCAGGGGAAGAAAGATCAAAATTATCGGGGTTTATTCTAGGTTCCCTTAGTTTGGAATCTTTAGGAAGTGGTTAATGAACCACCCTTGAGATAGCTTTACGATTGTCAAACCATATCACTTTTAGAATCTCTAAATTTTTTAAAAATTTATTTTCCTTCTTCTATTTAGGATCATTGTTTGGAAGTACAAAATTATTTTTATCTCTAATTAGGTCGATTTTATGCTGATTTTTAGGCCAGTGATTTTCTCTAATTTCAACCTTGATTGGTTAGCTTTTGGGATAAATTAGTATTCCTTTTTTGGAGATAAACATTATAAGGATCTAATTAATAAACCTTAGAACTTCAAACCAATTTCCTTTTGAATTTGATTTATATTATCTTCTAAGTTTTCAACTTCATGTTTTATTCAATCTTTAATTAGTTGTCCTAAGCGTTTGTTTTTTTCTTACTAGCCCTATGGCATTAGTGTTGGATTTTTACTATACAAGCAAGTCCAAATTGTTTAAAACACTAAATGGGTTCACACATGGACTTGGGCCCTAAGGTGTGGAGGCCCAAATGACTATTAAGTATTCTAGGGCTTGTACTCTATAAATAGAGAAGGATAACACAACCCTAGATCATAATCTGAATTAGTTTTAGAGAATAGCTAGAGAAAAAAAAATCATTTCTTGGCTGGATTCAAGCGCCCCTTTACTACTCCGTCACCTCGAGGATGGTTTGGAAGATCGCGGTTCTTGTGTGCATACTTCTGCCAAATCCGCAGTGCGATCGACTAGTTATATTAGTTTAGTAATTAAATTGAATATTCGTCACATGATGATTCTTGCTTCGCTGATTCACATATGTGTGACGTTTCTGGTGAGCCTTCAGAGCAGCCGTGTGATTAAATTTTCAATTTGATTTAAACAATTTCATGTATTTTGGTGTTTGATTAGCAATATGGCACTAGGTTTTCTATATTTGTTGATTCGCATGGCATGTTTTAATATGATTTTTGTTTATGGATGGATTTATTGAATAATTGTGGTTTGCCCTTCAATCCATGAGTAGAGTTTTACGTGTATTTCATCGGTTTGTAACAAAGGGCTAATCATAAGATTAGGTTTCCTTAACGGTTATTTTCTCTTATCATTGAGAATTCTTTGTACCCCATTTTATTAGGGTATAGGATTATTTTTATACTTTTGAAGACTAATGAAGAACATAAGCGAAGAAGAAGAAGAACCGCGGAGAACAACGTACCGCAGCGAAGTTGTTTGCGTTAACGCGGAGGCTATAGACATCGAATGACAAACAGCCACTAGGGTTAGAAGCGCGAGGAAAACGTGGCTATGGGAAAAATTTCGAAATTTGAACCCCTTTGCTTGGACGCGCCCCGGCCCCCATAAGCGGCTGCGTGTGGGCTTCACGTGCCTCCACTCAGGCTGCACGTGAGTGCGCGTGGAGAGGGTTTTGGCCGCCGGATTCTTGGGACTTCCTCCTGGGACGTCGGCTTTTATGGGTGGCTCACATTCGAGAGGGAGGCAACACACGAATGATGGCTTTGACGGTTAGGGTTTCATGTTGTGTGTTTAGAGTTTTGGGTTTTAACTCAAATCTCTTCAATTTTGGGCCTCCAAGCCCAGGTAAATTGAACCCAATTGGAAGGGTCGGATCAAAGTTGGACGGGATTAATAACAGTGGGCTCAAGTGTTATTCGACGTATTTTTTTTTGCTTAAGAAGCCATGGATTAGGGCTTTTATATTTATTCATATATTATTTTTTTATTCATGGATGATTAAATTATATTTGGTAACATGCTTTAGTTGTGATAACATGACATATAGACTAGGTGGTGTCATATTATCTTGCATCAATGATATACATGTGCATAATTAGAATTTTGATTTTTTAAAAGAATCTAGATAAATATAATTATGAAAAATCCTTTAATTTTTTGTGGGTCCAAATAATAAAATGGTCATGTGAAGCCCCATCGGAAAATCATGATCGAGGATTTTATTGGATTGGACCTAGAAATAATTTTAAAATATTAATTAGATTGATCGGTCCACTTGCAAGCTCTTAGAGATTAAGAGAATTTTAAAATTAAACAAGGATTGAGAAAAACCACGATAATTTCAAGTAATAGCCTATGAGGGCTCTATGTATTGGCCATGGGCCATATGAACAATGATTGAAATGAAAGTGTATTATCTAGGAGGTTCTATCTAGAATATTGGGATGTAAGTAGTCAGGTAGTGACCCCCAATTTTTTTAGGACGACTTGATTGGATACTATTCATTTATGATCAAGTTTTGGTTTGTTATAAATGTCTTGCCCACCGTGAGCATTTATTATGGAAACTAAATTATTTGTTTACAATAATCAGCAAATATATTTTTGTTTTGGATTTACTAAATATATGTTTATTGTATAATATATGAGTTAATATTAGTGTGCACAATGTATAAATTTTTTTTCTTCAGAAAATGGCATCTTTCAACCATCAAGCTATAATTTTGAATAAAAAACCATTGGATGGAAATAACATTGAAGATTGGAAAACAAACATGTCATTTTGGATATAGAAAGAATCAAGTTTGTCCTGGATACCCCTAAGCTAGCTATCTCGGAAGCTGGTGCTAATGATATAACAAAAACAGAACATGCGACTTGGGAGAATGCAAATACTTAACTTTGGTGTTATATTCTTGCCAGTGTTGTGGGTCATTTGAGGCAGCAAATAACACCTCTCGACAATGGAGTAGAAATGCTCGGACTCGAAGGATGTTTTCTAAAAGAAATCGCTTTTGAGAGACAGGAGTCACTATCAACGATTTGATTAACACCGCGCGTATGGTGGGGCGTGTGAAGGATCGTGTTTGGCAATGATTTCACATATCAGTCGGCGAGTGATGGGGGCAAAACTTCAAAAGGAGATGAAGATAGATCTCATCTTGCGATCCTTTGCTAAACATTTCAATCGGTTAAAGTCAATTACAATATACATAAGATGAATACGACTCCGGTTCGATTGATGCATGAGCTTGAGAGTGCTGAACAGTCTCTCAAGAGCCAGGCAATATCAATTTTACGGAGGGTTCTGGTAAACCTAAAGGGAAACCTAAGGGTGAAGCGAAACCTTGAAAAAGCGAGATACGAGTTACCAAATCGGATGCAATGAAGAAGCCCAGAGAAGCGAGTGCTTGGTCGGCTGAAAGAACACCGGAAACAGAATTGCCCAAAGGCCACCAAAAATCCAAGTATGGGTGATTTACTTGTTGTTGAGGCTTGTTTAGTGGAGAATTTCAATGATAAACGGATCATTGATTCAGGAGCCACTAATTATGTTTGTTACTCTTTGCAGTGGTTCAAACATAGCACTTCTATTGAAGAAGGACAAAGATACTTGAAACTTAGAACGGGGCTAATCTACCGCCAAAGGCCATAGGACCGAGTTGTTTTATTTTTGAGAATAATAGGACTTTATGTTTAGAAGATTGTTTATTTGCTCCAGTTTCAAGAGGAATTTGGTTTACATGTCGGTTGTTTAGTTCAACACGGTTTGTGATGCAGGTTTAATTCCTCGGTTTCAATAAGAGTAAATATTTTTTATTTATTCGGGTGATCTTTATGAATAATCTTTATTTTTAAGTCCCTTGTCCTATGATACTTAAATGCCATTGAAATTGTTGAAAATAGGAACAAAAATCACCTTGCCAAGAAAAGGAAAGTATCAAATGAAACTTACCTTTGGCATTTGCGATTAGGTCATATTAATCCTAATAGGATACATGGTTTGGTGAAAAGTGGGATTTTAAATTCCCTAGCATTTGAACCTATACCAATGTGTAGATCTGTTTGGAAGGCTCAAAATGACCAGAGGCCCTTCAAAGGCCAAAGGATTATCCCGCCTTGACCAAACGTAGGAGTAGTGCATGCGTGTATGCGGACAATGCGTGTTCGACCCGGAAGGTGGGTATGAGTATTTTGTCGCACTACGGATGACTACTCAAGATAAGGTTTTGTTTACCTAATGCGCCAAAAGTCTGAAACTTTTGACAAATTTCGAGAATATAAGGCTGAGGTAGAAAAGCAATTAGGTGTCCATATCAAGCGACCACGATCGGCGGGGCGCGGTGAATACTATCTGGAAGTTTAAAGGTTTTACTTAACTCAGAGGGGATAAGTTTCATGTGTCGACCCACGGCCACACCTCGACAAGGAAATGGGTTGCGAAAGGAGAAATAGAACTCTCCTGACATGAGGTGAGATTGATGCTTAGTTATTCATCTCTACACCTATATCATTTTGGGGATATGCCTTAGAGGCGCTACATACTTATTGAACTTGATTCCTTCTAAGTCGGTTTCCTAAGACACCTTGGTGGTGTGGAGACGGCGCAAGCCCTAGTTTTCGCTCATATTCGTATCGCGGGGTGCTCTGGCGCATGTCTTGAGAAAGGAACCACATAAGTTGGAATCTCGTGCGAAGTATGTTTGTTTATTGGATACCACAAAGGCGAGAGGTGGACTTTTTTATATAGTTCCTCGAGAAGAAAGATTATAGTGAGCATATTAAAATTCTTCGAGGAAGACTATGTAAACAATTTCAAGCCCAGTAGGTAATTCTTAAGGAAGCTTGACTCATCTCAGAATAAGCTAAACCACTTGAATTTGGACCTATTTGTGCCATTGTTTTCGAGTGCATGTTCAACAGGAGGGAAAATGAAAATATACTCGAGGCGAGAGCAGGCACAAGAGGTGGAACGATAGTAGAAACGAACGGTAGATATACAAGTGGAACCCGAGAACAACGGAAAATCAAATTCAAAATGATAAAGAGGATCTTCTGTAAGAGACACAGCAGCCGGTGGGCTTTTTTGGCGTAGTCGGAGAGCGAAAGCGCCAAGCCATCGAGATATCTCTTGTTGGGGCGAATCGTACCAGGTATAACCATTTGATGGCGAAGAGGATCAGTAAATTACAAAAGAGCAGCGGAGGATGTTGATGCGAGAGTGGCTCAAAGCCATGGACCGTGAGATGGAGTCTATGTATTCTAGCTTCCCGATGCGGGTCTGCTTGTAGAGGCACCCGAAAATTAAAACCTATAGGGTGTAAGTGGATCTCTGAAAAGGCAGATGGGAAGGTAGAGAAACCTTGAAGCTAGGTGGCGCGAGTTATACCCCAGGGGATAGATTATGAAGAAACCTTTTCGCCAATGGCCATGCTTAAATCCCATCCAGTTCTTTTTAGTTGTAGCTACCAAGTCTAGATTATGAGATTTGGCGAGATGGATGTCAAACAACATTTTTAAATGGCCGGTTTAGAAGAGGACATCTACGTGCGACAACCGGAAAGGGGTTCATAGCTAGAGAAACGAGAACACATGGCATGTGAAGTTGCAAGGTCCATTTATGGACTAAAGTAAGCACATCAGGAACATGGAACATTAGGTTTGATCAAGCCATAACTTTATACGATTTTGAGAAGAGTCTGATGAACCTTGTGTTTACAAAGGGTCAAGGTATAGTAGTTTCTAGTCGCCCCGTGATGACGTTTTAAACCAGGCTTGACATAGAATTTGGTGTGAGAGATGTTAAAGGATGGTTGCAAAGCAATTTGATATAGATTTTGGAGAAATGATTATATTCTTGGAATCAGCTTACACGAGGCCAGGAAGAATAAGGTGTTGGCATTATCTCAAGCTTTATATATATAGATAAAATTCTAGCTAGGTTCAGCATGGAAAATTCCAAGAAGGGAACTTTACCCTTCAGGCATGGAGTTCATCTTTCTAAGGAGCAATCACCAAAAACTCTTGAGTAGAAAGAACGTATGAGTAGGATACATTTTGCTTCGGCAGTTGGTAGTCTCATGTATGCCATGTTATATGCGGGCCGGATAATACGCTCTGATGGGGAATGAGTTAGTGAGTGTCGATCCAATCGGGAGAAGAACATTGGATTGCGGTGAATCCCTTATTCTCAAATATCTAAGGAGAACAAGAGATTATATGCTAGTATATTCTAATTGGGAGTTTGAAACTATTGGTTATCTGAGACTCATATTTCCAAGGGGATATTGATTCAAGAAAATCCACTTCTAGATATGTGTTTACACTAAATGGTGGAGCCATTTGTTGGAGGAGTGTCAAACAAACTTGCGTTGCTGACTCCACAACTGAAGCTGAGTATGTGGCTGCTTCCGAAGCAGTATGGCTGAAGAAGTTCCTTTTGGATCTTCCAAGTTATCACCAGAAGTCTGAGATCAACCCATTACCTTTATTTAATGATAGTGGGTACGTAGCACGATCGGGACAGTATCACAAGAAACAGAAACACATAGAGAGAAAGTATCATTTGATTCACGGTATCATCGAGAGAGGAGATACAGTGGTTACTAAAATAGCATCAGAGGAAAATTTAGCAAACCCATTTACAAAGACACTACCTGTTCGAGTTTTCGAGAAACATGTAGATTATATGGTGTTAGAGTCTACGAGACTTGTTTAAGGCAAGTGGGGTTTATTGGTTTAGAACAAGATAGATGTGTTATTATATTTTCGAGTTTAATTTTAATAATATGAAATTATTCTTCATATTATTATTGTGCCTACTTGATATTTGACACTAACGTATAAGGTCAGGATGAATTGTAAAGTATATGATCATATGAATACGTTCATAGGAACATGATCATAGGTTCTCATAATTAATGAATAAGATCACGGTCATTAAACAAAGTTGGGCGCTTTATTTAATTTACTTGATATTTTTATGAAATAATCTGTCTTAGTTATTATTAAATATTGGTGCAAATTATGCTTGCATTGATACTCAAAGTGAGATTTATTTAAAGTTAAATTTCTATAAAGGAAATAAATCTCAAGCAATATTTCGTTTATTATTCTTCTCTCAATCCACGAGTTTATTATAGATAGTATTTAAATGATTATTGTTCTTTGAGTTGTCAATAAGTGAGGTCTATTTGAATGACCAATATCTTGATGATTTGGGAGCAAGATTATTTAATTGCCGGTATTTATAAAATAAACAATATGGAATTTGTATGAAATACCCTCTTAATATGTTTCAGTACTTGGATGTTATGAAGTCAGCACAGCCGGTCACATTTTATCCTTTAGAGAAACTGATAAATCAAGAGAATAAATAATTGATTGATTGATATAAAATCTTATCAATTACTTATTGATATTTTACAAAGGAGAAAATAATATTAATATTTAATATTAATCTCGGGTGGTGGGCTTTTAGTGGAGATAGCACCGGATTAGATAATTGCTTGGCAATTATGAGAGACTTGATTAATGACCAGTAGGATCCCAAACTAGCTCGGGATAAATGGTGGAGCATGATATCCTGAGTTCTGAAAAATGGGACTTTGTTTTTTATAGCCAGGTGAAATTGTTGGATTTTTGCTATACAAGCAAGTCCAAGTTGTTTAAAACACTAAATGGGTTCACACATGGACTTGGGCCCTAAGGTGTGGAGGCCCAAATGGCTATTAAGTATTCTAGGGCTTGTACTCTATAAATAGAGAAGGATAATACAACCCTAGATCATAATCTGAATTAGTTTTAGAGAATAGCCAGAGAAAAAGAAATCCTTTCTTAGTGATTCAAAGCAGCCCACACCATTTGCTCTATCACCTCGAGGATGGTTTGGAAGATCTACGGTTCTTGTGTGCATACTTTTCTGCAAATCCACAAGGTACGATCTGACTGGTTATATTAGTTTAGTAATTAAATTGAATATTCTAAATCACATGATGATTGACACACCCGCTACTAGCCGGCGGGTGTGCTTGGGCACTCACTCCTGAAATCCCGGCCGTTACCTCTAGCGACTAGAAATTTACGTGAAGCGGCTAGATAAACTAGCTGAAACTCCTATAAAAATTTTTTCTTTTTCCAACTTATGATTTGGTAAAATCTCGGCAGCATATCGGTTGCATAAATGACATATTCAAATCTACAGCCTTACCAATTTACATTTTTTTCAAAAATATGGCAGCAGCCCAATATCCTTTCAAAAGAGCCTCAGGCTCACACATTTCCACAAAATACACTATGTACATACATATGTTCCATTATACAAATTCAAAGTATTTCCTTACATAATATTATTAATAACAACACTGTTACAAATGTCAGGAGAATCCTAATCTGCTCCAGCGTCCGGAGTGCCTGTACCTGGAAAATAGTTTTAAAACACTAAAATAATGAGCTAAACGAGCTCAGTAAGTGTATGCTTTATAAAATGTTTTGCTTTTTCGGAAAATATCTCAAACTGTAAAATCCTCTTTTACAAGATATTTTCCAAAAGCCTTGCTTGCTTACTTTGCTTTGCTTTGCTTTAAAAGTTTCTAAAACTTTTCTCAAATCTCTTGCTTGCTTTAAAAGTTTATAAAACTTTTCTCAAATCTCTTGCTTTAAAAGTTTCTAAAACTGTTTATAAACACGGGAGCTTGGAGGCTCAAGCGCGTACTTTAAGAAAAATAAAAATGGGGCTTTCCAAGAACCCGGCCAGTTCAACTTTTAAAATCGCCCACGGGAGTAAAGGCTCGACGCTCGTTTTTAAAAATAAAAGCGGGAGCACAGACTCAGTAGTTGCCTTAAAACAAACTCTGAGAACTGGGCTCAATCGAGTGCACCAATGTGTTGGGTACTTTTAAGCGTATAAACATGCTTATAAATCATCAACCAGCTGGAGGCCGCACTCTGCTGTACCACTAGTGAACACGGGAGCTTGGGCATCGGTGCGTCTTGGGTCAATTTGGACACAGGTTCGCTGCCTAGGTGAAAGGGCTGGGCACTTCCTTACGCCTTTTCCGGTAAATATGGTAGAATTGACTGGGTCTCCATCACCATAATTTAGTTAGCAGCGTTAACCACATATACTCCACGATGCGTGCCACGGTCTCCTTTAAATGCCATGATGCATGACCTAAGTTTTAGGCCAGACGAATCTAAAATGCATGTATGATATCCTAACACCAGGTACGCGTGCGAAATACCTCTGACCGGTATGCTTGCTTAGAACTAGGGATTTTAGTTAGGCCTGTTTTCGAAAATATTCTTTTTGCTTGCTTGCTTTCTTGCTTGCTTGCTTTAAATATGGTTTGATAATTCAAAACCATTTTCTTGCCTTCCTTTGCGAAACATGGTTTTAATTCAAAACCATTGTTTTACTTTTTAAAGCCTTAGTTTGATAATTCAAAACCATTTGCTTACCTTTGCTAAACTCATTACTTGCCTTTCAAATATGGTTTGCATCAAAACATTAAATACCGATTATTAAAAGCAGTTTATATAGTGCTACTGTTTGTGAGAAATCTGGGTTCGGAGTACTCACCTTTCTGCACTAAACTTGAGCACGACTCACAACTTTCTGCCTTTGCTTTTGGCCACACTTTCAGCGAATACGAGCGAACACATTAATCGCTACGTAATCACATAACTTAGCATTACTTCATAGACTTTGAGTCACTAACATTTTTCGCTTCACGAGCGAGGCCGCGCTACGTTTTTCATTGGAGTTCGATCTTATTTGAACCTCTCTTAATCATCTAGTAAGGTTCCCTTACTATCGGTGTATGAATTTAGGCTTAAATGTGCAAAACTACAAAATCTGGGCATTTTGGACTTACTTCTTGATACCGGGAAGCACCACTATGTTCGGTACCGATGGAGTGTAGTTACGTTGGGGCGTACGGTCACGGCTTGTATCGATGCCGGTCTGCGACCAAACTTTTCGTTGGGTGAATGCAGAGTCACGCCTTGTTTTGTATCTTAGGTACCACTTGAGGAATTTACTTTGAGGAATTGCTTCTTTTTCCCTCTTTTGAGGTACCATTTCTCTTCATACAACTTCTATATTCATAACACCTCAAGGATCGACAGCAGATTCATCGAAACCAACTGTAACACTTGTATTGGTGGTTTGGAACCTCCTTCTACAAAACCTAGGTGAAAATCTTATGAATTTAACCAAAGGCCCACCAATTCTATATAAAACCATATAATTATGATGATTCCATGTTTATTTTACACCAACTAGGGTTTTTCCCCCATAACCTCAACAAATCTAGGGTTTGGGTGATCTCTTCCACAAAACCACACAGAAAAGAAGAGAACAATCTCAAACCAAAACCTTAGAATCCAAAATACCGCATGATTTCAAGATGAAAACATACCTTGGATTTGGTCTTCTCCCAACTTAACTTCCTCTTAACCTCTTCTTCCTCTTCTTTTCTCCCTTCTTCTCCTCTCCTACGGGTTGCCCTAGCCAAATAAGAACAAAATGTGATATTTTGTTTGTCTTCCCATTTTTATATTCTAATCTTTCCTTTAATTACAATTAGATCCTTGATCTCTTTAATATTTGAAATCAACTTGTATTATTTATACTTTGGCATACTATCTACTTTGATTATGCCCTTAATGTCCCATTTGATCCAATTTAAGTTTTACCACTTGTTTGAAATGCAAAAATTCCGGGTTCATAAATTTATCATTTCACAACTTCATCTCCAAAAATACTATAATGTGACACTTGGTGCTCGTATACGCCCCTACAGTTTCATGTACTGTATACTCTCTCGGGACGGGGCGTTACAATGATTCTTGCTTCCGCTTATTTTTCCTACAATTAGTGCCTAAACTCAACATCATCGAGACCTTTTCTTGAGAGTGTAAGCCTAACCTATAAGCAAAATTAGGGTTGGTTGATGGAAAGTCGTGTGTGTTCTACTGCAGCCTTGACCTTGACAATATCAGGTGAAGAGTTGGATCATTATAAAAGGTTTGATCTCTAACCAGAAATATGCCAATGAGGATGTTGTGCCTCAAGATGGTGGATTGTGGTGTTCTACATCGCTTAGAAACAGAAAGACGAAAGCCTATATATGAAGGATTTAAACTCAACATTGTCAAGACCTTTTCTTAAGGGTGAAGCCCAACCTCAAAGCTATCGAGCTTTTAAATAGCATAGATTGAACAAAGAAACCCAAAATGTTCCTATTGGTGAAAAGTCTATATATTGCACTAATTAAAATATAAGACACCCATAATATCCGATGAAGAATTGTGTCTCTCCTATTATCACGTGGAACCTTTTGAAGTGATAAATTCATTTTCAATGTATAAAATTTACCTTAGGATGCAAGGTTTATAATTGGGGAGAATTGAGGGGTGATTCTTGTTAGAGAAATGAAAGCAAAAGAACTAAGGCATTAAATAAATTTGGAGGGTGTGGCAATTTCTAGCAGGCACGAGACATGTCCATGGTGTCAGGAGTCTATTCTCCTTATTCATTTTCTTACCATCCACTTCATAAGTACCCTCCATCTTTTATTAATAGTGGTTCTAATTAGTGTTTTAAAAATCAGATTGAATTGGTCGGTTTGATCGGGGTCGGATTGTCGTCGGAACCTTTTTTATCTCGATTTAATTCGAGTTCAATCGTAAAACTGGAAAATTAGAGAATTTTCAAAAAATGGCGAATGATAATAATAATAATAAATTGTCATAATGGTTCGAGGGAAGTCTAGAAAGGTACCTAGATCTAGGATGAAATAGGCGGAGTCTTAGTTTAAGATTCGTCTCATGAAATCTAGTGACTCGAGAACAATTTCGTCGAATTAGGACAATCGAATTTTCACGATTTTAAGGTGATAAGTCTCGCCCGATTGATTCCGGGGCGAGATTTTACAAAAATCTCGAGAAAGTCGAAATGGCTTGAGCTAAGTTCGTTTTAAACTAATTGGCTGAAATCAAATGAGGTTTTTTAGTAGAAGCAGACAGAATGTATCTTGATTGTGCATCATGAAACCAAAAAGCTAAGTCAAAAGAGGAGGAGGAGGAGACGGGAGGCAGTGTGCATGAATTAGAGAGAGAAATGAGAGAAACTCCTCATTCTCTCTATGATCTACGGAGATCGGGTGGTCGGAATCCATCGAGCCAATATTTAAAGTTCATTTACTCGACGAGGGCTACATGTGGGTACAGACAACACACAATTTCGTTAAAGATTTAGTGTTTGGAAAAGAAAAGTTAGAGAGAGAAACTCGACTTCTCTCTAAGATCTCTGAGCTCGGGTGGTTGTGCATCGGGCCAGGGAGCTTAGGTCGGGTACTCGGCGAGGGCTGCGCATATGGATACCGAAAACTCGGAGGTTTAGCGGGTTTCACGCGGGAGGTTCGAGAGTCGAAAGCTTGGGTTTGAGGAAGTGTCGCGGGACTGTGGGTCGTTGCTCACGCTAAAAGAGGTAGGGAACCTTCCTATTCGGGCTTATTTTCCATCTAGGGCTCATTTTGGTCTTGGATTTGAGCCTTAGGGCTGTTTGGATGGCTTTTAGGGGCAAAAAAACGCATTTTTCAGTTCTCTTTGTTCATCTGAGGCCTCGACTTTGGACGGTCATAACTTTCTTCGTCGAACTCCAATTCGTGTGTTCTTGGAATTTACGGAAATCCCTTTGAGTCTATAATCTGGCCATATGCACCGCGGAATGGCATTTGGTGTCCCGCGCCGTATGGTCTAATACATTGAAATTGATGCATGTTGGTTGGTGATTATATGCATGTTGATATAATTATCCATGAGGCTTGGGGAAATGCATGAGTTTGTGTATGATTGAGGCCATTGAATGGCTTGTTGTAGGCTACTTATGGACTCGATATGTCACAATTAGGCCTAGAGGTTAAAGTATGTCGTTACTCGAGTGGTAATGACTTATGATGTCAATGTATGCGTGTATTGATATGTTGGCATGAATCGTGTGAATTAATTAGATTTATGTATTCATTGATATAACTTTTCCAATCGATGCATGGGTTAAATGCATGAGTAGGCATGTACATATAGCACTCATATATGTATCATGGTGATAAGCAATGGAATATTGCATTGCATTTATGCGCAAGTACATCACATGAAATGGGTGTGAGTGCATGGGAAAATCAGCATTGTGTTTGGTGTTGATGTTGGTTTCGGTCTAGGGACAAAGTCCTAAAAGGTCGCATGAATAATTGGAGGTTGCCTAACATGGCTTTTGAACAAAGCGGTTTTTATCAGAGTATGTCCAATAAATTATATTGGAGGGTTGTCCACCAAATTTTATCGGAGTATGTCCAATAAATTATATCGGAGGGTTGTCCTCCAAATTTTATCGGAGTATGACCAATAAATTATATCAGAGGGTTGTCCACCAAATTTTATCGGAGTATGTCCAATAAATTATATTGGAGGGTTGTCCAATAAATTTTGTTATCGGAGATTGTCCAATGAGTTTTCAAAAACAAAAAATCTTTTGTTTTAAAAACAGTTTTTCATACATGACATATTTCGCGCTGAGAGGAAGTCAATGAAAGGCAGTACATGGATCATGAGGAGTAGCATCTCATTCATGTCATGTAGATTCCATTCTAGGATTGACATAATCGTGATTGGAATGTGCTTATGGCATGACCATTGCATGTGCACTTAGGTGGGAGTAGCCCTTGTAGGATTTCACTCTACTGGGCATTGCTCACCCAGTCGTGGGACCCCCCTTTCAGGGGATGTGCAGGGAGATGGCGCTCACTAGAGACCGATAA
>JAEQBH010005331.1:0-216067 GCA_016808115.1 Tetrastigma voinierianum | reverse complement strand
AATAGCTAGAGCTAAATGTATATGGGACCAGAGCAAATTGTAGCCTCTAAGGCCCTCGAATATGGGCTTAAAGGTAAGTCGTGCAAATTTAATATGCCTGCTTTGGGTGTGGTTGTGGTGTTTTGATCGTAAGTTGAGTTTCACTCATCCAAATTGAGTGATTCAAAATTTTGGGTAAACTAGACTTCTAGGGGAATAATTTAATTAAAGGAAGTGTTGCAATTTGTAATCCCAAAGTGCCCAGAAATCTGTCAAAGTGGAGCTATGTGCAAGAACAATCGATTCCTCGCTTGCAAATTAGAGTAACTGATGTAAAATGCAATAATCTCTGACTTTGTGATCCAAATTGGATTATTCCAATTGAAGAAGAAACCTTATAAATCCATATATTCAAATGCTGTGAGAAGAAACAATTACTAATTTATGGAGTTAAGACCCTAAAAATCGCATAATAATAGTAGTAAATCAAGTGAGTCAAGTATACCGATCTACTTTGGCATTAAATGCCAGAACTTGAGTCGGTGATCCAAATGAGATGATTCTAATCTAACTAAAAATAGACTTAGAGATATAATTTTTGAAGGAAGCATTGAGCAAAATGTACTATGTGTCCCTGTAAAATTTTTCAAGTTGAAGCGGTATTGGTAGACATCAACCCTAACCAAAAATCCTAGAATGCGTAACCGATTTTTTCTCGGGTTGTTCTTTATTAGTGATATTTTTTATTTTGATTAGGTTATGACTAGAAGCTTGGACCCAAGAACGGGATTCCGAGGATAAGAATTGAAGAGCCATAACCCTATGGTTTGTTCTTCAGCACTTCTTCCTGCTCTGCTTTGTGTTTTGTTTGACAAAATAAATCTAAAAGGTTTTATAGAATATGCATGTGCTCGCTTGAGCCATAAATGAATTGGTTTGTTCTCCACTTCTTTCTCTCTATTTCTAAAATGTTTAAAGGATTATGAAATAAGTGGATTTATTGAAATGAATTGCGATAAATTGCATATTGATTTGTTTTAAATTGATTTGTTATAATCGAACGTGAAATGAATTACATGAAAATCGCATGAGTATTGAAAACTAAGTGGCCTGATATAAAACGTATGTACACTATTTTATCTTTTTTGCTATGAATGATTCAATCCTTAACATAATGTTAACCATTAAAATTCGAAAGCTAATGATAGATTGGTATACCAATATGGGTCAAATTAGCTAGTGATTAATGAACGTAATGATGTGTCACTCCAACCAGAAACAAATGTGGACAATATCGATAGTGTTCATGAAATGATTTTTCATAACCAGTCAGTAGCCTAGAGGGACAATACTATGTTATAAAACCTTATTAATACTGGCCTGAGCTCGCCGACTGCAAGCGGTGATTCGTTATCATGTGCACCGAAAGCACAGTTAAATCTCGCTTTAAGGAAAAATGAAAAGAAAATTGTGAAATTACATGATTCAGGTTTCAATGATTTATTGCATATGAAACTCGCATGATCAGAAATGACCAATGAATTGTAATTTGAATGTGCGCCTAAATGAAAATTCTACATATATGCATCAGATCGCATCGTCATTGGAAAAAATTATACAAAGGCATCGATTTAGAAAATGCATGATTTACTTAAACTTAAATGAAGAGAGAATCAGATAGAACCACAAGCATGAAAATTCTTAGCGCGTTGTTTGTATCTTCTCGCACAGTATTATCGAAAGGGGAAAGTGGTAGGATCAAGATCATCGGGCGCAGAGTCATTGTCAAACAGAGCGGAATATAAGTAAATGTTCCGTCTCATGCATATCATTTTATTCATGATATTTTGTAACTATTTTGCATTGAACTCAAAGATGTAAAAGTCTTCATAAGAAGATCACATTTTTTTTTATATATATCTTTTTGAAAGTATGGAAATGTATGTTACATATTGTGGACAACCAAGGTGAACTCCATAAATATTTTGTAATTGTATTTGAAAAGGCATGGAATGCTAATTTGTATAAATACGTTATTCAATAACAGTTATGGGCCCTATTTAAATTAAGGAATGTATATCTTTTTTTATCAAAGCTATAGTTAAATTGTTATAAAAGGGCGTGAGCAGTCAAAATTAGAGACCTAGAAAAGTGTGGCATATCATAGAGGGAGTTTTCTAACACATAGAAAATACTTTGCCAAAAGCCATGTAATGAAGCTCTTTGGAACGTTGTGACGTTGGATCTCAACATTGCAACGCCTCAACATCATGACGTCGCAACGTCGCGACATCACCGGAAGAAAAAGGTTCTCCGAACGTCACGACGCCGCTAAAATTCTTGATCACTATCTGAACATCACGACGCCGCCTCATTTAAAACCAATAACTAGCCATATTTTCGAGAATTCATTATCTTTAAACCCTAATATTTATCAAGTTCTCTTATAGATTCATCCATCATCGGTCTTCCTAAGGCAATACAAGAAGATTTCGAGTGCCCTAGAATACTCAAGAACATCATTGGATTAATAATCCCTAGGGTTCTTCCATCTATCAAAGGTATTTCAGGCTACTGGGTTTTTTATTGGATTTCGGGCATTTCGAGGTATACGACTGCAATTTTGAGCTTCTTTGGTTTTGATTTACATTAGAAAGAAGGAAGCAGGGGTGTTTGGAAGTCATAGAAGGTTAAAAATTGAAGAACTCAAGGTTCATCACAACACCCACCAATTGCTCGATAAATTGCCTAAGTGACAAATTGATAGTAGTTTACTTCAAAAGAGTGGCGTGATCACCTTAGAGGATTGAGTGACAGTTTGGTGTAATTTTGAAAAGCCTAGAATCCCTATCCTTAGCCCAAACCTACTAAGATACATCATGTCATCAAAAAGGCAAAATTGAGCTCAAAGGAGCCGAAGAGTGGAAGAACCATCGAATGATTACGATCATGAGAAGTTTAGAAACGAGGGCTTTTCAAGAAGTTTTGGTTTTTCATTTTGAAGAATTCCACCACTCCGAGGACTTCTTTTGAAAAACCATCGTGAATAAAGAGTGGAGGGCACTTTGCCAACCCCCAAATCCAGTTGCCATAATGGTAGTGCGAGAATTCTACGCCAACCTAGCAGCTCATGTGTTGAAAAAGGTCAGGGTCGAAGGGGTGTTGGTAGATTTTAGTACGAATTCTATCAATGAGTTTTATAACCTGGAGTTGGTTAATAGTTAAGCTTATGATAGACTACAAGAAAACCCCAACTACCCTAAAGTGCTTAGATTGCTTACTAATGGCTAAGGGGAGTGGAAAGTCAATAGTGAGGGACATGCAGTGCATTTCAAGGCCAAGCATTTAGCCTACATTCCCAAAGTATGGCATCATTTCATCACTTTCTGCCTTATTCCGACTACTAACGTATGCAAAGTGATGGAAAAACACGCCTTGTTGAACTATGCTATCATTTAGGATATCCCCTTTGATGTGGGCTAATTCATAGAGGATGTTATCCTCTACAACAAGGACGAGAAAATGAACCCTAGACACCTTTCCTCATATATGGATTATGTAAGAAAGCTGGGGTGCCGTTGGAAAGCAATGAGAGGCCTGATTAATAACTGACAAAGCAAATTGCAACAAGAAACATAAGCCAGTGTACCAAGATCGGAAGAGGTATGATCCCGAATGAACCCTGATGAAGAAAAGCTTAAGGCCCATCAAACCATGTTTCGGGATGAGGTCGAGCGATTAAAAAATGGCAGGGCCGTAGTCTACTCAACCCCTCCCCACCCACATCTCATGAGGAGGATGTTCCCGGTCCCTCTCAACCCATCAAGGATCAAGTTTAAGACCTCACAATGAGGTTTGGTGCATTATGAGGAAAAACCCAAGAACATCAAATCTTGATGAGCTAGGAAATGGAAGAGTTGAGAACGAAGATTAACATAGTTCTAAGCAATCAGGAGACAGTTCTAAGCAATCAGGCCTTCATCAAGCAACAACTCGCTCAATTCCTTGCCTATCATACACCACCACCACCGTAGTGATCGGAGAGATCACTAAAGGAGTTTTCCACACCCTTCCTTTATTTTTAATGCCATTAAGGACAATATCCAATTCTAGTTGGGGGGTGTGGGTGATTTTTGCGGTATTTTATGCATAATATCTTTGATTGCCACTATGTTCGTACATGCATGCTTATTTTGGGAATATGGATGGATTATTCGGGGTAGTATTTGCGTTTTGATTTACCTTATTTGGCATAGCAAGAGGCCTTCCTGAACCATAGTAAAGTGTAATATAGTTCAGTTCTTATGTTCTTATGTTCTTAGAATAAGGTGCAATTTTATGCTATTTGCATGATTTGTGGTTCGCATGTTTTACGCTTACTGCATGATCGTGTGTATTTTCATTTTTATAGCTTGTTTTTGGTGTTTATTGTGTCTGAATGATTTTGATGACTTGGTTGCTAATATAATATCATTTTAAACACAAATTTTTAAAAAAGGCCAAGTTTAAAATGGAAATGGATCCTTAGGTTTTTAAATAATTTGGAATTGTGTGCTTGTATGATATGGGTGACTTAGCCTAATCACCCTCCTTGTGTTTCAAGAAGCTATTTCTCTAGGAATCTATAGCACACACACATTTGATCTCTAGTGTATACCTTGGTGCCGAACCCCTTTACTTGAATTCAACTGATCTTGGGGGATTCTAACCACCTTAGTGATGGGACACCTAAGCAAAAGAGGATGTACCACAGGCCTATCAAAAAAAGCAAAAGAAAATAAAAATATAAAAAGGATAGTGAATTGTATTGCCGGATCATCCAATAGGAACTGGTACACCCGAGGCCCTTCAAAGCCTAATGCCCTGAGCCAACTGATTGGGAATCATTGACTTCACTGCCCGCTACATGGGAAAGAAGATGGATCCATCCCACAACCTGTATCTTTATGTTCGTCGAAGTGTTCTGTGGTGAAGTTCGAGGGGAACGAATGTCTGTGCCCTTAACCAACTGGTGGGGAGCACCCGATGGATCCCTACTATAGGGACACTCGCCTAAAACTTAGGCACTAGTTTTTCTTTCATCAGAAGAATTTTAATGTGAACAAAAGGGTGCATTCTCATCCTTTCTTAGTTAGCTTCTTCCAAATAGGTGAGTTGAACTAAAGTTTAGGGGCATTAGAACCCTGTTATACATTGGAGATCATGAATCAACTACACATAGATTCCATGGGAAAGATCATTGAGAATTTAGAGGGTTGAATTGCTCTGTCAACCATACCTATTATGCTAAGTTCCTTAGAGAGTTTAAAAACCTTAAAGATCCTAAATTTTGGTCGAAAAAGCTAATACTGCCAAGTTTTGTTTTGTTTGATCTTTCTTTTTAGTAGCATGTTCATCATACTCATTTCATCTATTTGTTGTTGTGTTATTTTCAAGTGTTGTTTTATTTTGAGTCAGTCTCTTGCTTGGGGACAAGTAAGAAGCTAAGTTTGGGGGTGTGATGAGTGTCTAAAACACTCATTACATACCCGGGATTTATTGTGTTTGTGATCTATATTGTATTAAAATAAGCGTTGTTTTAATATATTTCTAATATTTGGTTTTATCTTTGATCCTTTAGGTAAAGTGGTCCATCCTCCTCCAACGTTGTGACATTCACACATCACGACGTTGAGGTTCAGCAACATTCTGTCCAGTCTTCATCATCCAATGTCGCGACGTCACCTGGAGCTGTTCACCAAATTTTGGGTATAAAAGAGAAAATCACCTATTATTTAAAAGGAAGAGAGAAGACATACAGAAGCGAATAGGAGAAAAGGCGAAGGCTCGGATTGGAATAGAGTTTTCTTTGTTATCTTTACTCTTTTCCTTTCTTTCTTGTTTTAATCTATATGGAATATAAGAACATGATGTATTCATTTTCTATTATGAACTAAACCATTAGGCTAGGGTTTTGATGTAACCCTAATTTCGAATGATGGATTAGCATTAATTTATATACTTAGTTTTATTTCTTATAGTTATTGAATATCTTATTTCTATATTAAATTCATACTTGTACTTGATCAATATAGGTATGCTCATGCTAGGGTTTTAAGATTGAGAGATGATAAGCCTTAGGGACACGACAAGATATCAGATAAATAAATCAAAGAGTAGAGATGTTCATGATTTTATATGAGGTAAAAGGGTTTGCCAAGATTTATCTGAGAAGTCGTAGGTGGTTTGCGTAGATGCAATACAACCTAATTATCAGATAGGTGCCTGAATGCTCGAGAGAGATTGATGCATATAAAAGATCAACTCACCATTCATAATTGCAAGTGATACAATTTGTAAAACCCGTGAAAATTTTAAATTTAAGTTTTTCAAAAAAAAAAAAAAGGGGGCAAAATGGTAATTTACCAAAATAGTCCGGAGAAAAGTTGAAAATTTTCTAGATCTCGGATCACAAAACGGATTGCACCATTGGAATCGTCTCGTGAAATCTAACTACCCAGTCAAATTTCGTTGAATTTTGAGATAGTCGGAATTTCACGATTGGCAAGAACGGTCTGGGCGACACAGTAGTTTTCATGTGTCACAATGCATGGAAAAGGCATGCATGTGTGACACATAGCATGTGTGACACATAGCATGCTATGTGTCAACATGCATGGCAACCTTGAAGGCTATAAAAGGGGAGTCCCAATTCAGTTTGTGGGGGGGCAGCAAGCTTCAATTCGTGGGAGCAACAAGGAGAAGGAGGAGGAAGGGAAGAGAGAAATGGAGGAAAGGAAAAGAGAAAGGAAGGAAAGGAAAGGAGAAAGGGAGGAAGAAAAGAAAAGAAGAAAGGGGAGGAAGAGAGGAAAAAGAAAGAGGAAAAGGAAGGTGTTATGAGTAAGCAGATCTGACCAAGAAGAACCTGAATCACTCAAAGAGGTAGGCTCTCCTACTGGTTATTTTACGCCTAGGTGCCACGTAATGGCCTAACGATTTCGCCCAATTTCAGGGTGAATTTAATATGTGTGTGGTTTGGTTGTTGTTGTTGTGTGATGGTCAAAGACCGGTTTTACGGGGTTTCGGGACTGTCCGAGGCCGAACACTGTGTTCTGGGATGGCAAAATCCAGAGCATAATGGCAAATAGGGGTGTGCCCAAATGTCCGCACACCCTTGTGAATCGGGCTCGTCGCCTTTGGATCTACCATAACTTTCGTCCGACCCGATTATATTTGCACTCTACTGAAGCTCGTTGAGTCTAGAATCTAATAAGATAAAGTGCTTAGGCAAAATGTAGGCTGAACATTGGATTGGGTCACGGATAGTTGAGGAATGGTATGTCTGGAGCCATGAACTTTATGCCGTGAACCCGCTTGTAAATCGAATCGCTGATCGTGAGATATGGATTGAGAAGGGAATTGAGCATTGGATGTTTTGTGTGGTATTTACAAAAAACTGGAATTTTTGGACTAAGTCCAGATTATTTCCAAGGCCAAGTACGGCCTGATGATGGCCGAATGACTAATATTGCGGTTATTGCCATAAATTCAATGACATACCGAAATGTGAAATTATGTGATATATGTGTGATAAAAGATGAAATAATTATATGCATTAGGGTCAGATGATCGACACACTATGCCTATCACGCCCGATTCCTGGTCCGACCCGACGCGAACTGAACCAGGCTTCTCGGGGTGCGGCCATATAATCGGGACTTCTTAATTGCTTTTTTTTTTTTTTTTATTTATATACAAACAACAGCTTTTCATAACCAACAATCATTTACATTTCAATGAACTACCACGGAGTGGCATCCATTAAAGTTTATACACACATATACTAAGTCCCATTTACTTATACAAATTTATATTTAAAATAAACATCGAGATCATGAATGTTGCCGCAGCACCTATCTCCGAGATGGCCCGTTGTCGGTGTGGAATGTCCCGTCCTCTTGATCTCCTCTTTCAAAGACTCACACTTGACAATCTCGTGCTGTTTACGTACTGTAATGTGGGAAATATAGACAAGAATCGACCAATAACAAAAAAATCCATCACTATCTTTTACTTTTACTTATGTGCATATCTCGAAGTCTATTCTTATGTGACTAACTCATCCTCATTTTATACATGTAGATTTTGCCCTTTTCAGATTCCATATCATTATCTTATTTGTATTACTCCATGTATCATGTTTTTACAAGTTTCAATTCATATCTTCTACATGTATGTCATATTAGATCACATTCCAAAACAAACTTATACTTATACAATGGTAAATCGAAACATATCAAGTCATATTAAATACATATCAAATAATCGACTAATACCAATTCATATTAGACTCTTATCATTATCACTACCAAGCCATTAATCAACTCCTTTAGAAATTACATTTCGTGATCTATCTGCTAAATCCTTTAGTTTTCGCTTTATTAATTTTCATTTTCAAAGTGTCGCGCCTCGAACTCTACTTGACCCTACAGATCCAAGATGGAGCCCGCTTACTCCGACGCTTTCAATCAAAATGATTTCACATCTAATCCTCGACTGACCTGCCAAGTGATTCAAGTCGAGCCCTAAGCATTCGACATTTTCTAAATTATCTTTCCAAAACATTGGTTTATGTTATTCCATTTTATACTTTTTAATTAATAAAGAATTTCTTTTCTGCAATCCCATAAATACTTATAATTTTTAAAAGACCCTTAACATTTACATTCAACAAAATGCATTTACAAAAATGATGCCTTTTACTATGTCCGTAATGTAAAAAGATACTTAAACAATACAATTTTTAATGTCATTTTTCGCTATTTGCCAGGATTTCACATATATTATAGAAGTCGACATTCACGATGATTCTCCACTGGGGAATCCTCGCCCGCTTGTCATTCAAGAGCAATGCGGATTTCACACTCATTATTACTGCCCAAACATATGGCTATAGAAGTCGACATTCACTACTGCATTCACTCGGGAATCCCGCCTCGTTTGTCATTCAAGAGCAATGTGATTTCGCATTCATATTATCGCCTCACATATGGCTATAGAAGTCGGACATTCACGATGCATTCACTCGAGAATCGCCCGTCATTATCCGCAGCAAATGTGATCAAAGATTCAATTATCGCCTCACATACGGTTTATAGAAGTCGACATTCACGCATGTATTCACTCGGGAATCCTGCCCCGTTTGTCATTCAAAAGAGCAATGTGATTTCGTGATTCAATTATTATCGTCTCACATACGGGCTATAGAAGCTCGACATTCACGATACCACTGGGAATCCTACTCGTTTGTCATTCATTAGCAATGTGATTTCCCGCATTAGACAAATACGCCAAGTACCTTCATGACGACCGCTGGTGAATCCCATCAGGCGCCTGGCCATTCAATGATACATTTCAAATCAATTTACTTTATGCAAGAATTTCTCTTATCGCTCAAAATATACGCACATGCATACGTGTGATAGATAATAGAATAACAATCATTCAAATCAATATATATATACTTATATATATATATATATATATATATATATATATATATATATATCTACAATTAGCATTCATAACCGATCATAATTGTATTTCTTGTCTTCATATCATTTATGTATGACAAACATTTCCTCAAATAACAATCATTCAAATCAATATATATATATATATATATATGCTTATATATATATTTCACAATTAGCATTCATAACCGATCATAATCATATTTCAATCTAATATCATCAGATATCTTTCAAAGATATACTCAATCTATGCACGCATTTCATATACTCATTTTTACGATACTCGTTTCACGTATACTTATTTATGTATACTCATTCATGTATTCACTCACGATACTCATTCCTTTATACTCATTCATGTGTACTCCATTCATATACCCTCTTACGTATACTGCTCATATACTCATTCATATATTCACCACGATACTCATTCCTATACTCATTCATGTGTACTCATTCATATGCTCATTTACGATACTCGCTTCATTTGTTATCATTTTCCTCAAGTTATATTTGGATAATAATCATATACTTAACCACATTATGCGTGTTCATGACATATTGCCTCTCATGTTCACGATCATGTTTCAATTCATTTTCATTTTCATTTCCATAATCATTTTCTATGTTTCATGAACACATCTTTACATTTTTCATTTTCTACATTTTTCCTTGTTTCATGCCTATTACATATGGCACTTCATATTCTTGTGAAGTATGATGTATGTGGAATCACATCTCATTCATATATTCTTATTCCTCTATGAATCTACTTTACTTAGGAAGTGGAATCAATCCAATCGGATCATCCAAACTAAAGTTATGGCATTTTCATGCCAAACTAGTTGGTTTACCTGAATTACACTAGAAATGCCTGTATTACTAATTTTCCGGGATCCTAACTTCATGTTTGACTCTAGGTCATTGTATTATTTTAAATATAAGGTGCTATGGTTCTATTCCAACTGAATCACCCAATTCGAGTAATCGAAATCAAGTTACGTCCCAAACAACCTGACTACTCTATGTTCAGTTGGAACTAGAATTTGGTTTGCACATGTACTCCCACTTTGAGTGAATTGGGCCACTTAAGATCATAATTTAAGGATGCCTATTCTTTAAGTTTTTTTCTCCTTGAAGTCTATTTTATGTAGCCACTTGAATCACTAAATCGATAAGTAGAAATGAGCAAGTTATGGCCAAAATACAAAAACTGGCTTAAAACCGAAAGCAGAACACAGGTGTACCGGTATTACGTCTAACATGTACCGTACATGCGGCCAAAAACGACCAGAAACTAGTACTCGGTACACTTTCAAAGTGTACTGGTACAAGTCACCCGAAATGGCTCTAAAATGTGTGTTTTTCGCTGATTTTCCATATGTTTCAACCCCAATCAACTCTATACTCCATACACTCAAACCATTTCAATTCACCTTGTAAACCCTTTTTATACTCAAATCATCTTTCAATTCTTATCTTATGCACTCATTTAAACTCAAACATGTTTTCTATTCACATCTCTTTATACAAAACCTAGTCTACTCAACCCAATCCCAAGAAATCTAGGATCCTTTCAAACCTGTGAACAAGAAACAATTGTGTTCATACTTTTACATAACCCCTTAAACCCAAAAAACATTAAGTAATGAGAACTCTAGGTCCCTCTACAGCAAAACCCTAGAGAAACAAAAGGGATTTCCATACATAATCATTCTAGTGGTTAGTTTCCACAACCCACAAAACATATCTAGACAAGAATCCACATGTCCTACAGATCCATACCAAAATCCAAGTTCCATACCGCCTGCTTGATCTCCCTTCCTTCCTTCTCTCCTCTTCACGTTTTTTCTTCCTTCCCAAATGAGACCAATTTTGGCCCCTAAATCTATGTTTGCTAAGGTCTTGTTGGGTCTCTCCAAACCCATTTTAATAAGTTTGCTTTATTTACTATTTAAGCCCATAACTCATTCTATTTATAATAAACTTCCTTTATTTCATTTTGACCTCAAATATTCTTAATTCATGTCTTTTTTTTGGCCTTGGACAAATTACAATTGTCCTAAAGTTTTGTAACTTTCCGGTTCTGCTTCCATGTTTCGCATTTTAACTCGCGAAACAAACAATTATAGCTTTCACAAAATACCCTTAAACATGTCTTAAAACGACTGTGTGGCATATTTTCGGGTGTTACAATGCCCTACCGAATATGAATTTGATAAATATTACTACTTAAGAATGGTTGGAATTATGTTTAATACATGCTTGAATGATGTGTCGTATATGAATGAACTAAATGGATAGGGAAAGATGTAGTGCATGCTTATGTGATGGCTCGATTCGAATTTATAATACAATGAGACCTAATATGTTGATGTCAACTCGAATATATGGAATGTCAGGTGTATTAGACATTGAGCGTTCATAACACACACATAGTGTACGATGAATGTCCATGTAGGTCTCATTGGTCATGGGCTTTGAGTGCAGTGGCACAAATTTCGCGGTAGCGTAACACCGCATTACATGGGTGTGTGTACATGGTACCGGCTCGGGTAATCGTGCTCGTGCATAATCGTGGGCTTAGGAATGACAAGTCCAATCGAGTTCCACAAGTTAAATGAAATGGAAATGAATAGTATCTGGCGAGAGTTAGGATAGACACCCTCGTGTGAAAAACTTGGAAACCCGTTAGACAACGTATCCATCTATGAAAGCCCGAAAATTCTGAGGGTGTAAGAGACCAAAGGGTGAGACTCTCGTAGTAAAGTTTTGTTGCCCAAAAAGACACAAAACGATTAAATAAATATCAAAGATAACTACGGTCATGGAGATGTGAGCTCTGACTAACTCAATATTGATTTCCCTTTGGCACTTGCATCGTGGGTGGTGGGTTGGAGGCTGACCTAAAAGAGTGATGGGGCATGTAGTCGCCTTTACTACATACATGTAGTTTTTTTTTTCATGATGACAACATGTATGCATGGATTGGGTTAAGCTGGTTTGATCAGAAATGATCATTTGCATGTGCACTTAGTGGGGAGTAGCCTGTAGGATTCATCTCACCGGGCATTAGCTCACACCGGGCCATGGGACCCCTTTCGTACAAGACAGCATGCATTCGCGCCTCAGAGGCCTGGGATTACGGCCGGCTTCTGACCAGGCCTTGATTCATGCCAGGTATATATTAGAACAAACTACTTTTAATATATACTTAGACAAGAGCCGATGTAATAACTTTGACCATGTAAAATATATGGTTTGTAACCGCATGGACGAGTAATGGATGATGGGCCCTATCGGGTCATTTTACTCATGTGGCCGGGTCTCCATGATATGAGACACACAAGTTTCCATAAAGCCGACGGTACAACCCGGGACTCTCTGCTTAGCGTCTCACTGCATCGAGCACAGTACACGAGTAGCTAAGGCTCGAGGGACTCGGGGCTTAGCCATGGTCATTAAGGTAAGGAGCATCACACTGTATAGCTTGGTGTCGAAGCTTGGTTTAGAATTACCTAGTGCTTGATATCCAGATCATAGTTTGTTATCAAGGTCTAGGTATGAGGTTACCTAGGAGCCCACGGACAGATTGATCATGATGCATCAGGTGTTTTCTGTGTATGCCAGATTGCATGTACATGACGGTGTTACAAATTATGTGAATTATATACGTTGTAGGATGTATATAGGAAATGCGAACACTAGGGTTGAGAAACGTAACCTTAGGAGTTCAGGAAATGAACGGATGGTTCGGGATATTGGGCCTATTATTGGTTGGCATTTGAATTAATAGTAGGACACAAAAATGATTCTAAACTTGCAAATAGAGGACAAGGGCGAGGTCGCCCACCCGGGCGATGGCTCCATCACACTGTTGGATCAACAGTTTCATGGGGAGGCTATGGTGCCGCGGAGCAGCCACGCTACAATGTGCTAATGCAAATGAAGGTCGTGGAGATGCCAACCTCCAAAGGTTCAAGGCACATCATCCTCTGACGTTCACAGGAGGAGGGGAACCGATGGTAGCTGACCATTGTCTCTCATGACAAGAGGATTCAGCCGTAGAGATCACCCCTGATACTACTCCGGACACGCCGCTTCATTCCAAATTTTCGAGGGGTGAGTCCCAAATCAGTGGGAGTGGGTCACTTACTTCCGTGGACTCTGAGACTATGACATGGGATGATTTTCTTGCACTATTCATAGGGAAGTACTTCTTTGCCATAGACATGCGAAGGCCCAAGAGTTCCTTGAAATGTAGATAAGGGACGCATGGATCGTACTTGAGCACGAGCGCATTCGCGTGAGTTTGCCATTTCGGATGATTATGTGGCCACCAACGAGGCCAAGGTCGAAGCTGAGAATGGGGCTGAAGTTGTCCATCCGAGGCAAGATCAGTAGGACATAACCTACAAGATATGGACTCATGGTCGCAGACAAATTCCTCGATCATCGAGCGAGAGGTGATGACGCCGTAGCATCCCGGATGCGTGCTGATAAAAGAGGGGGAGCCAAGCTTCTTCTTCAGGTCTTCCTGAACAAGCAGAGGACTTGTTCCATTAAATTTCAGGGGGTGGCGCTACCGTGGCTAAGGCCAGTCCAGTTACCAAGATACCGGGCAGATGACATGTTTCCACCCCGCATCAAATGGACACATGAGGCAAAACTATCCTCAAATACAGGGGTTTCAGGATCAAGGGACACCACAGTCCCGATCATCATTAGTGGACATAAGTGCACCTAAGATGTTCCTCCCACCTGCAAAGACGGCCAAGGGAATAGCATCAATCTCGTGGTGCGACACGAAAGACGGTGTTTTCACAGACAGGCCAAAGGGGCCAAAGTATAGGTCGAGGTCGAGGGTAGAGTGTACAGGCCAAGACTTCGAGGGCTCAAGGGCATGTCTACGCCATTATCTCGCAGACGAGGCACGCATCAATCAATGATTCAGTATCGCTTCACTCTTCCATGCATGTAAGGGTGTTATTTGACTCAAGTGCATCACATTCCTTTATTGCTGCATCTTGTGTGAGAGTATTGGGCTTAGAGGTTGAGACCTTAGACGAGCCATTGCATGTGAGTTCTCCCCTAGGGACTAAGACGAGAATTGATCGGATATGTCGGAGATGTGAGTTAGAGATCTCCGGGATTCTACTCACGGTGGACCTTCTGGTCATGGACATCCTTGTGGTTCGAGGTCATCCTGGATGGACTGGTCGACTAAGACATCGGTTGTCACAGATTGTGATCGGGGATGAGAGTTACCGCCTCACACACCCGTACTCCGCACTTGTGTTGTGTTTCAAGGAATAGTATCGATACTTCACCCCATACCGTGGTACGATTCACGATGGAATGAGTGCCTAACTGGGTCGCTTGGGCCAAATTTCATTCCCTGAGGACTCCAGGTGAGACAGATACGAGTCTACCTCGTGTGGTTTACGAAAAAGTGGATGTTTTTCCCGATGAGCTACCAGATTACCTCCACTAAGGACGTAGACTTCAGATTTAGTCAGATCCCCGTATGTCGCCCATTTCTATGACTCCACATGATGACACGGGCTGAAATAAGTAGAGCTCAAGGTCCGATACAAGAGTTACTAAAGGGTTTCATTGCACCGACTACTTCACCATGGGGCGCTCCTGTTCTATTTGCAAAGAAGAAGGATAAGACCCTTTTAATTATGCATCGACATGCATAAATTGAATAGGTTACTAATCAAGAATCTGTGATTCATTAACAGATCGATACTCATTGATCGGGCTGAGGGGGGGCGCGAGTCTACCTAAGATAGACCTTCAGACCGTTACCACGCCTGAGAGTTAGGAGGCGCATCCCTAAGACAAAGATTCAGATGCGATATAAGAATTTGAGTTTGCCATGATGCTCTGATCGACGAATGCACCAAGAAGATTCATGATTCCCATGAATAGGGTGTTCCAACCCTATTTAGATCAATTTGTGGTGGTCTTTGTTGATGACATCTTGATCTACTTCCAATCGGAGGTGGAGCATGAGGATCACTTGAGAATCGTACTAAAGCTTTTGAGGGATCATTAATTGTATGCCAAGTTCAGTAAGTGTGAGTTTTGGCTTATTGAGGTGGGTTTCTTAGGACACGTGGTGTCAAATCTGCATGCTAAGAAACCCGGGAAGGCTGAGGCTGGGATGAGTCGAGAAAACCGAAGTCAATCTTCAAGATACGCGTTTCGATCGCGGTATTACAGGAGGTTTATACAGATTTCTCTCGCTAAAGGTGGCCTATGACGAGATCAATCTTGGGCGAGGTCAAGTTTCAGGTGAGATGACTCATGAGCAAGCCGTCGAAGAATCAAGAGGAGGCTTACTTCAAACAGATTCTAATAGTCCCTAAAGGATGTGAGGCACACAAGCAAATCGTGATGCTTCTCAAGGAAGGACTGGATGTGTTCTCGATGTTACCGAAAGTCAGGCTTATGGTTCTCGATGCTTGAAGAATCATTGTTGCACTACTTCCCACGCATGACATGGAGCTGCGTACTAAGAGTCTTGCCTCAAGATTTGGCTCACTACTTATAAGGCGGTAAATAGTTCGAGGTGTTTTCTGCACCATAAAGTCCGAAATACACTTCACGCTGCAAAGACCCCAACACGAGGTAGCGTAGGATGGAGCTTTGGAAGATTACTTACTTCACTTTGCATTACCATCCCTAAGAAAGCAAATGTGGTGGTCGATGCGCCAAATGAAGTCACTGAGCACCGCTAGCATAGCTTCCCTGAGCATGGACGCCGAGACAATGCAAGTGTCAGACTTTCCAAGATAATGAGTGTGCCCGTAGTACCTTGGGAAGTTTGATGGCTATGCCATCTCTACTGAGCAGAGTGATAGAGTCCTGTATGTGACGCATAACTAGTATCCATCAAAGGACCGAGTAACACTGTGCACAATCTGACGGCTGTCACATCCACACAAATGGTAGTCTTCGTATAGACAAGAACTCCCCAATGATCATTTATGAGGATCTCAGAGTTCCATCAAGCCCCATTCATTGCAGGTATCCGTAGTAGCACGAAGATGTATCGCGGGATCTTCATTGCCAGACATCGAGCTGATGAAGAGGCAGGTTGTGGATTTTGTCCGACTGTCTCACATGCCAAGAGTCAATGGCACCGTACAACAGGCTACTCCACACGGAGATAGCTGAGTGGAAGGGGGTAACATCACGATGGACTTTGTGATCACTACACCGACATCGGGAAGCATGATGCTGTGGGTTATAGTGGACCGACTCACCAAGCTCACGCATTTTCCGGGCCGTATGATGACCTTCACACCGTGGAATTCTCGTAGGTCAGATATACTGAGATAGTAGCACAATGGAGTGCCGCCTTCCATAGCATCGATCAAGATCCCCGCCACGTCGCCTGTAAGAGTTTCCAAAAGGCTACGGGGACACATTGTCGATGAGTACCACTTTCATCCCTCAGACGATGGTCAATCTGGAGCGACTATCTCGCATTTCAGATATGCTCCAAGCAGGCGTCCTGGATCTCAAGGGTAGCCGAGGAGCACTCGGGGCCTTGGCAGAGTCTCGCCATAATAACAGCTTTCTATCAAGAGAGCATTTAGATGGCACCCATGAGGCTCTCTTACTGAGGCCACGCCGATCACCAATATGTTGAATGAGGTGAAGAGAGCTCCATCATCGTCCGTATTTGATTGTAGACACTCCTGAGAAGGTGGGTATGATCCGTATGTCTCTTACCGCTCAAAGACTCGCTTAAGAGTTACGCTGATATTACTACCGAATTTAAAGTTCAAGGTGGTGATCATGTCTTCAAGGTAATGCCTAAGAGAGGAGTGATCGTATCTTGCAAATCCAGGGAAGCTATCGCCGAGGCACATCGTGGACCCCTTTGAGGTACTCTGAGCGGTGGCAACCACAGTACTTCCGCTACCATTGCCACAGCTCACGAGCGTCATGAGGTGCTCACGCCTCATGCTCTAGGAAGTACACCTGCATCCAACTCATATAGTGGATCGGGAGAGCTTATTATTGTGGAAATGGAACTCAGAGGAAGACTAAAGGTTTATCATGGATAGCCCAAAGGTGTTTTCAGGTGGCAAGACCATGAGGCTTGTAGCGTGTCAGGGCAAAGACCGAGGAGCTTCCATGAGGCGACATGGGAGTGCGAGGACACCGCGGCGCACTAACCATCCCTTCGCTTGACGGAAGGGTGCTTAGTCATTAATGCTTCAACACCACGCATATGCATGTGTTCGAATGTATATGCGTAAAATTTCTGTGACGAAATTAATTTAAGGGGATTGAAACCTGTGAAATAAATTTAAATTTTCAAAAGAAAAAAAGTGGCAAACTAAGAATTTATCGAAATAGTCCCAGAAAAGTCGGGATTTTTCTAGATCCTGATCACGAAACTGACGCGACCGTCAACGGTCTCGTGAAATCTAGTTACCCAACCACTTCGAACTCGATAGCTCTAATTTCATGTATTTCGAGGCACCCGTGCCCATGACACATGGCGAGCTAAGGTGGATGACACATGGCGAGCCATGTGGTGACACATGGCAAGCCATGTGTCAGAATGCATGGAAAAGGCATGCATGTGTGACACATGGTAAGCCATGTGTGTGAACATGGCATGCCATGTGTCAACATGCATGGCAACCTTGAAGGCTATAAAAGGGGAGTCCCAATCTGGGCCATAAAAGCAAGAGCTTGTAGCCTCAAGGGAGTAGCAAGGAGAAGGAGGAGGAAGGGAAGAGAGAAAGGGAGGAAAGGAAAAGAGAAATGGAGGAAAGGAAAGGAGAAAGGGAGGAAGAAAAGAAAATAAGAAATGGGAGGAAGAGAAAAAAAAAAAAAAAAAAGAGGAAAAGGAAGGAGGTTGGCGAGTAAGCGCATCTTGACGAGCAAGAACCCTGAATCGCGACCGCAAGAGGTAGGTTTCATACTGTTATCGTTATTTTATTTAAAGCCACGTAATGGTTTAACGATTTCGCTTCAATTTCGTACTAATTTAATATGTGTGGTTTGCTGTTGCGGCTGTGGTGATGGTCAAAGATCGGTTTTACGGGGTTTCGGGACTGTCCGAGGCCGAACACTGTGTTCTGGGATGGCAAAATCCAGAGCATAATGGCAAATAGGGGTGTGCCCAAATGTCCGCACACCCTTGTGAATCGCCTGGCTGCCTTGGATACCATAACTTTCTCGCTCGAACTCCTCGATTCGTATGCCTAGACTCACTAAAGCTCTGGAGTCTAGAATCTAATAAGATAAAGTGCTCAGCAAAAATGTAGGCTGAACATTGGGCTGGGTCATGATAGTTGAGAATGGCACGCCCGATTTTCTAACTTCGCTTAACCTGGCTTTGTAAACTCAACCGCTGGGACTGCATATGGCTTGAGCAGGGAATTGAGCATTGGATGTTTCGTGTGGTATTTACAAAAAACTGGAATTTTTTGACTAAATCCAGATTATTTCCAAGGCCAAGCATGGCCGGATGCATATCTGAATGACTAATGTGTAAGCATATAACCAATGACATACCGAAAATGTGAAATTATGTGATATATGTGATAAAGATGGAAATAATTATATGCATCGGGCTTCAGATGACCACACACTACGCCTCGCACTGTGAATATGAATCATAAAGATTACCCGCCTAAGTAATGGTTGGAATTATGTTAATACATGCTTGAATGATGTGTCAAGGAATGAACCGAATGATAGAAAAGATGTAGTGCATGCTTATGTGATGTACCGATTTGAATGTATGGAATATTAAGGATCGCATGTATGTTGATGTCGAATTTAATATATGGAATGTTGTGTGCATTAGACATGAGTAAATTCATAGCACACATAAAGGTAATGTAGAATGTCCATGTAGTGGCACAAATTGTAGTGGCACAAATTGGGTGCGTTCGCTAACGGTCAGCGTGGTTCGCGTGCACAAATTCATCAGACGTGTGCTGTGAACACCGCATTACATGGGTGTGTGTACATGGTAATCGGGTTTGGCACCACGCTTGTCGAATCGTGTGGGCTCGAATGACGTCCAACTGAAGCCCGCATGTTAAATGAAAATGGAAAAACGAATAGTGCTGAAAGGAAAGGGCAAGGGATGACATCCCTCGTGTGAAAAACCCGAAACCCGGTTAGACAACGATCCATCTGAAAGCACGAAAAATGTCTGAGGTGTAAGACCCGCAAGTGAGACTCCTGAAGTTTTGCCGCCCCAAAAAGATACGTAAACGATTAAATAAATATCACATAGACTACGGTCAGGAGACGTGAGCCGAATCGACTCGATATCGATTTCCTCGCACTTGCATCGGGTGGTGGGTCGAGGTTGACTTGATACATGGGGCGTAGTGTCGTCTCATACATACATATGCTTTTTTTTTTTTTTTTTTCACAGATAGACAACATGTACGCACGGATTGGTTGTTGGTTTAACTATGAAATGACTATTTGTGATGTGCACGAAAGGAGTAACCCCTGTAGGATTCCTATCTCTTACTAGCATTAGCTCACCTCTACTGTAGGACCCTTTCGTGCACAGATGTGCATGTGCAGATTCCGATTTCCTCAGAGGTCGGATTATGGAAGCGAAATGACTACGGCCTACCATGCTTTGTGTATATATTAGAACAAACTAGTTTTATTATATGTTTTGTATTAAGAGTGATGTAATAACTCGATCTATAGAAATGTATGGTTTTGTAATTGCTTGGACGAGTATACGATGGGCCCCATCATCATTTTATTTGCATGGTCCTATGATATGAGACACAATAAGTTTCCGCTGTGTCGACAAGGGTCAATCTGACCCCGGTTTCTCGTGTGTAGAGTCACACAATTAACATAGCTTTCTTAAATATCCACGGCCGATTGGGAAGTCAAAATCAGATATTTAATTAATCAAGAACACTTAGCTAGTTTGTAGTAAATTACTTAGAGAATCTATAGACTTACTGTAGATCTAAATAATAATAGGTAAATCGGGTTTAGTAGATTTAATCAAACTCTTTCTGGTAATAATCTTTACTTATCACTACACTGCTTAAACTCAACAAGTGCACTCACAAGCAACTAGTGATTATATATAGAAGTAACTAAGCAATGGAGCAACCTGCTATCAGATCAACAAGATCTATTACTGTTGATTAGACTAACACATGTTGTACTCGTTGATTTGATCAAGTAGTTGGTCTCATAAACTGTGATCATTGTGATGATTAGAGTGTAGACATATGGATGCTTGCTAAGAGTATTCAAGTACATCGAAGACCTGCTATGAGACAACCTTATGGATTATCTATTCAAACATCAGTGATAGTCTCATCATATCAATGGTGCAAGTATCCTTAGACTTGAGGTACTCCAAGATATCTTCGGTATTGATTCTATACTTTGACTTTGAACCTTGTTGCCAAGTTACTCATAGGATGATGATTTGGTATAGCTTGAGGTATTCAAAGGTAATTGAGTAGCCAGTAGAGGATTCACCACTCTTGATAGAATGAGGGTATACCCTAGGCCTCTTGTAGAGATCATTACTTAGAATCTTTGGCCATAGTGAATATGTCATGAAGACAAGGAATGGATCTCGGAGATAAGGAAAATACACTTAGGCTAGGTGTGGCATAGCCAATCTAGTGGGAGTCGATGCATAGTCCATGCTCTAAACCAAGTAGGGTATAGTATGGAGTGAAAATGGTAGCATTGCACAATATATTATCTATGAAGGGTTGTAATCAAACAATTGAGTCTTCTGGTCAATCTGGGGTCAGGATGTGTTGCTGATACCGCTCATGACTTGCTCAAGATCAATGGTTGATTTTAGTGGCCAACATAACCAGAAACCTAATAGTCCACACACTTAGAAGAATTGTAGAATAAGTGATTTGGTCTTGGATTGGATCCATTTTGAAGTGAAACATTTTGGATTGGATCTAAATAGAAAAATAGAGCTTTATAGTTAGACATTCTTAGGATTATTTTAATTATGGGGTCCTATGGTGTTAGAGAAGTGCTCTAAAGGCAATCGCCCTTAGCACTTATTGTACGCACTACATATTATTTAATATGAAAGACTTCTTCATTAATTTGATATCCATACGTTGAATTGATATAGATCTTTAATCGAATTAATGAAAGCCATGATACCTAACATAGCATAAAGAAAATCATGATGGGATCATGATAATAAGATTCCTACCATGTGCAATTATGTTAGTATCTAAATTATCCCCAGTTGTAGAATCAACGAGACTGTACATTGTTGATCTGGACGTGCACATGTCATACTCCTTGATAGGATCAAACAGTAGATCTTATAAATTATGATCATGTCATACATTGGGAATTTGATCTTAATTATGGAAAATTCATATTCGGGAGGCTGTTAAACCTTGGAGACACCAAACATGTTTCTAAATCCAAGTATTTTGAGTCTTGTTACTATTTCGATTTGGAGTTGTTTTATTTTAGAAAGATTCGTTCTCCAAGTCAAAGTAGTAGTTGCTTTATTTAATTTAAAAAGGTTGTTTTCCTAGTCACAGTAGGAGTTTCTATTTCTTTTTAGGAGTTTATTTATTTAAATTAGAAAGTCTTTGTTTTCCAAGTCAAAGTAGGAGTTTCTCTTTATTGGATTTAGAAAGTATGGGGCTATATATACCCCCTTAATGTTGTCTTTTGACAATCAATTCAAGTTTAATAATATTTTCAGATTTTTCTTTTTAAGAGTTCTCTCTTTGCGCTCTTACCTCTTGGGTGGATTCCCTTGAGTGGCGAGTTCATGGCTTCTTATTTCTTGGTAGATTCCTTGAGTGGTGAAGTAAGTACCTATCCTTCTATAACCTCTACTCACCTCATCATCTTCTCTTTTTAACTTTCCAAATCCAATTCTCCAACCACAACCCAAAACTTTTCAAATTTGGTTCCATACTTTTAAAACCTTTCAATATACTTTGTTTCACTCTAGGAACAATCAAAACCATCATCCATAACCTTGGAGAAACCCAAATTCATCCATAGCCATAACCTACCTTAGGAAAACTCGAAAACCTCAAATTAGCTCAAAACGAGGTTGTTTTGCATCAAACCAAACTCAAACCTTTCCAAACCTAAAATCCTTCATTCTAAACCGTAATTCCATCATATATAAACCCTAAAATAGCCCTATAACCTTTGAGACCAGACCTATCCCTTACCCATCAAAGTTTTACCCCATCACCTTAACTTACCCAAACAATTAGATCATCCATCAAGGTCCCAACCTTGCATCAGCTAAGAGTAGCTAAGTACATCGAAGACCTATCATGAGACAATCATAAGGATCATCTATTTAAATGGTGTAAGTATCCTTAGGCTTGAGGTGCTCAAGGATATATTGGATGCTAATTCTGTACTTTGACCTCGATCCATGTTGCTTCTTGAAGGTCACTCTTTGGATGATAGTCGAGTATAACTTGAGGTGTGCGAAGGTAATTGAGTAGCCAACAAAGGATTCACCACTCCCAATAGAGGGAGGATATACCTATTGCCTCTTGGTTGAATCGTTACTTAAGAATCTCTAGCCATTGTGGTAATGCCATGAAGACTGTTTTCAAGTGCATAACTGATGAGTAATGAGTTCGGGGACAAGATCAAATATCACTTGGAGAATCGAGTGGGTTATAAATTGGTGAAATGACGAATTGCACGTTATTTGTCTGTGGAAGGGTATGCAGTCAAACCATTGACTCTTCGGTCAATTGGTGGTCATAATGTGTTGCTAGATGCTGCTCATGACTTGCTTGAATCAATAGTTGAATCAAGTGGCCAACATAACTGGGAACCTAATGGGTCATACACTCAGAAGAGTGTGGAGCTGATATGAAACGAATTTGGATGTGATTCAAATATGAGGGAGTTCATTCTCGAGAATGGAATGTCATGGGATTAGTAGAATCTCAGGTTCGAAGGCCCTCACTAAGAGAGATAACAGGCTTGGGCTTGTTCTAAGAGAGATAGTGCATATGGATGCGTTTAGCCTATCATCCCATAAAGTGAGGGGCATTTTAGACATTTCATAAGCTAGGGTTTTCCTATAAAGTCATCTTTATGGAAAACCCTAAGAAAAACACAAGACCAAGCCATTGGTTCTCTCTTCTCTCATGAAGGTGTTCAAGAGAGTTTGAGAGGAGTTTTCTTCAAGAACTCCTCTTTGTGAGACTGGGTTTTAGCTCCCTCTTCAGATCGAGACTTGACTAGCACTAAGCTTCTTCCGAGACCGTTGCCTTGGAGGTTATCGGCTCCACTCTTCATGTGGATACCATTAGAGGCGAACCTAGGACTTGGTTCGCTTCGGTCTTTGTTGCCTCGACCACTAGATCAATTTTTGAAACCGACACAAGGTAATCCCGCACCCTCTCTTTGGTATAGAACCGGATTTGATGCCCCAAGGGGTCCTTGAGAGGGTTTTGTTGAGATTTTTTTTGTTTTCTACTACTTTTGGCATGAGATGGCACCCTCAAAACCCTTCATATGGATGGGTTCAAGAGTCATTGGGCTTGAATATGGGTTGAAAGCCCAAAAGGAGCAAGCCCCATGTGCATGATTTGCACATGGTCGGCCACCCCTCTTTAATGAGGGGTATCTTAGTCCTTTTGATGTGCAAATGGCTGCTATGAAAGATTAAAATCAAACCCTAGCTGTCACATACATACTACAATGTACACAGAGAAAACGTTTCTCATTAGTTTGCTATCTCTCAACCAATTCCTCTCAGAGAATCAAGGTTTTGGCTAGCACTAAACCTTGATTCAAGTACTCCCTTGGAGGTCTTCTTCAACCTTCTTCGTGTGGATCACTGTTAGAGGCAAACCTAGGCTTGGTTCGCTTTGGTTTACTGCACATCTTCTCCAAAGGAGGCGTCATTCACCAAAGGTAAAAGGTTTCCTTCTCTTTTATTGCATGGTTTTCATTTTTTATGAACCATGTGACCCTTAGGTTGGTTTCTCGATCAAAGTTTGTACCTTTTTCTGCTATGTTTTTCTGATATGATGCAAGATCGAGGCCTAACAGTAACTACTTCGTCACTACGAAAATTTCGCAGTGCATTTATTTGCTCTCTAGAGGATTTCCCAGTCACTTATGGAAAATGTGTAAATTTCGCAGTCACCCTTAATGGGTGTGAAAATTGCAAGAAAAGTCCATAATGGAAAGTAACCTTCATAGATCGGTGGAGGATGTCCTTTGATCATCAGAAAAAGAAAGAGGTAGATGAAGGACTCTTGGAGACCTTTTAATCAAGCATATATAAGGAGAAAAAGGGAGTCGAAAAATAAGGGACACAATTTTGGGAGGAGATCTCAGAAATGGTTTGGAGGTGGCAATGGCGCTCAGTGGAGTTCCAGACTTCTTCATTTTCTTTTGATGTTTTCATTATTTTCGTTTTGTATTTAGTTCAGTCATGTTCTAGTTTATTTTTCTAGGGCTACGATGTAGCCAGGTTATGAACACAATGTTTTAGGTTTTTCATATGTAATCTTTCAACACATAGTCGATTTATATATTGGTGTTTTTCTTTCCAATCTTAATGATTGTAAATACCTTATCAATATTTGCATAATATATCATTGACCCTGAGATTGAGAGGAGATGGAGATATGGGAAAGGGAATGGATAGCCATGTGATGATCATAGCCTAGAGATACACATGACTCACGTGTGATCTTGTGATTAGTTAAGCTTAGCGCTTCCTATAGACCTAAGGCTTGAAGCTGAGATACGATAGCTTGGTCTTGGGGATAGGTCGTTGATTCTCGAGAGAGATCAATGATAGGATAGGCTAGTCAACTGTGAAAACCCGGGTAAAGTGAAATGATAGACTACCGTTACAGTATAGATTGTAAGTCTAGAAATTTCTCTAGATCTCGGATGACGACGCAGACCACGCCATTGAGTTCATCTCGCGAAATCTAGGTACACAGTCGAATTTCGTTAAATTCCGAGACAGTTAGAATTTCACGTATTTCGAGGCGAATTGACGAATGATATGGGGACACGTGGCATGAAGATGCATGCCATGTGGCGCTAGAGGAGAGGAAACTTGGCACATGAGTGGGACCAAGTGTCACACTCTTAATTTATGCATGAAAGTAGTGGTGAATAAGTTTGGCATAGGTGACATGTAGCATAGAATAATGCTACGTGTTATGATATCGAGGAGGTGTCTCCGCACCTGTAGACAACATCGCTCTATGGAAATGAGGAGGCAAAATAAAATAAAGAGAGAAATAAAGGAAGAGAAAGAAGAAAAGAAAGGAAGGAAGAACTAGCAGTCCTCTAGTTCACTAACTACAGAAGACTTAGCAAAGGAGTCAACCAAGGCCAAGAGGTAGGGGTTCTCTCCTACTTTGGTTATTGTTTGTCTAAGGGTCATTCAATGGCCATGAGGTATAGCCCTAACGGTGTGGCTGGTTCAAAACAAAACAGTTTTGATCAAACTGTTGATGATTAAAGAACCGGTTTCTAGGTCTTTTATGTTCCCAGAACTGTGAGTTCGAAGAGGTTGTCATGGGAAAATACGTGGGAATTATGTGTGTTGGTGAACTCACTGAGGGTCGCCCAAAGGTATTTTGGATATCGAAGGGTCTCCAGTGTATTTTGTTATAGGAGGGTTGTCCAATGTGTTTTGATATTGGAGGGTTGTCCAATGAACTTGATCGGAGGGTTGTCCAAAGTTTGTCCAATGAACTTATCGGAGGGTTGTCCAATCGAATGATTTATAAAACAAAAATCTTTTGTTTTGAAAACAGTTTTCATACATGGTGACAGATATGCACTTAGCGAGAGGTACTCAGAGATTTTCTCTATCGGGCATTTCTCACCTCGTGGGTGGGAAAATATTTTCGTGCAATCGAGGTACACTCGAGATGTTCACATCTAAGATCTAAGTAAAAGGCCGTGATTGTGGCTTTAATGCTTTTGTAAAATTCGGGGTAGAAACCCATTTCGGCAATGTAAGGAAAAAAAATAATTATACTTCAACACATTTTGTCTACTTAATACAGTTTGGCAAAGTTTTCCCAGGTTTCTGGTAGTTTCTGTAATGAAAATGCTATTGAAAATGGAACTTATGGTGTTTTGAAAAAGGGTTGGAGGTGTAGGAATGCCAAGAAGGCTAATACGTGCTCTTAGGTCACAAACTTCAGTGGTTTCCTCGTCGCAATGTAGCTTGCCTTTTCCGCCTCCAGTCATGACAGGGGTTCCTTGTGTCGTGACATGGTTCTCAATTTTAAGCTATAGAAAATGTATCAACATTGCGTTTCTTTGTTGCGACAAGTTTAGTCTTGACTGGGGATTTCTAGGTCGTGATAGAACTTTCCTTATCGCGATAGAGAATCATCAAGACTAAAGGTTTCTAAGTCGTGACATACGTTTTTATGTCGCGACAAGGGTTGGTCATGACTAGGGAAGTTTATGTCGCGACGTAGTTTTCCATGTCGCGACAATGTTTTTATCTCTCTGTCATGACTCTGTCACGATAGAGGTTTTAGTGTCGCGACCGGTGACCCGGGCCACGACAAGAGGCCCGGCTTTGTAACCGCGGCATAAAACCAACCGACGCATGTGACTTCCCGGAACCATCACGTGATGTAACAAATCATGTGTTGATATGTGTTATTACAAGAAGAGGATTCTCAGAGTGACAGGAGCAAACTTATGTCGCTGGTCAGTACTTCGTCATTGATGGATGGGTTGTCACGGCAGTTCTTCGTCGTGGATAGAAAACGAAAGGTAATAGGAATCCTGAGTCGCAATATAGGTTTTTGTGTCGCGATAAAGGATAGTCACAGGGACGGGCTTCTCTATCTCGACAAACCCCTTTTGTCGCGGATGCTGTTCGCCACGCAAGGCCCCGAAAGCGCAAAGAACAAAGCGCTAAGTGGGCAAAGAACAGAGCGCCGCAGCGCGATAAGGCATCATGCAAGACAACTTCGATGGGTAAAAAAATAAATAACAATAAATAAATATATATATATATATATATATATATATATATATATATATATATTATAAAAAGGACCCCCAGAATTTAGGGCGTCACATCAATCTTCAATATATGACTTAAGGCTTAATTTCATTAAAACATGAACTTATGGGATTAACCTAGGTGAAATCGGAAGCCCTAGACTCTGTCATAATTTATTTTAGTAATAATTAGGTCAAATCACAATTCTTTCTTAGGTGTCATCCAAACAACATTAGGGTTAAATAGATTGGTATTCACACTACAAGAAAAAGGTATATGGTGACATTTATAATAAGTCACTAAAAACATAAGGTGTCATTACAACATAGTGTCACCCTATCTACTAACATCATAGAGGGTACCAATGGGTGACACATTTGGAAGTAATTAATTGTTGATACATTTGGAAGCGACACCATATGTTTCACCTTCAAGTTATACCTTTTAACACCTTTCCTCATGTACGGCCCTATACCCTTCATGGACTTTCAAATAATCAAATGGTCAAATTGCAGAGGGAAGTAATGAACCCAAGACCTCCTACAAGATCAAGTTCTAATATTATGTTAAACTACCAACTCACCTACACCTACAAGTTCAAGCTTGTAGGATTTTGATTTAATAAGAATATCATGCCTTTTAACACTTGTGAAATATGATTGATATCTAAAATTATAATAATAAATCACATGATTCTAAAATTATTTAAAAATATTAAAATATTCTTCTTTATAATTTATTTGGAAAGAGATTTTTTTTTTTACAAAATTTTAAGTATTTATAAATATTAAAACCTAAAAAATTTATTTCTAAAAAATTGAACAATTAAACAATAAATAAGATTATTATTTAAAGAAAAAATAAAGTAAATCACTTCATGCCAAAATTATCTAAACAAAATATATTAAAATATGCTTCTCTATAATTACTTATATAGAAATTAATTATAAGATTATTATTTAAAAATAATAATAAATCACTTTACTAAAAAATTATCAAAACAAAATACATTAAAATATTATTCTCTATAATATATTTGGAAAGAGTTTTTTTTTAATTTTTCAAGTATTTATAATTATTACAACTTAAAAAAAGTTTCAAAAAAAATTGAACAATTAAAGAAGAAATAAGATTATTATTTAAAGAAAAAATATATATAATAAATAACTTTATCCCAAAACTATCGAAACAAAAATATATTAAAATATTTTTCTCTATAATTACTTATATAAAAAAGACTAAGATATAAGTTATTTTATTATGCATAAAAATGTTTACTTTCATTTTAGATAAAAATGTATTATTTATTAAATTTATTTATTGGAGATATAAAAGAAATCATTTTTTATTATTTTGTTGTGATGATACTTGATAAAAATAAAAAATAAAAAAAACCTCCCATGGGTTAATGGAGGTAAGAAAAGATGGAAGAAAATTATGGTTTAGGTTATGCAATAAAATTTTATATATAAGTGATCTACAAATCAATAATTTTTTACATATTATTCCTAATTAGTATATATAATAAAATGACTATTGAGTTATAAAATTTAAAATTTTGTATATGATGTCACTTTTAGAAAATGACACCATAAATCTAAAATAAAACATATATATATATATATATATATATATATATGGTGACACTTTATCAAAGAATGACACCATAATCTAAAATTAGAACCATACTCCAACACAATTTTTTTTTTAATTCATATGGTGCCACTTTTCAGAAAATGACACCATAAATCTAAAACTAGCATTTTCAAATAAATATTTTTTATATGATGTGTCACTTTTATGAACTTTAAGTCTTACGGTGTCATTATTTTTAAAAATGACTCTAAAATTAGTGACACCATAAATTGTTTTTGTAGTTGTATCAATAGACGTAGTCCTTATGGGATTGACATCCAGACTTAATTGTCCACTTTATTACTTGTGAGCGACATGTGCACTTGCGTGTATACACCACAACAAATGACCCATTTTTCTCTCAAATAATTGTAGTGGAAGACAACCCAATTGAGCCCTAAAATTGTAGGAAACAATTGTGAATTGTTTAGTTCTATACTATTTTAGTTTGTTGAGTTTGGTCTACATTGTATGGCATTGAGACAATAGTGGTTTTTTTAGTTCTATACAATTTCAGTTTGTTGAGTTTGGTTTATATTGTAAGACATTTGAGCCAATTGTGAATTTTTTTAGTTTTATACAATTTCGGTTAGTTGAGCATGGCTTACATCGTATTTGTAGTTGGTGTGGCATGGAGCCAATTATGAATGGTCACTTCTATACAATTTCAATTTTATCATTTTGTTGAGATAGGCGTTCAAGTTGACATTTTGCATAATGGTAGAACATTTTTTTTTGTTCAGGTGTTTAGATTGTATTGTAATAAACAGGGAAAAACACTTTTTGTATGTGTGTGTCCAACTAGGCTTAACATTGTTATAAAAATAGAGATGAAACTAAGCTTAACAATAATGCAAATTAACTAGAAACCCAAGTGTGATCGAATTAACCAATACACATTGGTTTAAATTATTAATGCATTAACATGCCCAAACACTACAAGTTGACCTGAACAACAAGCTACAATTTTTAACAAAATACAACTGACACTTAAACCAATATTAGAATTGAACCACTATTTTAATCAATTCTAAACATCCTCATACAACTACTAATTTCCTTAAACTATTGGCACCATATACAAGATCGATCCCACACTTATGAAAAAAACACCATTTGTAGAACAAAGCTTCCTTCTTGGTAAAGCTTTTTATCTCTTCAGCTTGTTGCACCTTCAATTTTAGCATGTCATTCTCTAATCTCGATAGCTTTAGCTCCTCGTCGACTTCTTCAAGAATACTTATTTTGCCTCCATCCCTCAATAGTTTTGGCAGCAAATGTGGCATCTCTCGTTTGAAAGCATTCAACACATTTACTATGAATTGATTTTCTGGTACATCATTCTACATAAAGAATTGACACCTACTTTCCTATCAAAACAAATAGCCTTAACTAAATTATTGATATGCACAACACATAACAAACCAAGAATGTCCCAGCATCATTCCTAGTCTATAAAAACAAGAAGATAATGAATCTATAGAAAATACACCATTAGAGATAATATAACAGCAACCAAAGTAGCAAAAACTATCGCATATCTTCACAAAGAAATACACCAAAGAACCAAGGTGTTACAAAGTGAGACTAGATAATGAGTCCCAGCATGTCCTAACACAATTTCTTTTTTTTTTTCTTGTCATTATCAATCACATGCATCAAGAAACCATTACAAACAACTTCATAGAGTTACATAGCATCAACCAATGTTAAGAATTTTAAAAACATGGTGAAACAAAGCTTGTACTAATAATTTTCCACCTAATTTGATGATAACATATGCTTCCATACTATCTTAACCTTAAAGGATCATACCTAGGCCTTGATTTGCAATCTTAGGCTAAACTTTACCCAGAAAAATAGAACACTCCATGTTGAAATTAACTAGAATAGAAATATTTTGTGCAAATTGCCCACAAAATGTTCAAACATCAAAACACATAATATTTTCTATGCACAATTATGCCTATTTTGTGCAAATTCTAAAATGTTCGAACATTAAAACACAACAAGAAACAATAAGTACAACAAGAGAATCAACCAAACAGAATGTGTTTAAAATAAACTCAAATTACCCCCTCTTGATAACAATTCCTTAATCGTCGGGCAAGATTCTTATTAGTACATGATGTCCTTAGTTGAGCAATTTTCCCACAATGGCAACTTAGAGGATATTACCGAAAATCTCCTACATCTTCCAAGTTGTCTTGAGAATCTGAGATAGAAAACTCATGGTGATATCTGGTTTTTTCAAGCGAATTTGCGGAGTTAGGGTTTTTGTTCAAGGTTAAACTAGAATAAGTCGTGGGAGGATCGAATGCACCCGATTCCAAGTTGAAGTTAGGAAGTAGAAGTTAGGGAGGATTGAACTTGTGCTCCAATTGCAGGTTGAAAGGGGATTTTAAAGGGGAGAAGTTCAAGGAGAAACCCAATTGAGGGGGAGAAGTTAGGGTTTTTAGTGCAAATCAAAGGGGGATTTGCTGATTTTTTTTTGGGCAAATCAAATGATGGAGACGAAATCTTACCTGTATGCCGAGTTAGATAGTTTTTAGGTTCGGATTGAGGTTAGGTTCAGGTGCAATTAAAATTAAAGTTTAAGATTAAAAATACTATTTTCGAAGTTCTGGCTTAATACACAAAATAAAAAAACTTGAAAGTTCATAATTTTTTATATTATTTTCTCTTTAATTTTTTAGTTCTATTTAGAATTAAGTAAAAGAAAACAAACACCACACCACTTATTATGGTTTAATTGGATCCTTTTTTCCTCAGTTTTCCCAAGAAAAGCAAAAGGCAATCAAGCAGGTGATGATACATAAAAAAATAAAAAGAGGTTATACATATCAAATTAACTGGATCCTTGACAAGGAAGAAGAGGCGAAACAAGGAGAATTTTTCCAGAAATCATAGTGCGATCTCAGAATTTCCTTAGCTTTTTCTTTCAAATAATGTGCACAGTCAGCTTGAAGCACCATACAGAGCTTAGAAATTGCTCTAACACCCATCATCTCCTGAAGTACCACCGCACAAGTACCACAGTGCTTGCTTATCAGAGCAAGTATCAAAACGGCTCGATCATCCGCTGCTATAGAAATTCTGAGTATCCGACTGGAGACCACAGCGATTGCCCCACAGTGGCTTAGAAACTGAGATCTACCATCAGCGCAGGAGCATAGATGAAACAATATTCCAAGAATCAGCTCCGTGGTCCTCTTTTCCGGCATCCCTAATTCAATTTCAATGATTTCATGAATTGCCCCCGCTTCGATCATACTCATTCGGTTTCTTCCCCACGGACATGTGTCTAACAAGATCTGCAAGGCGGCATTGATGCCCTGGTGCGAGATCCCTTCCCTAAGCACCCCTACAACACTCGAGAAGAAGCCGGGTTTTAGCCTCTCCAGCTGGTGGGAGCTGGCTGTTTTCACCATTGCCTTCAAAACCAACAGCGCATGTGATTTGATACTACTATGATCATTCAATTTGCACTGCAAAATCCACGTAAAAGTTTCCATGATTCCATCACTTTCAATCAGTTGTAGCCTTGTTTCTGAAGTCTGATTGACCCGAATATGATACAGAATGCTGAGAGCTTCCTCAAGGCCAACAGTCTGCTGTTTATTGAAACAAGCCTCAAGAAATGAAAACATGCTTTTAACTGCCCCGGCTTCCGCTAAATACCTTCTGTTTCTCGCGTTCTCCATAGCAAGCAACTCGAACCTCCGCAGAGTCTTGAGCTGCGACTGTGGAACCCAAAGCTCCTTCACTAGCTTCACAACATGGGATTTAGTCAGAGGAGCCTTCGGGGTGGGAATCCGAACCACGCCGTTTGAAGCGTTCTCAGTGCACCAGGATTGGATCAATCGCCGGAGGGTGTGATTGGGGGTCAAGTCGGAATCATTTGGTAATGGTTGTTTGGTGACTGGGCATGTGTTGCTTCCTTTGAAGAGCCAATTCTCGATGCTCTCTCGATCGTAAGTGATTCCAGTTATGGCTGTAACTGGATCTCTCATGATCTGAAGGGAAATGGGACAAATGAAATACTCGGGAATTTCAACATCATCCATGAAAATGAGCTAAAATTTTGAGAAACTCTTCACACACGGAGAGAAATAGAAGAAGATGAATGAAGCTGTTTAGAAGAAAAGGATCTTATGGAGATTGTGCTGGTAAAACAATGCGGCTGATTTATGATTGATAAACTGATTGGCTGACTGGTCGTTCTTTCAAATTCTCACCGCCCATTCGACGGTCAAACAAAGAAAATGGAGACTATAGCTCCAAGTGTTAGGTTATCGGTATAGCTGGCTACATCTAGCAATTAAAATAACAATAAAATTTAATTTTCTTTTTTTTTTCCTGGGTTTGAATTTTGGTGCATGTATTGGACATTTGATTTTAAATATGCATTTCAGCATATTTAAATTGGACAACATTTTATTTTGCTTGAAAATCCTACGGTGCTTTGAATGGTTTCTATCATCATATCCGCCTTCTAGTGAAAGTAAGAAAATACTACCACCTTTTTTATTCCAATGATCGTCCACCTTAGTGATCATCACGTCGGTTAATGAAAATGTTGGCCATAAATAATAGTAATAATAAGAGGAAAAATTCTTCTTTATTTACTGCTTTGACATTAATTTTGATCACTTTTTTTTATAACAATACAATATTTTTAATTTCTTTTTTTTTTTTAGGGAGTTGAAAACTTATAAATCACTTTCTTTGACATTTATTTCTTTATCTAATATTTTTTTAAGAATAGAACACAACCATAGTTGGTTCCATGGATATGAGATGAATTAAAGAAAGTACAAAGAAGAAAGAACAATTGTTTAATAGAGAAGAATATTAAAGAAAGCTATTCCTAATAATATTTTTTATTCATAATACTTTTTGTATCTTTACATGTACATATTTATAGAGATAGTAGAGATCCTACAATCAAGCTATTCCTATAATTGGGTTATTTCTAATGCAGAAATATCTTCAAACTAGAAAGAAATATAATAGTTTCCTATACTTCAAGTGATGTTTAACATAAAGACAGAATAGTGAAAGAATCTTCAACAGAGTAATATTTGACTATTAATCCAATATCGCAACACTTTCTCAAGTTGGTGCATGATGTCACACATGCCCAACTTGCCCAAAAACTTTGAGAACACTCGACTTGAAATGCTTATGAGATATCAACAATTGATCTTCTGATCGAATCTTAGGCAACCTTGATAATTTTCATCCAATTTCCTTAATGAAGAACTGGCTTCACTCACATGCTTTGCACGATCATGTTGTGACCGAATTATAAGCACATCACATGCCGCTTTATCACACAACAGCCTTCACCTGCTTGATAGCCCAAATCCATCAATGAAGTCTTAGCCACAATGCTCACATATTTCATGTCATACCCCTACCAAATTTCGCGCTTGAACATGCAACAACATTTTCGCTTCTTTCTTCTCCACGTAATGAGATTTACCACCCAAGGTGAAATATCCCAAAGTAGATCGCTGGTCATCTATCGCTCCAACCTACCAAGATCACTAAATGCATCCACACTTTGACAATCTACATTTTTAGAACAAAATGCCCTTCCAGGAGTGGACTTCTCGATACCTTAGTCGGCGTGAGAATCAAGATCTATATAAGCCGTTTCCGCAGATTACGATAAACCGGCTTAACAATACTTAATGTGTATAGGCAAGATCCGCCTACAGGGGCTAAGTACATCAATCTTCCAACGAGCCTCGATATTTCCCCTTTATCAACAGTACTGATTAGTCTCAACACATAACTCAATCCTTCTTCATCGTGTATCACCTGGTTAGCATGTCGACATACCAGCTTCTCGCGAACAAATCTAGCATATTTTCTTCGAGACAAGAAAATCCCCTTATCGATCAAGACACTTCGATCCTAAGAAAAGATTTCAAGTGACCGAGGTCTTTCATTTCGAATTCCTTTCATCGTATTACTGGAATCCACCATGTCATCAACATACACAATAGCGGCAGCCGATCTTACTACGCTATTTTTTTCTTAATAAAGTGGTGGTCTCGACCATTCATGGTAGCCAAAAGACCGCTGTCTTGAACCTTCCAAACCATGCTTTTGGAAATTGTTTTAGCCCATACAACAATTTCTTTAATTTGCACACTTTCCGACAATGCACTTCTAGTATCATGCACCCTGGTGGTAAATCCATGTACACTTCTTCATACAACTCGCCATGCGTAAAGGCAAGCCATCAAATTGTCGCAAACGGCTAATCCAGTTTCTCAATAGAGACAAGACTAACCAAGATTTTAGCTACAAAAAAGTAAAATGTATTTGTATAATCAATCTATAGGTTTGGGTGTACCCTTTGCGTCTCAATCTCTCTTTAAAATGCTCATTGTACCATTTGTTTTGTGCTTCACAAGATAAACCTACTCCATATCCAACCGGTTTCTTCCCGGCTGATGATCAACAAGTTCCCAAGTTTCATTCTTTTCTCGAAAGTGATTTCATCTCCTCATTCATAGCGCCTTTCACCTCAAGGCTAAGGCTTCTCGCACACCGTTAGAATAGATAGTAGATAATTGATTTATAAATGACTTATTTGATTCGCATGTTTGATGGTTAGACACATAATGACTTTGGGATATTTAACTTTACTAGAAAGTTCCTGGTTCATATGTGGGTTTAGGGAATAATTTAGTTCGACGTGGTGGTAGTTGTTTTCTTGGTGGTTTGAGACATCACAGACCATCCTCGCAGCGACGTTTGGGTGATGAAGGTTCGTGGTGCGAGATTTAGATGGAGGTTGATCCACAACTTCATTGTCTAGGTCTTCATCACATTCATCACCACTGTGGTCCAAATTTATACCACTCAAATCCAATGCACTAGCATTCTCATTACTAAGTTCACATGCTCCTTTCATTCCCATTCAAATTGTTACTGTGTTTAGAGAGTTCCCCTCTATGTAGATCGGTAATCATGGTTCAGACTTAACTTCTCTTCCCAGGCTCCTCAAGTTCAGGCTCGCAGGAAAATACATCGAGTCTTCATGAAAAACTACATCCATTGTAACAAACATTCATTTTTCCTAGAGGGTGATACAGTAATTCACTCTTTTCATGCAAAGATACCCTAAAAAGTCACATCGCAATGCTCGAGGTGTCAACTTGTTGCGTTGATGCTTATAAAGATATACAAATGCTACATAACCAAAGACATGAGGAGGTAAGTTTGGACCGACTAGAGCAACAATTGCTTCAATGAGAGCCTGGGATGGTGTTCGGAAATCAATAGTGCTGGAAGGTACTCAGTTGATCAAATATGCTGCAGAGGTAAGTGCGTGTCCCCAATGTGATAAAGGCATGCCGTGTTTCTATCAATGAAGCACGAATAACCTCTAACAAGTGACGATTTTTCCGCTCCGCCACCCCATTCTGTTGGGGTGTATCGAAACAAGTAGTTTGATGAATGGTTCCATGGGCTTCCATGTAAAACCCGGGAAAATTCTAATTTTCTTAAAAAGGGTAAAATGGTCATTTCGGTCAAAATCCGAAATTTTTCTAGATCTCGGATGATGAAACGAACTTCACCGTTAGAATCATCTCACGAAATCTAGTTACCATCGCCGACTCACGAATCCCGAGATAGTCGGAATTTCACGCCTTTCGAGGCACCGAGGTTCAAAGGTCGCATTTATCTGGCCAAGTAGAGGATGCACTTAAAAAGTCACCTACTACACAAAAATCTACGTGACACATGTTGCATGATTAGTGAGAGGAAGGAGATGAATGTATTTAGATTAAGCCATGTCAATGTTTTTAAAAATCAAACTAAAGACACACAAACTAATTAGTTTAAGAATTAAAAGATTAAAAAGAAAGAAAGACCATCTTTCTCCATTTGGCTGCTGAAAATGTAGTGGGAGAACTACGAAAGGAGAGTAGCAACTTCTCTCTAGATTTCCTCGTCGACTGCTAGTTCTCATTTGTTAAGCAAAGCCGATCTATCGCTACGCGCCACGCGCGACACCCGCTTTGCTGGGTTTTACAACTCCAAGAGTGAGGTATTTTCCTACTTGTTTATTCTTCGCTAAGAGCCACGTGGAATAGATAGGATGTTCGAGGCCGAATGGCCGGTGTTTTCGCCTAAACGATTAGGATTGAGCGAAATCCAGGTCGGAATAAAGTACAGACCTGTGGTTTCACTGCTCTGATTTGCAGGTGTTGCTCGGGTGATTCAAAATGAATCGCTTGAATGGTTTATTAGCCCATGTGAGCTAATTTTGGTGTTATTGTGGTGAATTGAAGAACATGATGTATGTGAGTTAATTTTTGTTAATATATGCATGTAAAATATATTAGCATGAATTGTTTAGAAATGGAATAATGCATTCCATATGCACCGGGGCACCCTAGAACGATAGGTGTGAGTGCATGACATGAAAGAAAAATATATAGGAAAATGGTTGTGAAAGGAATTTCAATAAAGATTTTCCTGAGAATCTGTCAGAGATTGTCCAACAATTCATGCTCCAGGAGCCCATGAATTGTTTCTAGAGTTATTCAACAAATTCGCCTTGAGGGTCAGTCCAATAGGATTTTACTAAAATCCCCAGATTAAGTTTTCGAGAACAAAAAACCTTTGTTTTGAAAAAAATCGTATTTTTCTCATACATTTGGCTTAGTAATGTGTGAGGGAGTCAAGAGGACTCACACATGGATTAGCATGTATATCTCAATAGGATCATGTATTTACTTGAGTGTGTTCAGTTGTCATTATATGTGCACTTAGGTGGAGAGAAACCCATGTAGAAGATTATCACTATTGGGCATTGTTCACCCTATCGAGGGAACATTATTTCAGGTACAGGGAGTATTTGGGAGGACGGCGCTCATTAGAGGCCGCTTTTGAGAAGAAATTCGGATTGTGGCTTTGATATGAAATTTGTAAAACATGTATTATAAATTTTTTAATTTTAATATATGTTGTATTAAGAGTGATATAATTAGCTTTAACTGTAATATATTGGTTTAAATGTTTGGTGAGTATGACGCAAGTAGCCACGCTATTTTTACTACGTATAGGTCCTACACATGAGACAAAGATTTTCCGCAAGTTGACAGGTTGTCAACGGACCCCCGAGATTCAGGGCATCACATTCCAAATACCGCTTCAATTCAAAACTCAAATATTCACCTCCATTGTCACTGCGGAGAACCTGAACCTGTGCATTGTGACTACAAACCATTTTATGAAAATTTTGAAATAACAAGTTTACTTCACTGTTGGACTTCATCAAACATACCCAAGTCATCCTGGTACAATCATCAATAAAAGTAACAAACCAACACGATCCATCCAAAGTAGCAAATTTAGATGGGCCCCAAACATAAGTATGTATGATCATAAAAGAAACTGGACTTTTAATCAAGGTTAATGGAAACGAAGCACGATGGCTTTACAAGTTCACAAACATCACATTTGAAACTAGAGACATCAAAGTTTGCAAATAAACTAGGAAATAATTTCTTCATGTAATCAAAAGAAGCATGCCCCAGACGTCGATGCCATAACCATATCTCAGATTTTTTTTTTTTCAGAACCCCAAATCTTTAAAGCTTGACGCAACTCATCTGAACTTTTAGACACCAAGTCCAAGTAATACAGCTTCCCTTGCCTAACACCACAACCAATCGTCTGCCTTATCCGGATGTCCTTAAATACACAAAATTAAGGCCAAAATATGACAACACAAAATAAGGCAGTGGTTATTTGAGAAACTAACAAAAGATTATAATTCAAAGACAGAACAATCAAAATAGAATCTAAATTCAAGGTGTTAGTGAGGGACAAGGATCCTTCCCAATAATCTAATCGAGGTACCACGGCGCTGAAACATAATTTTGTGAGGAAGATTTAAGAGGTGAAACTTGTCTATAATATAATGTCATATGATCCGTAGCACCGGAATCAATTATCCATGCACTATTAGAAACAGGTGTGGAAATATTTAAAACCTTACCACCATTACTTGCTGCTGCTGCCAATGTTGAGGACTTTTCACCACTATCATCTGTCTTTGTTTCAACAATTACAGCAGTAGAGCCCTTCTTGGAATTCTGCTTCCGGGAATCATGGCTATGATCCCACCATTCCGGATATCCCACAAGTTCATAGCATCGACTTTCAGATGACCACTTGATCACAATGAGTGCATTCAGATGATGATTTGTCGCCACCACAGCGCCTTGGGGATGACGGGCCTTTTTTGGTCTCACTGTGTCGAGGGACTAGTTTTGATTAGACTCTGCCTGAAGTCACCATGGTCAAGCTTCGTGAATTTTCCAATTGTCTGCTCATCACTCCCGTATCGAACATCTTCGGGCAAACTAGAGCATAACACTCTTCTAATCTGTGATAGGATCCTTCCTCAAGATTTCTCACGCACACTGCCGAAATCACCTCTAATCCAAAGGGAAAAGATACGCACCCTTCGTCGGGGCTACCTTTCGATAGACGCAATATTTGTCTCATCCACCATGACCACCTTATCACGATGATCCAACTCATCAAGATTTCACCTGTTTCTCCATAATATATAGAGTGGTCTCGCCATTGTCCGCAGAAAGCCCTCCGGGTTCAAGGTAAAAACCTGTAATTCATTTTTCCATCACAAAAGGCTTTAGATAGAGCTTTCCAAATATCTCGTGTGGTAGGTAAGCGAATGTATCGCTTCATAATCGCTGACATGTAAGATCGCAACCATCTTTTGACCTTTGATCAGTTCCTCAATACCACTTTTCATAGCCTTCATCTTTCTCCCAGTGGCTAAGGAGGCTACGAATGAAGGAGAGCTCCTTCTCAAAGAATTCCAGATCTCTAACATTTGAGACCACGATCATAGTCGCCTCATTCAATAAGCAATTCCCGAATTGAATGATGAACCTTGTGTTGAATAATGATGGGGGTAGATTAGTGGATTTATGTTTCGTAATCCGACTTGCTCATGGTTTTGATCTAAAGAAGAATGATTTAGGGTTTCGTGGCTCGATACCAACTTGTAAAATAGAGAAGAATATTTTATTCATAATAGTTTTCTGTATCTTACATGTACATATTTATAGAGATAGTAGAGATCCTACAATCAAGTTATTCCTAGAATTAAGTTATTTGCTTAACAGAGAAATATCTCTAAATTAGGAAAGAATATAATAGTTTCATATAATTAAGTTATTTGCCTAACAGAGAAGAATTAAATAGTAAAGAATTACAATAGAGAATCTTTGACTATTAATCCAATATCGCAACATTGAAAACTTAATCATTTTCTTTGACATTTATTTCTTTATCTAATATTTTTTTTAAGAATAGAACACAACCATAGTTGGTTCCATGGATATGAGATGAATTAAAGAAAGTACAAAGAAGAAAGAACAATTGTTTTCATGAAAATGAAATGATCTAGAGGTGGTCTGTATTCCCTACGAGTTTGAATAATCAAACTCAAGAAAGGTTTGTATATAAAAAATTATGATGAATAATGAGCAACGGCATATTGTCAAAATTACATGAAAAAAGAATGGTGCCCAAAATCAAGTCAAAAAGGCAGAGTCCATGGCTGCACTGACTTCCAATTAAGCTGTCCCAATTATGATTCAAGCGTCAGAAGTCTGATACGGATTTCAATAAAGAAACTTCAAATGATGTTTGGAACTTCTTTCAGTTTCCATTTTTTTTTTCAATACACATTAGTTACAAAACTCTCCCTCGAACTTGATAACTCCCTTTTTATACTATTTACCTGTTTAAAACGGTAAATGTTCTACCATTTAAATTAGATATGATAGGACTTCCACTTAAATCCTATTTTCATATTATTTTAATCTTTTAATTAGACTGTATTTTATAAGACCTTGCCAATTACGATTTATTATTCTTTGTAATATAAAAGGTCAATTTACAATCGAATGCATTCGGTTTTTATATTATTCCATTAATTATATATAATGCCCTTAAAATAATCCAACATTTCCTTACACGTAATAAATTTACATCTTAAATCCAAACATTGCATTTTTTTAAGTCATCATGTACTTATTTTAAGAAATATTTGATTAAAAGATATCAAATAACCATAAATATGTAAATCTAACATTTCTCATGTTTTTTCTTAAAAATAATTATTTTTGGACAAAAATATCTTTCTATATTTTATATATTTACATTATCTATTAAAAGAATGAGTTATTTTTATAAAAAATAATAAGAACATTTTTATCAAAAATAAGCTAAAAAATTAATTGAAAGTCAAAATTTCAAAGTTAGGTTTTCAAAAGCTCTTCTAATGAAATCACCATTTTCAAGACTTATCTCAATATCACACATTCTTTGCTTATTATAATCATTCTATACTTATTTCTCATAACTTTTTTTTTACTGGATAAGTTGTTTTAAAAAAAATTATATTAAATATTGTTTTGAAAGTAGAGTGTATTTTACTAAAAATAATTTATCTTCATATTTTAAAATTTTAATTTCTTATTTTTGTTAACTTAGTACTTGTTTTTAAAAATTTTCATTAAAAAAAAAAAGAAGATCGATTCTATTCCTACTACTAAAAAGACTCTATTAGTTTCTCTTTTACTTCATAATACAAAATATATTAAAAGAAATAATTTCGATATCAAAATTAAGGACTATTTAATTTTCTTTAAAATTAAGTGGACTAGAAAAACAAACAAACAAATACCACCTAGCTACCTTATTTTCTTCGTTTCAAAATGAATGATCCCGTAAATTGATTTAAAAATTAACATAATAACGACGATGATAAAACGAAAAACTTAAACAGGAAGCAAATAAGAATAGAGCATTCAAAATGGCATGGTTTTTTTTTCGAAAGGAAAATGGCATGGCTGTTGATTTCAAACTAATGTATCTAATGGCCAAAAATGACGGCTGGTCAAACCATGGAATCTGCAAGTTTGAATAGAAGAACGGCTAAGTCCACGATTTTGTTTGCATTCGGAAATTTAATTGTGTGGGGGCTGCATGGTCCACAGACTCTAAACTCTATTTTTTCCACCCCATGGAATCTGCAAGTTTGAATTTTCTCTCTCTATAACTTGCTAATGATTATTGATATTTTCTCTGTTTAATTTTATCTTTTTACAAAGTATAAGTAATTGGGATTAATTAAGAGGATAGTCATGAAACGTGTTAAAATTGGTATCAGAGCCATGTTTATACAAATATTTGATCGGTTTTTTATACAAATTTGTTTATGATTCCCAATGAAGAACGCACAAATTTCTGGTTATCCGTCTGGCCAACCATAAATCTCACACGAATGTTGCCTCGTGAGCTGGCCCACTAATTGCTTGAAACATAAAATAAATTAGTACGATAAACTTATCAAAAATCCTCAGAATCCTACCATTTCGTCATCTAGTACTGTCAATATGAAAACAAACTGTCAAAGAACTATCAAACTATTAACGAACAACTTCAAAACATCCAAGAAAATACACAAAAATATGAAAACAAACTGTCAATTTCAATTGAAGATTGGGAACAATAAATAAAAAATTGGAAAATACCAAAACAAAATATCAAAAACTTTACAAAGTAGGAAATTGGGATTTCAAAATAGATTATAGAATTAAAATCTCTGAAAACACTCATTCAATAGGGTTTGAAACAGAAACTAATGAATTATTATGTGACACCCCAAATCCGGGGGTCTCGTTGACAATCCGTCAACCCATGAATTCTCAGGATTTGCACCGATACCACACCGCCAGGTCCCATTTTATCGAGATCCATATTTTCACAAAAAATCGGGCAGTCTCCTTTATTCGGGGAGCTCTACCCAACATACAACCTATATAACAAAGATAATCATAACTCATTCGTGGTTTCAATGTAAGTAGACACCCCCACAAGGCCCATCTATCCATATCCTTAATATATATCAGAAAACCCGTTAAAATTCGAATTTTCTTTAAAGTGGTAAAACTATAATTTCGTCAAAACTAAATTTTTCTAGATCTCGATGACAAAACAACATTTCACCATTATAATCGCCTTCACGAAATCTAGCTACCACATCGGTTTCGCCGACCCAGACGCTTAATTTCACGCCGAGGCACTAAGAACTCCGTGTCGTGAAACGACTTCAAGTAAAGACATGTGATGTGAAAGTTACCTACTACATGTACTCACGACAATACGTCAGACGATTGGGAGATGTATGAATGAACGACTTAAATCGAATCCTACGCTACAAAAGTCAATTAAGAGGGACAAGATGAGAATTTTTGAAATATTAAATGAATAAAAACAAAAAGGGAATAGTTTTCTTCTCCAAAGGAGAAGAAAAGTGTAGGTTTATTGCTTGTAGAGAGAGAGAGCTCCTTCTCTAGATTTCCTGCCGCTCAACCGCTTCTGCTCGCCCTGCGCCAAGCAGTGTTTGTTCTACGCAGCTAAGGGCTACGCGAAAGACGATTCGCTAGCTCGACAACCCAAGAGGGTAAGTGATCTTTTCCTCCTACTTTGCATGCCACAAGAGCCATTTTGTTGACAGATTTGCCGAAATCAAGGGCCGCGGATATCAGCCCCCAAAAGCTTTGAACCGAGTGGAGAAATCTCTAATTGTGTGGCCGTGAACAGTGCCAACCCGAGGGTTTCACTGTTCACGTGAATAGTGGTATGATTTTTGTGTTGTTCAGTGATTCAAAATGAATTGCTTGTAATCATAATTAGCCCATACAGCTAATTTTTGGTATTATTGATGTGAATTTAATAATGAGAATTTGTGTGAATTAATTATGTTAATATATACATGTTTTATATATTAAGATGAACATTTGGGATCGCATAATGCACCTATATGCACCGGGACACCCTAGAATAGCAGAGGAGGCATGACACACGAAAATAAAAAGAAAAGGAAAAAATGTTTCAAAATGAATTTTGACTAAGATTTTCCTGAGAATCAGGTCGAGATCGTCCCAATTCACGCCCTGAGTCCATGAACTGTTTCGAGGGTTATCCAATCAGATCGCCTGAGGGTAAACTAACATATTTACCGGTCTCTGTGAGTAAGCTCGAGAACAAAAGCTTTTGTTTTGAAACCCGTGGATTTTTACCAGCACTGGCTTAGGCATGTGCAAGTGAGCCGCTAGGACCTCAGACATGTATTGCAATGTAGACATTCAAGAGGACTACTGGATATTTGCCGTGACATTTGTTTGCAATGATGATAAAATTAGTGGAGAGTAACACACGTGAGGGAAATGATCACTACCGGGCTTCTTTGCTCACCCGTCGAGAGTGATCACTATTTCAGTGGCTGTGGAGTGTATTGTGAGGACACGCCTTACTAGAGGCCGCATTTAGAAGAAAGTCGGTTGTGGCTTGGTATTCGCTTTGTATAACATGTATTAAAACTCTAAATTTTGATATATGTCTTAAAGAGTAATTTATTAACTCTTTAACTATCAGATATAGGTCGATGTATTTTGTGAGGATTGATGCAGGGGCCCAAGTGGCCATTATTTTACTCGCATGTGGACCCTGTGTGTCATTGTTAATTGTCAATAGTTTGTACTCGTAGAGCTCCCGTGATGCTGAGACTCGCCGATTTTTTGAGGGTGCTCAAGCCATCCGACATTCACGAGCATTACGTTGATTTGTCACATCCAGACACCCTGATCGCACACATATACATCCCTTTTACTAGGACCCATTCATTCACATTTAAATGTAAAATATGAAAATAAAACACTTAATTACAGTCCGTAAGAGTCCGATCACAACCCTCTTACCATAATTACATACCCGACTATCTAGACAATAGTCTCAAAAGAATTTAATTACAATTCTTTTTACATAAAATATTTTTTACACAAGTATTATCAGCTTCACATGTCTACTTTCAATCACGCCACTGAGCCGTCTCCTTACAAACTCTTTCAGACTTGAAAAGGGGTCCCACGACGGTGAGCAATGCCCAAGAGTAATAATTCCTGCCAAGGGCTACTCTTTACCTAAGTGCTCATACAATGACCAAACCAACCCATACACATCCAAGTGAAAATGTCAACATGAATGTCGTATGTCATGCATGGAATGTCTTCATGCCCATATCCCAAGTCACTCACTGACTCCCTCACACACGCCTATGCCAGGTGACAACCACATCGTAGTACCAATGACATACACATATACCGAGCCCCCACTGTACCTCACCGCACTCCAATGCAAGTGCCAATAGGCAACTAATCCCGAGTCAATCTCGACTCCCTATCACACAACTTGAAGTCTATGTGATAACCTAATTTCTAGGTTACCCTAGTGCATATGGAATGCAATGATGCCAATTCCAACACATTCATGCTAATATATTCACATGCATATATATTAACATAATTAAATCACATAAAACATGCATGAAATCACTATACCAAAATTAGCTCACGGGCTAATTAACAAACACGAGCAATTCATTCTTGAATCACTTCCAACCATACACATTTTCTACAATGACACACAAAATGGCCCACCCGACTCCATATAAAACAGTGGCACCTCGGGTCTCTACTTCGTCACCATCATCGAATATTGTGATACCAAAGACACCACAAACCCAAGATATCAACCCGGATCAAAACTAAACATCAACACAAATTCGATCGCCTCGGTACTCACTATGATCATTCCAAAACAGCCTCGGAAATTCAACCAATCGTCAAAACAAATTCCAATTAAGCCCGACCGTCAAAACAATCCCGAAAATTTAAAATTCATATACTTAAATTCAAAATTCTCAGACCAAATTACGCCTGCTACGACTTCTAAGCCAATCCAATGTACCGTTAAATGACCTTTAGGCTAAAAATAACACAAGTAGGAAAATTCCCTACCTCGTGGAGTTTGACGAAACTCCAAGATTTTAGTGTCCACGCGCAGCCTCCGTCAGGTGTATCAACTTTGCCTTCGGGCCCCGATGAAAAACCTACTAGCCCCATTTTCATAGATCTGAGAAAGAAGCGAAGAAAAGAAAAATAAAATAAAATAAAATCTCTCATTCTCACGCCCTCCTCCGTTTTTTGTCTCTTTGTTTTTACTTTTATGCTTTTTATTTTATTATTTTATTACACATATTATTATTATTATTATTATCATCCGATACATAACTTATATTATCTTATTCGTGTCCTGCTTATCCCAAAATTTTTTATTTCTTTTCGCTCAATTCTTTAAATGAACTTAACTCACGCCATTTTCTCAATTTCCAGATTTTCGTAAAAAATCTAGTCCCCGAAGTCACTAGCGACTTATTACCTAGAAATTTTACAAAATATTCTCACCATTCTGTGACCGATTTAAACTTTCCTGGTTGCTAGATCATGAGACAAATTTAACGACGCAACTGCTTTCATTATCCGAGATATAGAATTTTTGGTTTTCATCCTGGAATTACCGCTTACCCTTTCTTAAAATTCAATTTTTCTGCGCTTTACACTCCAACCGGGGCCATGGTTTAGGTCTCAAGTTTTAAAACTTCTCATTATATACCCTCTGACCGTGCTCTCTGCTTCAAGGTAGAGCATCGCGACTTTTCTATTCTTTTTCTTTTTTTTTTTCTTTTATTATGGAAGACTTCATCGGGCCTTCTTTCTCGGGGGACTCAACCTATTAACGGTGGTCAACGAAACTAGGTGTAGGTTTTGCAAAGTATGGGTCGGGCAACTTCAAATTTATGAAGAAAATTGATGTGCACTGTATGTGGTTGGGCCTAAAGGTGGGAAGAAGAAGGCCTGAAACCATGAGATTTGATTAGTGCCCAAAAAGTGCTATTGGAGTCTCTACTTAGCCAGGTTTGAGCGCTTTTTGTTTACTAATCATAATTAACCTAATTGACATGTTCGTTCCTATTGTACTCACCGATTATATTTTGTGGCTGACGAGGTTTCGTAAGCTTTTAATGCCAAGTTTGTCAAGTCATTCCACATGAAGAATTCGTCTAACTTAGCATTACGTATAAAAAAACAGAAGAAAAGAATATCAAAAAAGGAAAAGAAAGCAAAATACATGAATCGATGAGCAAGAAAGCAGGAGCAATGGAACAATAGCCAACATTGATGAATGAAGTACAAAATTCACATCATGGTGAAATTCGCATATAGCGAAATTTCGCTATGATAGCGACTTTCGCTATATAAATGGGGTGTACCATCGTGCATAGCCAAATTTTCGCTTCTGCTTTTGAAAATAAACTCAACCCTCGCTTTTGTTTTTCTCTATCACTCTCAGAATAAATTTTTGGGCTTCGCCAGAATTTCTCAAGCCTAGTCGATATAAGCTGTGAGTCATGTTTGTAACAATCAATCACTGGGCATGAATTAGAGAAGTTTTCAAATTTCCGCTTTTCATTTTCTGCTTCATTTTCTTTCATTTTCTCTCCTTTTCTCAATACTACTCAAACACTCCCTCCGAGGATTACCAACTCGTAGGATGCTTATTAGACTCCTTCTCCTCGCGGTAAGGCTACCGGGTGCAAGATCCGGCCGTGTTGAAGGTTCCCGTTTTTCACGTTGTACGCACCGGCGCTTAGGCTTTTGAACTTTGTGTTTAAACTTCTAGATTCACCTCGAATGACCTTTATTTGGTAATCTTAGGTTCAAAGTGATGCTTATCATAGATCCACCGATATTCACAGCTACCTCGATTAATCATTGTAAGGTGAGTCGTGGAGAATTGTTCTTCACCACGCGACCACCGTCAAGAACACCATCTTCAAAAGGATAATTTATTTTGGGTTAGGTTTATACGAACAAGGATCCGGCTTTAAATGACTATATGTCATCCTCCCAACGCGAAATGAACTCCTGGACTCCCTTGCTAGCCTAGACTTTAAACCCACTGGGGCCCAATGCTTCATGAGTTCTTTAGATATTTGAGTTTCTACTTATTTTCAAAGTTGTAACCATCAAATCTCTGCTTTTATTTCACCACCTTAAAATCCAAACCAAATTCACCATTTTTAACTTCACTTAAATCATTTGTACAAAGAAAACTCATCCTTGTGTTCGACCCTAGACCACTATATTGCAGTAGTTTTACTACAGCAGTAGGAGGAATTTAGGATACAAATTTTGTTGATTACGGATCACCCTACCGTGGCACGACCAAATGGCTGCTGTTTGGATCGTGGCCATGCATTTGACGAGCCAGAACATTTTTTGCATCTCTCATCACAAGTTCCTTAACTTTCTAGATATATCTTTTTGTGTTTTCAACAGGTTAATTTCTGTTTCATTTTATTTGTTTTAGCTAAGGAACTTTACCCTCGTAGAGTTGTTTTTTTTTTGTGTTTATTGAGCCATGGCAGGCTCGTGGTTCCAGCTGGGATAGTTTCTTAACTGGCGCCACGGAACCCAATGGATCAGGACAAGACGACAAGATGTGCAGGATAAACTTTAGAGCATACATGGATGAACAGGGACTATAGAAACTTAGCGATGGCAAAAGCAAAGAACCCTTAGGGAGAAATCCAAACCCCAAATAGGTTCGAGGGACTATAGAGACCAATGGATGATGCACCCGCTTCATAGTGTGTTCCCAACTTAGTACCTCCTATTTTCCCACATTTTACCTCAACCTCACCCACCACGTTTATCGATGATGCCTTTTTCAACCTGAATCGGGCCGAGCCGATGGTCGCTGGGCCAGCCAAGATTGTCGGGAGGCCAAACCGATGAATCGCCGGATCGTTTGGCTGAGCCGAATATCGCAATGCTAGTCCACGCGTCCGGAAAAGCTGCCTCGCAAGAGAAAACAAAGGAAGGGCTTCGCGAGGGCTTCGCCGACCGCCTCCGACGTCAAGTCGCATTCCCGGCCGGCAGGCGGAGGCGAGCGGTTCCTCCGCTATTTTTCGCGTACCTTTTAAAGGCTGGAGCGCTGTATTGTAATGGGTCTTCATCCAATCTTGACGATGATCGTCTTCCTTTCGAAGACGGCTTTTCTTTCAATGCGTAGGTCATCCACAGGATTTGGCGATGGATTACCACGGAGTTTATTCTGAGCAATCCTCTTCCTTATTAAGAGATATTCAACTAACTTGATGCCTTTCCTTTCTTTTTATAATGACTTGATAGACGCTCTTAAGGAATATCCGTTATCTCAGATATAGCCTGACCGGGCTCGTATGGCTCTCCCGTCCTTTCAATTCCATGTTCGGGGCCTGAACGGCCGGGCTTTGCCTGGGCTTTTATGAATATACTACATGGCACGACCCACACCGCTCATCGCAGAAATGCTCGGAATTCTATTTCATCTGGTCATTGCCCCCTAGCCTGTGTACGGACATGCAAGTGGCTGATTAGTCCTATGATTTACGAAATACTTCAAAGGTTCGTCGAATGTGGATTAATTAATTCGTCCGCCGCTGCGATGTTACTTACGTTCTTCGAGTTTCGTGGCTTGTTTTTCATATTCTCTTTGTTTTCCGTTTTCGTCAATCTTTCTGGGGCCTGACTTCCTTTAGCCTCATAACTCCCCCCTTTTGCCTTTATATTTCTCTGGCGCTCTTGTATTTGCCTCGACGGCTCGCACTGCCTGTCAGTCCCTTTTCGTGTCTTTCTTTCATTCCGGCCCGCGCGGCTTCCCCGCCTGGTCGTGGTTTCTTTTCGACAATACGACGAGCCCTGGTGGTTCTGGCTGCCCGGATTTCAGCTTTGCCACGCCATGTATCCCGCGTTTTCCTTTGTATGTATCAACACATCTCGTTGATGCCTGGCCCCCAGCCGGGGCGTTTCCCGCTGCTTCGACAAACTGCCGCCTCAACTCAGCCCGAGGCGCTCCCCTTCCCTTAGGCGGGAAAAGGAAGATAAACTTGATCAAATATCCAGGGTTCTGACCATCTCCGACCGCCGCTCGGCATTCTCACGAAGGTGGGCCCCGTGAGGCCGCCCTTTTATATGAGTCTACTTTTGTCAACGACATACCCCGCTTCTTCCCCGTGCTCGGGAGGCATCTCGATTCACTCGTTACGCTACTCCGCGTCTTAATGGTATGCTTTTTCCTGAGGTTCTTCTGATAACGGCCTCCGTTTTCCATCATCTTCATCAAACGTGTTCTTCAGATTACATTCCGCTCTTCCTAACCGGCTCAATTGTCAGGGCATTTTGAAGGGGTTTGTCGTCTTTTTAGAGACACTACGCCTTAATGTGGTTTTGTTCCTCAGATTTTAATCCGATTTGCCACTAATAGGCTTGGTTTATTTCCTAGACGTCTGAGCCCCTTTGGTGATTTCGACTTCCTTCATAGACATGGAAAATCTCGATATTTCTTCGTCGCCTGCTCCAACCGAGGCAACTCTTAGATAGGAAGACACCCTAGCGCACTGCACCGTGAGCGCCTCATAACCCTCTGAGTATCATCCTACCTTTGCTCCATTCATCTACAAATATTACCTGACTTTGAAGTTTCAGTATTTTCGGGGATGTCATCTTCGAGCTTAGCTGACAGAGCACCATGAACGCTTCCTCAGAGCCGATCAATGCCTGGCTGCCCACGCAGAGCCATTAAGGCCTGATGTTCCTGGGCTCATCCGTACGGTCCGCCAACTCTTCGTTTTGTGGCCTTCTCGCCTCTTCTACTACGGGAGCTTTCTCAGCCCACATGCACGTTTACCCGAGGGGGAGATCTTAGCCTATCCGAAGGACATTCAAACCCTGAGTAAAGAGGAGGAGAACAACATCTCCAAGAGGGATCACCGTACCGCGAACAGTCGTAGATTGTGAAATACCTTCGACCTCATCCAAAGGCTCGAGCTTACTGCCCCGCTGGCCGAGATCTCTCGTTCTTCGTCGCTTCCCTCTTCCCAGCCCATCGCAGAGGTGGGAACCATAAGCGCAGCGGCTCACCGCTGGCGCCGGCCTATAATCGCATGGAATACCCTTCGCACTTCAGTCACCCCCGGGAAGGTGTCCAGCCGAGAGAAAGAGCAAAATCAAGTGGTCATTTCAAGTCAAAGATTCTCTCGCTATCTAATGTCGAACTTACTACGCGGGTGTCGCTTTCATCCATCCTTATTGATTCTCGATATCGGTAATCGCATGAGTCACGGCTGAGGAGGCTTCGCCTTGTCTTTTCAGTGATTTGTTGTGTTTATAATTGTGTTAACTCTCTGCCTACCAGGCCGAAGTTCTAACTCGTGTTCCCAGCCGCCACTATTTGAAGGGCTTCACGAAAAAGCCAAACCGAATGAGAAACATGTGTAAGGATTGCCCGAATTTATAAGGCGAAAAGGACTACTTTGACTGAGCTGACGAGCCATAAGACTATTTATATCAACATCAAGAAATATTGGTTTAAGTCCCAACTTTAGGTATGCTTAATCTGCCACAAGAATAGAGAGAACGAGGTCCCGAGTAGCTAAGAAGGTCGAGGGCGAGCTCCCGGAGGTTCCTGAGTGACCCCAGGTTGCACGAAATGATTCGTTGAGATTCGAGAGTAGTTAAAGTCCCGCCTGCATGAGCTCCAATGTTAGGAGGAACTCACATCTCGAGGTGAGCGACGAGACCTTCGAATGGAGCTCACAAGCACGGTGGCTTGAGCGCCCAAGGAAAAACAACTCCGAAATTGCTCACGCGAGGGCTCGTGAGGGCATACGCCGAGCCGCCATCCCAGGAGTTCAAGCCGCACCTTTATCGAGACTGGCCGACACAATGCACTTGCTCATGACTGCATTCTACCAAAGAAGTCAGCCTCGTTGCTCGAGGGACGAGGTCATCAAACAATCACGAGATCAAGCAGTGCCCGCTGGCTTCGGGTGGCTCGCCAACGTATGTCACGCACACCCATCTAGATCACTCTTGACCTCCTACACGAGGAGGCTGAGGGGTCCTCCTCGATATGAATTCATTCCTCAGGAGCCCGCACCCCTACCGAGATTTCTTCACTCTCTTCATCGTCCGACGCCCTCGAACCTTTATATTCACTTATGTTTTTTTTTTTTCGTAGAACCTCTCCCCTTTTATCTGCCCCGTGGCCCATGTCCGTAGCCTTCTTTCAACAAGTGCTTATTTTTTGGAAATTTATGTTCTGGCTGAGCTACCTTCATTCTCTTTTCGGGAAATGTATAACCCAGTTATCAATCCTAGTAATTTGAACTGATCGTTGAAATTCTCGCGGTACTATTCAGTTATCCAGCTTCTAGTTTCCCCATTATGTGGCTTTCGTGGAGTCACGTAATGCGTGATGAGGGCTCGTCGTGCTGACCGAGATGGGAAGAGCTTGTCGACGCAACAAAGAACTGAGTCCGCTTCGTCTCAAGGTGTGGAGGGAACCCACCCGGTGAACATCGGGAGCCTGGGCCCGGCCTATAAAGGGAGGAGCCCGCCTCGTTGATATACAGAGTTTGCCTGATGAATGTAGGGAGCTTGCCTCGCCTCGTGGCCAAGGGAGAGCTCGACAATGTGGGAGGAGCCCGCCTCGTTGGAATGCAAAGTGAAGGGCCTGCCCCGGAGCAATAGGGAGCCTGCCTGTCAGGTTCGGGCGGAGAGCTCACAGAATGAGGGAGGAGCCCGCGTTAAGGTACAAAGAAGGCCTTGCCCGATAAATAGCGGGAGCTCGCTCGGGCTCAGGTTGCTGAGAGTTTGCCGATGAGAGCCCGCCCGCTCAAGTACAGAAGGCTCATTTTGATGAACAAAGGGAGCTCACTCGCTCTGCTAGCGGCAGCTCTGGCCAAGGTGAGCCAGGAAGGAGAGAGCCCGCCTGCTTGCGGGTGGCCAGCGAGGGCCTGCCCCGAGCAAATCGTGGGAGCTCGTCCGCCCGTTGAAGGGAGAGCTTCGTTTCACCAGGGAGGAGCCCGTCTATCAAGTACGTAGCGCCTGCTTTTGATGACACAGAGAGCTCGCTCCGCCCAAAAGCAAAGTGGAGAGCTCGGGCTAAGGTGAGTTTGTAGTGGAGGGAGCCCGCCCCGTTGGAGTACAGAGTGAGGGCCTGCCCCGACAAATAGTGGGAGCTTGTCCGCCTCGTGTTGAAGGGAGAGCCGGCTGAGCAGGGAGGAGCCCGTCATTAAGTACGTAGCGTCGCCTTAATGGAGAGCCAGTCACCAAGGCTGGGCGAGAGCTCTGGGTGAGTTTGTAGGGAGGAGCCCGTCTGCTTGGGTACATTGAGGGCCTGCCCCGATAAATGGGCTGGAGCTCGCTCCGCCTGTACAAGGGAGAGCCTATCGATGTAGGAGGAGCCCCGCCTCGCTGGGCGGTACGTAGGAAGGGGCTCGTCTTTGATGAATGTAGGAGCCTGTCATTCGTATAGCGAGAGCCTGCCAAGGTGAGTTAGAGCGGTGGGAGTCGCCTGCCAGAAAAGATGCTGAGGCCGCCCCCGGAGCAATAAAGTGGGAGCTCACCGTCAGGTTAAGGGAGAGTTTGCCAATGAGAGGAGTCGCCCGCGAAGTACGGAAGGGGTCATCAAGACTGTAGGTTTGCCCCGCTTCGTGCCGCGGAGAGCTCATTGGCGGTGAGTTGCAGGAGCCTGGCCTCGCTTGAAGTACAGAGGAGGGGCTCGCCCCGATAAATAGGAGCCTGCCCGCCCGCGGTTGGAAGGGAGAGTCGCCGATGCAGGAGGAGCCCGTCCGCTCAAGTACGTAGGCGGCTCGCCTCGATGAATAAAGGAGCCTGCCCGCTCAGGTCAAGGGAGAGCTCAAGGTAGCGTGCGAGGAGCCCGCTCGTTTGCGGGTACAAAGGAGGGCCTCGCCTCGATAAATCGGGAGCTCTTGCCTCGCTCAGGTTGAAGGCTGGAGAGTTTGCCAATGCAGGAGGAGCCCGCTTCATCGCGCCGAAGGCTCGCCTCGATGAATGTAGGGAGCTCGTCACTCGTGCTGAAGGGAGAGCTCACAAGGTGAGCCAGAGGGAGGGCCCGTCTGCTTAGCGGCGCAGGAGGCTCAGCCCGATAAAATAGTGTGGGAGCCTGCTCCGCCCGTGGCTAGCTGAGCTCAATGAGGGAGGAGCCCGCTGCCATGGGGTAATGCTCAGGGCCCGCCCCGAGCAAATAAAGTGGGAGCGGAGGCTCGCCCCGATAAATCAGGGGAGCTCACCGTGGCAAGTGGGAGAGCCTGGCCAACGAGGGAGGAGCCCGTCTATCAAGTGGGCGTAGAAGGGCCTGCCTGATGAATGTAGGAGCCTGTCCATTCGTGCTGGAAGTGGAGAGCTCACAAGGTGAGCTGCAGGGAGGAGCCCATCTATTTTGAGGCTGCAGGAGGCTCGCCCTGATAGCCGTTGGAGCCACCTCGCTTCGTGCTGGCGAGAGCTCGGCCGGATGAGGGAGGAGCCCGTCTGGTCAAGTGGGCCGTAGAAGCGCCTGCTTGATGACAGGCTCTGGGTCCCGCCCTCGGCTGGCTGAGAGCCTGGCTAAGGTGAGTTGCAGTGGAGGAGCCCACCCGCTAAGTACAAAGGGAGGCTCGCCCCGGAAATAGTGGGGCCTGCCTCGCCTCGTAAGCATGAGAGTCGCGAAGGTGAGTTGCAGTGGAGGGAGCCTGGGCCTGCTCGAGGCGAGGAGGGCTCGCCCCGAGCAAATAGCTGGAGCTCGCCCGCTGTGGCGAAGGGAGAGCTCGCTGATTTATGAGGAGCCCGCTCGCAAGTATAGAGAAGGGCCTGCCTGATGAATGTAGGGAGCCTGCCTCCGTCGCTGCTGGAAGGGAGAGTCGCTACAATGAAGCCACAGGCGGAGGAGCCCGTCCGTTCGCTACAAAGGGAGGGCCTGGGCCTCGGAGCAAATAAGCTGGAGCTCGTCTGTCAGGTCAAGGGAGAGGCTCACAGACAGGAGGAGCCCGTCTCACAAGTACGCAGAGAAGGGCTCGCCTTGATGAATGTAGGAGCTCGCCCGTCGTGGCCGGGCGGAGAGCTCAAGGTGAGTCATGGTAGTGAGGTCTGCCTGTTTGTAGTACGCGGAGGGCTCGCCCCGAGCAAATAGCTGGAGCTCGTCAGTCAGGCCGGGCGGAGAGCTCGCCAATGAGGAGGAGCCCGCCTGCGAAAAAGTACAGCTGAGGCCTGCCCCGACATAGATGGAGCTCGCCCGCCCGTGTTGAAGGGAGAGCCTGGCCAGCGAGCAACCCGGCCTACGGCGCGGTGGCCTTGGTGGCGTCCCAAATTAAACGGGTTGATCTCGACTCCATTAGCAACAAGGGCCCCGTGGTTGAGTAGGATCACCCTTTAGGCGCCGCGGCTCAGGTTGGAGCAGGATCACCCGCCGTGAGCGAGAACCGGCCCGCAGAGGTGGCCCGGTGGCTGCCCACCTAAATGGGTCGATCCGACTCGCGAGGGCAGCTGCGGGCCTGTGGTTGAGTAGATCACCTCGCCGCAGCGAGCAATGGGGCTCGTGGCGCTGGCCTTGGTATGCCCAGCCGAAATGAGCTGGATCCCCGACTCGCGAAAGGCCAGGTCTGTGGCTGAAAGTAGATCACCGCCGCAGTGAGCACCTGGCTCACGCGTGGCTTCGGGTGCTCGCACCCGAAATGGGTCGACCACCGCGAGCGCCGGCTCATGGAGTAGATCACCCCGGGCCGTGAGTGAGCAACGGCTCATGGCGCGGCACCTGGTGGCGTTCCATTTAAATGGGTTGATCCGATGGCTGATCCGACCGCGAGGCGCCGCGCTCAGGCCGGCGGATCATCTCGCCAAAAGGGAGCAATGACAGAGTTCGGCCCATGTGCACACCGACAGGAGGAGCCCGTCACAACGGTCGGGCAGAGCCCACACAATCAGGAACTCGGTGGGCAGAGTCTCACTACGCGAAGTTATCATTGGTTCCCTGCGAGAGACTTTCTGCACGAAGAGGCGCTTATGAGTAGCCGCCGCGCATTCCTCGCACTAAAAGTACAACCGCTTAACGCCGATCCGACGGGGAATTCGGAACTGGCCCACTCGCGCTCCTACGCTTTCCTATAAATAGGGGTTCCGCTGTTTCCGCATATCACGCTGGCTGCCTCGTCGATACCCCGCGGATGAAGTTCAGGAAGAGACTGGAGGTCCAAACGCCGCTAGTCTTTCCGCGCTTCTAACTGGCCAATTCTCCGTGTGAGCCAGGTTTTTCCTAGTTCCCCTTTGTGAGTTATGTTTTTTTCCCTAGTTTCCTGCTTAGGAATGAGTCCTATGCTGGGCCAGCCCTCGTCTCACCTTCTTTGTCTCTTTCTTTTCTCCCCTCCCGCTATACCTCTCCTCTTTCTTTCTTCTTCGCCCAATGCCTTCTCATCCGCTCTCTTCTTCTCCTCCGTCCCCATCTTTTTCCTCCCTTCTCCTCCTTGCCTTCTTTTCATTACAGTGCTCCTTTCCTCTGCCTCCTCTCCTTGTTTTTTTGAGGACGCTTGCATCGAGACGAGGAATCGCCAGATCAGATGCTTTTCAAGACACCACAGATTGTAATTGAATATGATTCATTTGGAATAAAGAGGGACTTTTATTTTCATGAATTTTCACAGGTATGTTTCTTTACATATCTCTGGACCGTTTGGAGAGATACTAGATTGCCGCCAAGGCTGACTCACTGATACTGTCTCGGTTTTGTTAGCTTAATCAATGCCTATTGATAGAATCGCCTGTGTTCGCGCTTCCACAGGTTCAAGTTAGTGTGAGTTTTCTCCTCTTCCGTCTGGGAGCTCATAGCCAGCTCGGGTCCAGACTTACCGCGATATAAGGACCTTTCCGCAATAGGGACCTAGTTTATGCGCTGGATTCTTCCTCGCCGCGTGCTTTTTGCCAATCAAATCCTCGCATGCAAACTTCCGGGGCTTGACCGGTTGTAGCACCGGTCGCTTCCTGGTACCCTTCTTTGCGCGCCGCTGAAATATGTTCGCTAGCTTTTCATCCAAGAGTTCCAAAGACGGGGCCTCGTCATTTGCTCACTCAGATGCTGAAGCTCAGACTCTAGAGTTTTATTCCAACCTCATTGGAAATTTCTTGTACATTTCCAAGGCTAGGGCAATGCGGGGTCTCAGGGTTGCGCGACACGTGTTACCTTAAGCCCTTAGTACCTCGGGGTATTCGACCCGACCCCCTTTGAGATCCTCTGGCTTGGTTTCGAGGCGGCCTTGAGGTTCGTGGTGACCCGGCTTGTCCATTTGATTGTGGGTGAGCTGGTGACGAATAGTAATTTTTAATCCCGAGCTCGGCACAAAACTCCCTGAATTTCGCGTTATCAAACTGTCTTCCGTTATCTGAGACCAGGGCTCTCGGGATGCCAAATCTGCATATAATTGCTCGCCATACGAAGTTGCGTATCTTCTGCTCTGTGATTGTAGGCTGGGGCTCGGCCTCGACCGCCCAGTGAAATAAAAAATCTACATGACGATTATAAATTTACATTGGCCTTTGCCAATGGGCGAGAGCTTGATATGTCCAACCCCACTTCTTTGGAAGGGCCGGTGGGTGATTGATGTCGGAGGCTCTGCTGGGAGCGTGATATTTTAGCGTGTTCTGGCAAGTGCATCTTTTGACCGAGGTTGGTGGCGTCTTTGAGCATTGTGGACGATAATATCCCTGCCTCGAAACTTTCCGACCAATGTTAAGGAGCTCCAATATGGTTCCCACATATACGCCGTGCACTTCTCTTGCTTAGTATTCGGTGTCTTCTCCGTGATACATTTTAGGAAGGGTGTGAAGATCCTCGCTTGTAGAGAGCTTCCCTTTGTGATTAGTAAACACAGCGGATCTAGCTCTTATCTTTGCTAGCTTCTTTGGGTCGTTTAATTGAGTTCCGTCATTAATGTAACCCCAAATAGGGTCCATCCAGTTTGGTGCGGACCCCACTGGGGCGACTACTGTGCCGCAAGGGTCAATGGAGGGCTCTGGGAGGTATTCGATGGGTGTTGATCCCCCAATGTCTTCCTGCAGAGCCGTAAGCCGGAGTTTATGTCCGGCACGGAAGGCGTTCTGGATTCTAGGGACATACTTGATCAGGCGATACAAACTTTTAAATAAGTCACGGACTTTGGGAATATGGGATCATCTTCTCCCCTTTGGCCTCGTGCATGTGTCTTGATACATCGACCACCGGTTAGGGAATCGCTATGGATCTCTAGCTGATCGACCTCTAACGAATGAGCGAGATTGAGGCCTGCTATTACGGCCTCGTATTCGGCCTCGTTGTTGGAGGCGTCGAACCCAAACCTGAGTGCGTACTCAATGTCTATATCCGGTGAGTCGGAGTTAAGCTGCCTTGCGCCATGCGCGTGAGGCTCCATCCGAGCTTCCCTGTGAAGATTAGTCCTTGATTGGGCGGGCTCGACCAATGAAGCTCTCTTGGGGCGAGATTCATGATGAATCGGCTAGGACACTGTCCTTTCATGGCTGTTTTGGCACATCTGGGATCGGTCGCTCAGTTCTATGGCCCATTTCATCAACCTCCTGGTTTATGCAATACACCTTCATGGGAATTATTCGATTTCGGGACTTCTGTAGTGTGAGCTGTGGGACGAAGTTTCGAGCTGCGGTCACGAGCTAGTATTAGTTATTCCATTTTAGGATGCCTCTCCTCGGCTCCCCCTCGGGGCTCGTTTGCGGTAGTAGGCCAGGAGTCTTTATGTCGGCTCTTTGTCTCTGACGAGCACCGCGCTAGTTGAAAAGTCGTCTTGCCCGAGTATTGTGAGGTTCTCCTTACATCGAATCACTAGAATGGGTGTGAGCTCAGAGTATGTTTTCCAAGGTTACAAGCGGCTTCTTCACATTTCTCATCCCATTGAAAGGCTTTCCTTTACCAAAACTTGGAAGAAAGGTCGACGTCACTTGCCACGGACCACGAATCGAGCTTAGGCTGCGATCCTCCTGTTAATCGTTGTACTTCCTTTATCCCCAGATGTGATGGCATGTCAAGCAATGCTTTTATTTTATGGGGTTGCTTCAATTCCCTGTGGTTGACTATGAAGCCCGAAATTTTCCGTGACACGCGAAGAGCTGTCATTTCGCAGTTCGACTTCATGTTATAATCCTTAGGATGCGGAGCGTCTCGGAGAGGTGAGCGATGGATTAGGGTGCATGGCGGATTTTACCGACATGTCGTCTATGTATACCTCCATCGTTTGTACCTATCTGTTTTACGAGGCTGCTCAGGTTCACTAACCTTTGGTAGGTTGCCTGCATTTTAGACCCCGAATGGCATTGCGATATGGTGGTCCACAATGGTGACGGTGCGATCTTCTGCAGGTCAGGATCCATTAGCTATCACGGTTATAGTAGGAGAAGCGATCCATGTAGGAGCTCATTATTTTCTTGTGGCATCCTACGATAAGGTCGATCCGAGGTAAGGGGAAACCGTCCTTTGGGCATGCTTTGTTTATATCGGTGAAGTCAATGCAGTCGCCATTTGCCATTTGCTCTTGAGCGGCGGTGGCGATGCTGGATATTCCACCTCCACGATTGCCTGGCGGAGGAGCTTTCCGACTTCTTCGTTGATGGCCTTTTTTGTCTCTGCAGTGCGAAATTTAAACTGCATGCTTAGAAACGAAGATCGTTAAAGTTTACAGTTTATGAGCGTGGTGTGGGGTCGATGCCACCCGTATCGACACTGCTTCCATGCGAAGATGTCCGCAATTGCGTCTTAAAAGCTGTGAGGGGCCTTTGAGGCCTTACGGTAATTGGAGCCGATATAGGCAAGATGCTGGAATTAGGTCATCCAGTATTCTTTGGTTCCGACTCTTACGAGGGCTGGTAGGAGTGAACACTTCATCAACGCATATCAAGCTCACCCATGCTTACATTGTCGACCGTTTTTTGTTTCATAGAGGCGGTGTAGCATTCTCGTGCCACTCGCTGATCTCCTCGAACCGTCCCAACACCGTTTACTGTCGGGAATTTGATTACCAGGTGATATGCTGAGGGGATGGCTTTTATCGCGTTGAGAGAGGGCCTGCCCAGCAACATGTTATAGGCTGACGGGGCGTCCACTGAGAAATCTTGTTGTCGTTGTTGCGTGAGGGCTCCCAAAGTTAGCCTCAGTTGGATGAGATCGTGCACCTCCTCAAATACGGAGATGGGTGTGTGAGTTCTAGCTTTTCTCTCGATTCCACGTTTTGTCGAAAGCGATGCCTGCAAAAAATGATGTCGGTAGGAGCTCAGTTGTCTACTAGGACCCAGATGGGATAGTTGTGTTTGCCCTGGTGCAGTTACCGATTAGATTCGTCATAGAGTCTTTGACACCCCTTCAAGAATCTGAGGTCGAATGTGATAGTGGTGTTCTTCGACTCGCGGCATTTAGATCTTGTGCACCTCCCATGTGTGGTCTTATCGCTGCGCGAGTGGGCCTTTAGTAGAGACTTGATTCTCCCCTCCAGTAGATCCCCACGAGATCACGTGGATTTCCCAGGGGTTCTTGTCTTTGGGTCGTCGTCGACGGCGGTGGTGGTTGGCGGGGCACAGTTGGTTACGGCTTTGAGATTGACTCCCCGTGATATGAAGCGCGTGAATGTGCGGCGTATCGGATATATCTCTCTCCTCAATTGAATACACAGGTTATTAAGGTACGTGTCCATAGTCCGCAGCTGGAACTCGCGATACTTAGTGTTATCTACGCGAGTTTGACTTCTCTGCGTTGGCCATCTCCGGGCTTTGCTCATTTCGTACCTCATGAACTTACGACATTGAGGTACATTAAAGAGTGAAGCTATTTAGCGGCGTAGCGTCTCGTCATTCTCTCGAGGGGCGTGTGAATGACGGTCCACTGGGTTCTTGTACTTAGAAGTCGTTCTGCTCTGCCCCTGGAGAATTCCTCTGGTCGCCTTGCCTCTTGGGGCTCCGTCCCCGTTGCTTCTCGTCGTCTTTTGTCCTTCTTGGCGGAAGAGCTCTCCTTCTTTGGCGAGGAGGGCCTCCTCTCAGTTATATTTTTCGCTTTTAGCGGGGAACCTCAGCCATGTTAGCTTGAGGGTTATTTGAGATAGAAAACATGTCAGGTCTCAGTTTTTGACCATGATGAAGAGAGTAGTGGCAGAATTTTGTCAGTGCACATCTATCTTGAGGACTCGATTCGTGTGGACTCCTGGTGATTAAACCGTTGTACGTATGACTTCAAATTTTCTCCTGTGGTTCCCCGTTTGATGGTTAAATGTATTGTGGCTCTCAGCCTCGTATGTCCTAGCCCCGATGAAATGGGAGACGAACGCGATTGATAACTCGAATGAAGAAATCGCTGAAAGAGGGGATTCGTTGAACCAGGCCATAGCTCTGCCTTTAAGGTGGTGGCGAACGCCCAAGACCGGACATGTGGTCCGGGATACCCATGCAACTCCATCCGATCTTATAGGTATCGAGATGGATTCCATCGATCCTTACGCCATCGATCGCTTAAACAGGCATCCTCGAATTCTGGCCGAAGGGTAGTCAAAGACCAGGGGTGAGGTGCAGATTCGCTTGTTGTACCAAGGTATCTATAGTGTCCGATTCGCGCCTTTAACTACTTCCTTCACGCTACTGCTCTCGCCGGAGGTCCCTAAACTTTGCTCCTATGTCCGCTCTCTCCCGGTCGAGGGATGTTGTGCTTCCGTGTCTCGCCGCCCTCCTTTGTACCGTCGATCCTCTTCCCTGCTGTATCGTCAGGTGCGCCTCACCCGTTCATCATCCCCGCCTCCTGATATTTCCGATTACTATAGCCGGTTGCCCTCGTGCGGAGGAACATTGTGTCCTTCCCAATCCGCCGCTTCTTCTGGTGTTGGGGACGGTCGTGAGAGTTGTTCTATTTCTACTGTTGCCGTTGACGAGGCGCGAGTGCTTCCGCACCTCGCTCAGATCGCCCGGATTGCTTCGCTGCCCCGTGGCCCGTCGTCTCGTATCTCCCCGGCGTCTCGCATCCTTTGTAGGATTAGCGTTGCTCCCGCCAGGTTCCGGTCGAGCACGCACTCGCAGAATCGAGAAATCGGGCTGAGTATTTATGAAGCGAACTATCGCTCACGACGGCGCCAACTGATGATGCCTTTTTCAACCGGAACTGGGCTGGAGCGTGGATGGTCGTTGGGTTGAGCCAAGACTGCTGGGAGGCCAAACCGATGAATGCTGGATCGTTTGGGCTGGGAGCGGAATACTGCAATGCTAGTCCACTGGGTCCGAAAAGCGCTTGCTCTCGTAAGAGAAAATAAAAGGAAGTGGCTGGCGAGGGTTTTCGCCTGACCGCTCCGATGCCTAAGCCGATCTCAGCCCCAGAGAAGGGAGAAAGAGTGTTCTCCGCTTTTATTTTTCGTACCTTTAGGGGTGCCGGAGCGGTCTTTGTATTTGTAAGGTCTTCTGTCCCAATTCTGCATGATGATTGTGTTTCTTCCCCTTTGGAAGATCAAGCTACTAGTCATCCATAGATTTGGCGATGGATTAGTCAATGGAGTTTATTTGAGTAATCCTCCTTCCTTATTGAGAGATATTCAACAACGGTTTTTTGATGCCTTTTATAATAGGACGATAGACGCCTTTAAGGAATATCCATGACCTCAGAGATATAGCTCAATCGGCCTTGTAATGGGCTCTCTTCTCATTCCTTTCTTCAATTCATGTTCTCGGGGCTCTAATGGGCTGGGCTTATTTGGCTTTTATGGAAGGAGTACTTATGTGATGACACTACCCACACCGCTCTTTTTTCACAAGGAAAGAAATGTCGACCGATTTCATATCCTTATCACTACAATAATTTCTCCAATTGAGCAAGCACATCGAACTGAGAAAACTAGTGGATAAATTTCAAAGAGGAGCAAAGGGTAAGGGAAATGTCCGTGCCACCAAGAAATTAACATAGTGGGGAGCTCCCTAAACAAGAAATTGGATGGGTTCCAAAGCAAAATTGATCAAAAATTTGACATCCTCTAGGAATCCATCTCAAAGCTCACCAATCAGCTTGTTTATCAAAAGGAGGAGAATCCAGAAAAAGAGTGCCTGATTGACACCACAGTGGAGGAGCAATATAAACAAGATCACAATCACTTCTATTGCTAAACCGAGAGAGTGAAGGGAAAAGAAATAGTGGGAAGAACCCCAGCTTGTTTCAAATCATTTCCCATAGAATCGAATCCCCACTCATTGGGCCCAAGCTACCAAAAGCCCATCGTAGCTCCATTCGACCATGTACATTTTGGCCCACACTTCAGAACACAATCCATACCCAAAACTACCACAGCGCCAAACACTCAATTGCACTGGTCCCATAAAATTCGAAGAAACAGGCCATCAGACAAGCCTCATTACTACATCAAAACGATGGCAATTTGACATACCAGATGGCATGCGGATAGTTCCAAAATGCCTGATTTGGCGATCCAAAACTGATTTAAGCCCCCGCCCAGTTGAGCCCCAAAGGCTTAAGGAATTGGTCTGGGGGTGGTAACTGGTTTCTACTTTGTTTTAATTTTCTTGTTTTATTTTTATTTTATTTTGATTTCTTTAAGTTTTCTCCTTAGATTTTCTAAATTTTTAAGTTAATCTTTGAATAGCTTTGTTTTTTTCCATTCTTTCTCAATTTCTTTCTTAATTTCTTCTGCATTAATTTTTACAATGAGCAAATTCTGAAGGTAAATGAAGATTAGCAATAGCGAGGGGAGAGCAAGAAAAATTTCAAATTATAACTAAATTTTCGCTATATAATAAAATTCCCTCGCATAGCTTGGGAATTTCGCTGGTGTAGCGAAAAATTTATACTGATGTTCCTCTTAAAAAGGCAAAACAGGAACAATAAGGTAAGTAAAAAAAAAAAAATGCGGGAATTTGTTTTGTTTTCTTTTATTTATTATTTATATTTTTATTTTTTTTAAATATTTTTCTTTTTATAAAAAATTTATTTTTATTTTTCTTTTAAAAAATTTTTGTCTCAAAAAAAATGTTTTTATTTTTATTTTATTATTTATTATTATTATTAATTTATTTATTTTATTTTCAAAAAATTTAAGAGGTGTATAGCTAGTTCTTCATGATACAAATTCTTATGATAGCCAAATTTTCGCTTACCACCTAACGTTTCTTGCCTCCCGGTTTGTTTTGCCTTACAACTTTTCATCCTAATCGCTTTTAGGCGTTTGGTACCGCTGGAAGATTAGAGAGTGTAGAATCTAAATTAAACTGTGAAGAACACTTTTGAAATTTTGCAAAGTGAAATTTTCAAAATTCCTCAACTCAAGGTCACTTTTTTTTCTCTCTTTCTTCTTCAACTTGTTCATTTGAAGCTCAAAACGAGTGAATTAAGTGTGTGTCATGAAAGCCTGTAGTCTCCTATCCAACAACGATCACATCTAGGAGGTAACACTTCCTTTCCTAACTTTCTTAATCCAAGCCCATTACAATAAATAGAGACATTTTTGAGGGGGAGAGGTGAGATAATGTAGGAAGTGGCTTTGCACTCTGAGGCTTTGTTACATTTTAAGCAAGCCTATTTTTAGATGTTCAAAGGGTCATTGGTTTTCTTTTTTAGAAGCCGTTATACCATACACTATTTTGTTCAAAAACTCCACCTATTTTTTTGTATGTTCTTTCTTAATCTGTGTTTGGAAAATTGAAATCATTCAATTCTATTGATGTTAGATTGGTTTCATGCCTAGTTGAGGATGATCAATGAATCCTTGCTGCTTCGAACTCCCTTTTTCTTCCACCTTAAGCTAACTTCACATGACCGTGCACATCAGGTTTCCTTCACAACTCAAAACTCCATTTAGCCTCCTAAGCTTTGCAATAATCCTACTCCTGCTTCATCAATTAATTTTACTTAGGGTTAAGGACTCAATGTGTCTTCCAAAATAAAGAAAATGAAAAGAAAAAGAAAGAAGAAAAATTGCAACGCTACTTTGAAACCCGAGCACGGTCCTAGGGCATATGGCGAAAGCCTTTAAAGCCCGTGCCCTAAGCCAATCAAGCTTGGAGCCACCGACCTGCTCGCCATACGGGTGGATAGGTGGGAGTTTGGAGCAAGCTTGTAGGTGTGTTGGAGTCTCAAATCGCCTAAGTCCGGTGAAACCTAAGAGTTAGGTGGGTCAGCAACCCCATGACGGTGCCCTAAGCCCACTCCTGGTTGGGAGTCACGGTAGATCCCCGTTACATGGACTTTGGTGAGGTCGATTCCTCAGAGATCGCACCCTACAAATACAAAAAAAGTCAGGAATAAGAGGTCCTCGATTCATTTAGGTTGGTTAGCATGCTAGGTTGTGGTAGTAGCTAGGTTGGGGGGAGAGTGCAGTTTGGTAGTTTATTGTTGAGAACTGATCAAACAAACACTTAGATTTTGGTGGAAGTTTCTGGTTGATTCACCGAGATGGAGTGACAAGATCTCGAATTTGACACCCTCCTGTGTGGTTCCCGGTGAACTGCTTAGGAGTCCCATTGTACAATCCTAGGGAATGCACAAAGGGGCCCCAATTTAAAAAGAGAAGTAAACACATATACACTTATAATACTCAATTATATAGAAAACTAATTTAATCGAATTCATCCCAAATGTAGGTCATAAATCGAAGTTAACATACATAATAAGGACCCATATGAGTTTAATACTAATATCAGAGCATTCTAAGAGTATTTGCAAATTTAGGGTTACAGAATGAAAATAAATAGGTCCAACAACACAGACAGATGGACGGAGTAGAGTACTGCAGCTGTCGCAGAAAGAGCGGTGTTGAATCTGGCGCGAGGTAGACCCTACGAACTGCCTGGACCTAGGGAACAGATTTAAAACAATAAACGTGAGATAAATAATCACAGTGAGTGACATAATTATAAGGAAAATAATACTTTATTATCAAAATTTCCTCAAGACCTCACGTCCGCTCTCTTTATAAGGGTTCCCCATGAACCATTTCCTCACAAACCTATCATTACTCAAGTCCAACAATATGAAATTCATGCTTAAAATCTAATCGACATGATTTTTAAGAAATCCATCATTCGAATCGTTTCAACATAAAAATCAAGCATAAAACATGTATAACCATCAATGTCGTAAAATAACCAATGAAAGTACTAAACCATAGGTATCAAATAGTTATGACCATCCGGAATCAATAGTCGTACCGCATCATGTACTCACGTATAAACCGTGATTGACCCCCACCTCACTATAACCAACATCGGGGAATGTTGTGGTAAAACTAATGATGATAAACTGTCGGTAAACCCGACCTCACGGCCGTGGAAATAATATATGACCGTTGGGTAAACCCAACCTCACGACACCGTGACAAACCCAGAATACCAAACCGTCGGGTAAACTCGACCTCACGGCCGTGGAAATAATATATAACCGTTGGATATAACCAACCTCACGACACCGTGGCAATCTTAGTATATCAAACCGTTTAAACCCAATCTCACTACCGCGGAAATAATATATATAACCGCTTGATGTAATCAACCTCACGACACCGCGGGCAATCCCAAAGGCACTATAATATAAACATCGAACCCAATCTTCGTGACACCGGCATTTACTGCCTTATAACCCCTCCAACACAATGTCCTTACTCACATGTACTCTCAACATTATCAGATATAATCACTTCAAGAAAATCTCAAAACCTTCTAAAGTCAACAGGTTTTCAAATTGGTTTTAAAACCCCATCCACATACCCCCAAAATATCTAAATACAATAGACTGATATCCACTAACCTAGTACGGCTTCCAAAACGCTTAAAATGCCGACAAAATTTATACATGAAATGATAACTTTGTTTTATATGAGACCGATAATCACATTTGTATGCAACTAACCATTTGATCAAAAACAAAGATATATGTAAAATATTTAATCAAAATAGATATATCACATAATACCCCAAATCATTTAAAAACATGAAACCACTACGTACTATAGACGCCTGTGGCATCTTCAAGCCTCCCCATGTGATCGCCTTCCACCGACGTGAGTGCTCTATAATATAAATGAAACACCACTTGTGGCTCCAACTAAACCAACAAATAATAGATGCCCCTCGAAAGCCTTAGAATAACTCCTTTAGAACTATGAAACTATCTATATTGACTGACAAGTCCACTATACAAGCATACTATAGGCCTGGAGCACTAAATTGGGGCTTTCACCCGAGCTAATTTAAATTGAATCGTCTAATAATTCCTAAAAACATCCAATTTCACTAATCTAACTTCAATTTTTCCAAATTTGACCAATTGGTACTCTATTTCAGTCCCAACTTCTCGGTAATTACCCGAAACAACCTAAAAATGGAAAACTAACCAAACGACGTCCAAAATTTACAAACCACATATCAATGGAAAGCCTAAGAGACCAGGAACTCATCGCATTTCCATTACCTTGGTCCAATGCAGGCTTAAAAACTCGATCCAACCGCTCGCCAATCCTTGTTCTTGGCTGGGAATTTTCTGCAAAACGGTGAGGAATCTGCAAAAAGGAACCACTGAATGAGTTCGGGGGGTCCAAAATGGTGGGAGGGAGGGGCGAGGTGGCCCTCATGGCCGAAAAATCGGTAACCGCGGACAAACCGGAGCGTACTCGCCGCCGGTGTTCTCCCCGGCTTAGATCCCTGGGCCTGCGGGCCGGTCGGGCCGCGGAAATCTCACGGCCGGCTTCGTCGGTATGGCGCACCACCCCTCGTCCTTCGTGTAGCAAAGGTGGTGGGCTTGCAAAGTTCTCGCTTTGGTCCAATCCTACTCAGCTCGCAGAATGGTCAAAATGACCTGGGTCCCTGGCTCCACAAGTTCGAGAACTTCTAGGTTCTTGGGAGTTCAAGATGGTGTTTTGGGGGCTAGGGTTTCATTTGGCATCCAAAGTTATGTTTATATAGGGCCTAGGGTCGCTTTCGGGTAAAAATTTGAAGATAGTTTGGATACTTATTAACACCGTTTAGTTACCAGGTTATAACTTTTATCCGCAGAGTCTACTTCCTGGGACGCTCGACTGGGGCCTATGAACTTGTATCGACGAGGCCTACGGTATGGGTGTCTTAGTCAACCCAAAATTATTCATCCTTGAAAAAGTCAACTTTGTTCCACATATTAAATGTTGGTCAAACCTAGTCAAATCTGGTCAAACTTAGTCAACTTGGTCAAACGTGTTACAACTTGTTTTATTTGGTGCGGGTCATTACATGGAGGCTCTTTTGGATACTCAATTTTGTATGGCATTCATTCTCTCAAGATAGTTATTGGACAAGGCTTTGATGATTCTTACTTAGGGTTAGGTATTACTCATTCAAAACCTTTTTGAAATACCATTTTTGTGAACATTATTTTGTTATTGTTTTGTATGCTCCATCTTTCTTTCTTTCTTTCATTGCTAAGGGACTAGCAATGTGTCAGTTGGGGGGTGTGATTAGTGCCCAAAAAATGTTATTTTGAGCCCTATTTTTAATAGGTTTTGAGCGCTTTTTGTTTACTAATTGTTATAATTAACCCAATTGACATGTTCGGGTCCCTATTGTACTTCATCACTCATATTTTTGTGGCTAATTTGCATTTTTTGCAAGCTTTAAGGCCAAGTTTGCTCTAGAGGCCGTCCCAAGCATGAAGAATTCTGGTCGAACTTAGCATTACAGATAAAAAATCAAGAAAAGAATATCGAAAGGAAAGAAAGCAAAAATACATGAATCGTATGTGTAGCAAAGAGGGAGCAATGGAACAAAAGAGCTACCAAAGATGAACAAGGCTAAAATTTCGCCATGCCGAAAACGCTATCATAGTGAAATTCTCGCCATATAGCGAAATTCTATGATATAAATTCTCGCTATGATAGCTAATTTTGCTTATATAGCGAAAATTACCGCGTGATAGCGAAATTTTTCGCTTGCTGCGGTACAAACGACCCTGCTTTTTGTTTTTCTATTTCTACCCTTGTAATAGCTTAGTTTCGCTTTTTTGTAATTTCCTCGCTTCAACCGTATATAAGCTTGTGAGTCAAGGTTTGTAACAATCAATCACTTCGCACACTTTTGGGGAGAAGCTTTCTACCTTCCTCCCCGCTATTTCGCTTCGCTTTCTTCATTTTCTCCTTTCTCTACTACCAAACACCTTGGCAGGATGACAACTCAGAGGATGCTTGGCTAGACCTCTTCCTCCTTGAAGAAGAAGGCTGTTGGGTGCAAGATCTGAAGGCTGTTGAAGGTTCCCCTGTTTTTCATGAAGGTACGCACTGGCAATTTGTGTTTCCTTTGAACTCTAGGTTTAAATCCCCTAGATTCACCCTGAAACAATTTTTTATTTGCAATCTTAGGTTCAAGGATGCTTATCGCTAGATTCACTGATGGTTCATTAGTTACCCTCTATTAATCTCCTCATTGTAAGGTGAGTCGTGAGAATTTTTTGTTTCATCATTTGTGACCACTGGCGTGAAATACCATCTTTCAAAAGGATAATTATTTTCGGGGTTAGGGCTTTATAGCTAAATGAAGATCCGGGTTCGAAATGACTATATGTCATCCTCCTCAACGCTGGGAGGAAATGAACCGGACCTCTCGGTTAGTTTAGGACCTTGCAACCCAAGTGGGCCCAATGCTTCAAGGAGTTCTTTTATATTTTATTTCGCCTTATTTTCAAATGAAATCATCAACTCTCTGCTTTTATCACCACCTTAAAATCCCAAACCAAATTCGCTATTTTCGACTCTTTACTTAAATTCATTTGTACAAAGAAAACCCATCCTCAGATTCGAATTTAGATTCATTATATCGCAGTAGTTTTACTACGGCAGTAGGAGGAATTTAGGATACAAATTTTGTTGATTACGGATCACCCTATTGTGGCACGAATCAAGACTTCAACTGATCATCTACTTAATCATGCATGGAACTAATCTAACATCAATAGCATTGGGCAGTGTTTCAATTTTCTAACTTGTAGGTTAGGCAAAACCACAAAAAAAAAAAAAAACAAAAAAAAAGGTGCAATTTTTTTATTGAGAAAATAAGTTGTATGGTATGTATAAAAAGATATATGGCTATATTTTCAGCTTTACAAAGATAACTACAGCTTCAACAAAATTGATAATTAACAAGCCACTAAACATCACAAAAAGGGCTTGTTCAAAATAGCGAAATAAACATGAATGTAAAAGTCATGTCTCGGATTGGAAAGTTAGAGAAGGAAGTGCTACCTCCTCAATATGTAGCCTGTGGGAGGTCATCCTCACCTTGGCAGTCAGATACTAGTGTAGCCGAGGAGTGGTCGCGCACGTTGTTTTTGCCAGCAAGTCAAGAGAGGCCGTGTAATGGGTTGGGCAGAGGGTGGTCGGGCTTTGTCGAGGAGGAACTGAGAGTCAGCGTGTGCATTGATGGGGAAATCGGAGGTAGTCCCAGGTGACTCTGAATATGCATGAGGATGACCTGATTTTGTACGAGTATGGCGCTGTCTGAAAGGCAGCATGGTGGCCTCAAAGTAGTCATCCTCTCACTAGTGGCAAAAGATAGGCGGGACGAATGATGAACATGTGGCTGAGAATGTGCGAACTGCATCCATGATGGCCAAGAAATCCCGAACGGATATAGAAATGTGCTATGATGGCGGTATTGTGCTGCTTGGTCCGGCACATCCGTAGTGCTCGAGGTACTCCTGGTGGCCGAGGGCTCTGGAGTGCATAGAGGGATGCAAGTCAGAGGGGCAGGCCGATGCGGGTAGCCGGAGCCGGAACCGAGGATGCCGGAACCCGAGGCTCCCCGCATGCACTATTGGAGGAGGCTGCCCGTTTGACGTGTAGTCGCGATCGGTCCCTACATCTCTGAGGTGGGAGGAGATAAGAGCAGGTATGATGTGCCACCAATTAACCTGTAGTGACGGCTCGCACCGACACAGTTTAGCCTGGGCTTCAACAGAAAGCCTCATGTGCTCTAATACCTGGCATAGAAGTCTCGGGAATAGGAGGGGAGTGGACTAAGCTATGGTTAGGTTCTTGCGATGAACCTTATCCTCAAAGTGGAACAAGGATGTCATGACGAGCTCCGCCAAAGCCGGGAACTAAAACCCTCCGATATACTGTGATAGTAGCCTGCACTTGGCCTCGCTCACTATGTGCTGGAGCGAAAAAAGATTAGACCGCAGTATATGGTCTATGAGGAGCATACTCGGAGAAAGCTGCCTCCTAAACAAGATAGGCCCAGCTGTCGTGTCCCGGGATAATAGACGAACCATCTCCCTGGTCGAGGGATGGGGCCACTGCCTATAATTTACCGAGTTGGTGAGGACCACCGGCAGATTGAACGTAGTTGCTATATTTGTGGCCCGAAGTATCCCTGGCCGGCCATCGATAGTGAAATGAATAGCTATCAGATTGGGCTCTCGCCTGGAGGTCATCTGTGGTAAAACTCGATGACCACCCAAGGGTAGAAAAATCGACGTGGGGTCATAAATGGCTCCGTGTGGGAGTACCTCCAGACGTCAGCCGCATTGAATCCTCCGAGCTTTGATCTTCAACTAAGGCCTGAGATCATAATGAACCCCGCCGTGTAAATCCTCGTGACTATAGTCAATATTTCCCGGAATAGGGTCATAGCGGGGGTTTAGGCTGCCTGATGAGTGAGGTCGCGATGTGTCCGTAGGAGAGCTTCAATGTGGCTCACTGGGTCAGGATCAGCTCTTGAGGCTTGAACTGGGAGCACCCCCAAAGCCGCAGGTTCGGGCCCTTTTGAAGGTGGGGCCTCTGCAGATGGCCTAGGATGCGGGAGAGGGAGGGAACAGGCTTGTGAAGTCCCAAACCCGGGGTCCCTGATCCACCGCCAACTCCACGAAATCAGGTGGCCTCTATATCATGAGACCTATACATGAGTAAATGACCCAATGTGGCCCATCATCCATACTCGTCTATTACGCCATAAAACCATTTTTATAGATCCAAGAGTTATTACATCACTTCATTACAAAACATATATTAAAACTAGTTTGGTTCTAATATATACACAAAGCATGGAATCATAGCGCATACCCAAATTCGCCATAATCCCGGCCTCTATGAGCTGCCTAATTGTGACCGAAGGGGGTCCTAATGACGAGGTGAGATAATGCCCAATAGAGATGAATCCTACAAGGGCTACTCCCCTCCTAAGTGCACATGCAAATGATCATTTCACAGTCAAACCAACAACCAATCCGTGCATACATGTTGTCCTATCATGAAAAAACATGTATGTAATGACGACACTCTACACGCCTATGTAACGTCAACTCTCCACCACCACCCAATGCAAGTGCTAGTAAATCAATACCGAAGCCATTCCGACTCCCATCTCACAATCCGTAGTCTATGTGATATTTATTTAATCGTTTCGTGTCTTTTTGGGCAACAAAACTTTCCGGGGTCTCATCACGGGTCTCTTACACCCTCCCACATTTTTTGGGCTTTCACCGATGGATATGTTGTCTAACCAGGTTTTTCACTTGAGGGGGATGTCTATCCCCTACTTGCTACGCCCGACACTATTCATTTTCCATTTTCATTTAACACTGTGGAACTCAATTGGACTTCGTCCCATTCCTAAGCCCACACGATTATGCACCAAACGCAGTGCCAAACCAGTACCACGTAATAATATTCCACATGTAATGGCAAGCCGCTACCGCACACCAATGCAATGCAATTTGTGCCACTGCACTCAAAACCATGACCAATGTATGCATGGACATTCTACACTGCACACTGCGTGTGTGTGCTATGAACACCATGTTCACGTACCACAACATTCAATATATTCAGTTCAACATCAACATAAGGCGTAGCTCATGCGTTAATATTCCATACATTCAAATCAGTACATCACATAAGATGCACTACATCTTTCTATTATTCAGTCTATTCCGTGCCAACACATCATTTAAGCATGTATTAACATAATTCCAACCATTACTAGGCAAGTAATGCTATAATTTATATTCTCGTGCCGAGGCATAAAAGAATAATCTACAGCCCAATGCATATAATTATTTCCATCTTTATCACATATATATCACATAATTTCACATTTTCTGATCATTGAATTGAGGGCATAACACATATTAGTCATTCCCTACCATAACACGACCATGTTTAGCCTCAGAACAACTGACTTAGTCCGTAAAGTCCGCTTTGTAAATACCACAATATGAAACATCCTGAATCGCCACAATTCCTGGGCTTAGGCCATATGCAATCCTAAGCATTTCATACAAACCAAGTTTCAAAACATAAGTTCCGAAATCGCAATGGACTATCTCAACTGTCAGTGACTCCAACCCATGTTCAGCCCACATTTTGGCTGGGGCGCTGAGCACTTTATCTTATTAAATCAAGCACTGACGCAGCTCAGTGAGTTCGCTAGAACGTGAATCGGAGTTCGAACGAGAAAGTTATGGTCGTCCAAAGCTGAAGCGACCGATTCACAAGGGTGTGCGGAAATTTGGGCACACCCCGCTTGTTATCTCTACTCTCGGGATTTTCCATCCCAGAACACGTTGTTCGACCGACAACTCAAAACCCCATAAACAAGTCTTTGACCATCACACAACAACAACCAAACCACACACATATTAAATTCGCCCTGAAATGGGGCGAAACCATTAGGCCACTATGTGGCCCCTAGGCGTAAAATAACCAGAGTAGGAGGAAACCTCCACCTTCGCAGCTGCTAGCCTGGTTCTTCACATCCTGTGTCTTCTTACTACGCAACAATCCTTCCTTTTCCTCTTTCTTTTTCCTCTCTTCCTCCCCTTTCTTCTTATCTTTTCTTCCTCCCTTTCTTCTTTCCTTTCCTCCCTTTCTCTTTTCCTTTCCTCCCTTTCTCTCTTCCCTTCCTCCTCCTTCTCCTTGCCGCTCCACGAATCAAGCTTTCTGTCGCCCCCACAAACCAATAGACTTTTATGCTCTTCAAGGTTGCTAGATGGCATGTTGACACATGGTGTCCTTTCGCTATGGTCAGACACATGGTTTCGCTACGCGTCACCACATGGTTCGCAATGTGTCATCCACATGGCTCGCCATGTGTCGCCCAACACCCGTTGCCTCGAAATACGTGAAATTCCGACTATCTCGGAATTCAACAAAATTCGACTCAGCTAGATTTTAATGAGAGACTATTCCAACGGCTAAGAACCATTTTGTCATCCGAGATCTAGAAAAATCCCAATCCTTTCTCCTGACCATTTCGATAAATTACTATTTGCCTCTCTTTATTTTTTTGAAATATTTAAATTTTTGAATTTTCATGGGTTTTGCTAAGGCCAAACTCGTATGGTACTCAAGTGTATAAAGAACAATAGAGGTACGAAGTAACATCGCCTGTGAGAACCCACGACACAAGACCGCCTCGGCGTAGGAGGTGGTGTATGGTGGAGGGGGGCACAACAGCTACTGGATGCGTAAACAGTTGGTGGGGAGAAAGAATGCATGGACATCATGGCCGTGGTCGTAATCGCCACAGGGGAGTGAGAGGATAACGCACTAAGTTCAAGTTGTGTCCTCCACGCCTTCACCATAATGGGCTAGAGAAGAGAGAGAGATGGAAGAGGGTAAAAAGTGGGGTGTTTAAACAAGGTTAAGGAAGGTGGTAGCGTTAAACCCATTTAATATCCATGTAAGGTGGATAGTATATCAATTAAAATGAATATGTAAGAACAGGGTATTTAGAGGAAGAGGATAAGATCAACAGGAGGGAATTTCGTTAACCTACGAAATTTCACAAAGTTGTGAAAATTTGGTGTTTAGAAATTTCTATTAATCGCGCCTAAAAAACTCCCGCCTTATGCTATTCTCAGAAACAGAGAACACAAAATTGTACAATACATATATGAAAGTGAGAAAATTACAAAGAAAGATAAGCTAAAATTAGGGAAATTAAGAAAACCAAATGAAAACTTAAAATAGCTAAATCAAAAATTCCACCAAAAAATGGAGGACCAAAGTTGTCGTAGAAATCACTCCCACTCAGGTAGCCTTTTGGAATCATGGAGGGTCAATGAGTGGAATCTCCTCCTTGCTCATCAGGTGTTGTACCGCATGTGGCTCTTCACTTTTGCCCATTAACTAACCTTGAACACCCATGCTTGTCCTTTCTGGAATCGAGTAGTCTAACGATCCATTGAGATAGACCCCGATGGACGGTGGAACGGCTCCAGTCCATCTCGACTGAGTCACTGAACAAGGTGGAGCTCGAGTTGTAAAGAAGCACTCGTCCCTTGTTTGAAATTTCTCTTTTACAGCCATTAGCTGATCATGCCACTTCTTTAACTTATCTTTTAACTTTGAGTCGAGAGTATCATTCCTCAAATTTTCAGCTCATTGATATCATGAGCCTTTAAGGCCAAATTTCTTCCCATATCCAGGTTCAGCTTCTTCACTGCCCACCATGCCTTATACTCAATTTCCACAGGCAGGTGACATGCCTTGCCATAAACTAGGCAATAAGGGGACATGCCAAGAATGGTTTTGTATGCTGTTATGTATGCCCACAAGGAACTGTTAGGTACTCGTAGATTAGTCTTTCCGTTAGAGCTCACCACTTTCATCGCATTGTTCCTGATTTCCACGGGCTAGTCTTAACTCGACTATTGGCGGAGAATTGGCGTGTGGCTACTTTATGCTTGACGCCACATTTAGTTAGGAGGTACTCAAAAGGCTCATGCATAAACAAAACCTCCATCACTGATTATGGCCTTAGGGATCCAAACCTGGAGGGAAGATGTCTTTCGCACTTCACACTACCCCGTGGTCCGCCGCCCGCGGCACCGCCACCCATTTTGACACATAGTCGACTCCCACTAAAATGTTAATATATCTAAAGGAGGAAGGGAATGGCCCCATGAAGTCGATGCCCCAAACATCGAATAGATCAACTACCAAAATCGGGTTCAAAGGCATCATGTGACGACGAGGGATCTTCCCCAATCTTTGGCATTTGTCACATTCTCTGCACATGGTATGAGCATTCTTGAAAAGAGAAGGCTAATAGAACCCGACAGTAGTACCTTCCATGGGTCGAAGCAAATGGCCTCCACATGCATTCTCGTGGCAAGCAATGGCATCTCTCGCAGCCGTTTCTTCTTCGTGCACACACCTTTGATTATCCGATCAACATAGTATTTTGTGACAAGAAGGCTCTTCCCAATATCAGAGTGAATTTTTGCAAAGAAAACTCCGCCTTTGTGCCTTTCCAATCAAGGCTGGCAATCTGGCAAATGTGGGCATACCAAGGGGTGTTCTCAACTAGGAGCGGTGGGACTTCGTGAAACTCACTATTGATCGGATGGCCAGAGAGTGTTGTGTGCTATTGTTAATCTTAGCGCTGACGATCCGCAAACAACATTCTCCACACCCTTGTCCCTAATCGTTGCGTTGAACTCTCAGCCAGGAGAACCTATCTAATGTAAGCTCCTGCCTTGGAATTTTTCTGGTGAGTAGGTACTTCAAAGCCGAAAGGATTTGTGAAGATTATTATGGCCGACCAACTGCTAATCACGGAATTTGTCCAGCATAGACTATTTCCAAAAAGAGCTCTTCTGATAAAGGGTGTAATTCCTTTGTGCCTCGTTCAATGTCTTGCTTGCATAGTAGACCACATAAGGCTTTCCTTCTTCCCTTTGCCTGAGGACTACTCCAATAGTGAGGTCGCTTACATCACACATTACCTCGAAGAGAATTCCGCGCCGGGGCCCTCACTATTTCGGTAGTGGTCACAGGCTTCTGTTCTTGAAGCTCCTCCGAAATCTTCTGGGCCCTACACAAATTTGGAATCTTTCTCCAATAGCTTATAAAGAGGCTTGGCAGTTTTTGAGAAGTCCTTGATAAACCTCCTGTAAAAGCTTGCATGCCCTAAGAATTGCCTTACAATATTCACATTCGTGGGAGAGGGCAGTTTGGAAATCATCTCAATTTTCGCCCTACAATTCCCAATTTTCTCTTGGAAGATTTATGTCCCTTTACACCTCGGTTGACCATAAATGGCATTTTCCTGGGCCTGGCACTCTAAGTCTTTTCTCATATTGAATCTACAAGATCATTTCTAAGTTGATCAAGCATTCTTCAAAGTCTTCCATAAATCGGTGAAGATCATCCATGTAACCTCCATAATATCATCAAATCGAAGATACTAAGTATATGCATCGTTGGAATGTATAAGAGGCATTACATTAAGGCTAAAGGGCATCCTCCCAGGCATATGCGCCAAATGGGAGGGTGAAGGTGGTCTTCTCCCCGGGGCCTTCTCTCGCAAAGAATTTCTTAATTTGAAAATTAATAAACTATCCAGAAGAAGTAGGAAGGTGCCTTAAATCCTCTTGTAGTTGTCCATGAAGGGTGAGGGAAGTGATCTTCCTTGTCACCTCATTAAGCTCCTGTAATCACACATACCCTCCAACCTCGTAGTAAGGCGGGTGGGCACTTCCCTCTCCCTTTCATTATGCACAAAGGGTTACTCCTTATTTCTTAGGCACAACCTGGGTTGGACTCACCCAAGTGCTAATCTGACATGGGGTAAATAATAATTCGCTTGTAGCAACTTTAGGACTTCCGCACGCATTACTCCTCAGACAAAAGTGATTCACCCCACATGTGGTCATTTCTTACTAGTTTTTCCTCCTCCTCCAAGTAGATGTGGATGGGTAAACCCAGCCACTACACACCCTTCAGACGCATTTTCCACCAATAGCCTACTTGCTCTCCCCGAGCATGTCCAGCAAGCCGCTTTTCCCCGATGAAGTTGCTAAGCATGGAGGAGATATAACTGGGCACTGCTCATGTCTTCCGATATGCATACTTAATTCCAAAGGGTGTGGGCTTGAGATCCAGCCAGGCCTATCGCTTCTCCCCAATCAATAGAGGTAGAGTTTCTTCCTTTTTTCTCCAATGCCTCTGTACAATATTCATGCCTTGGGTTTCCTGCTGCTCTTCAAGACGATCAAACAGTTCCTTAGTGAGCACATCCTGCATTTGTTGTTGATCACCTCCAGGATTGTATCAATTATGCAAATTTCCTCCGGACACTCTTTCTTTCATTGCTGCATATGCTTTACTCAAGTGGGAAGATATCGAAGTTCCAAAGTCATGTTCAAACGAGTTGCATAACTCCATTTCAAAATTGATAATCGCATGAGAAGTACAAGAATGGTCTTCCTGTGATACGGATGGGCACATACTTAGCCCCACCGCAAACTTGCTCGTATCAAGCACCACAAAGTCTACATGATAGTAGAATCTGGCCCACTTGTATCAAAACATCCCCTCCACAAGGCTCTTGGTATTTTTTTGGATCTATCTACAAGGGACAATGTGATGGAAGTTGGCTTTAGCTCTCCCAAACCTAGTTGCTTATACACTGAATAAGGTAGCAGGTTGACACTGGCTCCCAAGTCTAGTAAAGGTTTTTCTACTAGTGCCTAATATTCACCGAGATGGTGGGTAACCTGGATCTGCATTTCAATCGAGTCTTGCACTGAATGATGGCACTGACTTGTTATGTCAGGAAGGCCTTTTTGTCAACATCAACCCTCTCTTCACTCGTGCACGTGTCCTTCAAAATTCTGCATAATGTGGGGATGTTGATCACTCATTTTAGCACTTCTAATATTTCAGCTTGGTTGATGGCCTTTTTCTTAGCTTTTAGTGCTTGTGGAAAAGGCAAGAGGGTGTGGCCATTATTCACCAGATTTTCGTCCCCACCTCATCCGGGGTTCAACCTCTTTACCCCTCCTCGTCCTTCTTCTCGTTGGCCTGTACCGGCTGCTTAAGTTCTTACCACTTCTTAATGTGATACTGCTTTAACTTCATCCATCCAGGATTTGGCCCACTGGAAGAGCTCAATTCATGCACTCCCCTAGGATCAATATGTCTGAGATGGAAATTTCCCTTTTCTTGTACTCCGCCGTCAGTTAACCTCAGATTGAATAATCGTAGGTTGTCATATTTTGGGAGATCTCTGTGATCGTAAAGTATCTATTTTTTTTGTCAGAGTGCTTTCCACTCGTGTCGATTCTCCGATTAGCCCGGGCATCTGCCTTCGTTCTTCCAAAGCCGCCCCACCACTTTGCTCAAATTCATGATAGCTTGTTCAACTGGGGATGAGGATGGTGGTGGTTGTGGTTGATATGAGGAGCCGCACTGTTGCTGTGCAGTAGGGGGCACATATGGTGGAGGCTTTGGCTTCCAGGAGAGGTTAGGATGGTTCCTCTAGTTAGGGTTATAGGTGTTAAGTATGGGGTAGTGGTTGCATTTATATCACCCACAACATTGGCATGTCTAGCCATCATATCCTTATCAAGGAATAGTTAAGGCTCTCCTGGTGCTCGACCGACAGATGAAACAAGGTTAGCTTGGTATATATGCCTCAGTCACTACTCTCATCTCATGATGATTTCACATTTCAAGCTCCTCCAACCTTCTAGCCAAGGTGGATAGCTTTTCCTTCAACTCCATGTCCTCTATGATTAGTACATGCCTCCCCTTGAATTGGCAAGTGTGTCTCATCCTCTCGCCTTGGGTCAATTCATCCCATGCTTTGGATGTCTCAGCCACATAATTCAAGAAATCCATGGCTTCCTCTAGATGTTTGCTCATGAAGTCCCCTCCACACATAGTCTCCAACAACCGCTTCATAACAGGGGACATTCCATTATAGAAGTGATTAATCAGCATCCAAGTATCAAAGCCGTGGTGAGGGCAGGCACTGATGGTCTCTAGGTACCTTTCCCAGCACTAGTAGAATTTCTCATTTTCTTGGGCTGTGAAGGTGTAAATTTCCCTCTTAAGACTATTGGATTTATGGGTGCTGAAGAATTTCTTTAAAAATTATGCTTGAATATCTCCCTAGTCCCTAATAGTTCTCGGCCTCAGAGAGTTGAGCCAGATTTTTGCCTTGTCCTTCAAATTAAGAGGGAAGAACTTCAGTCTCATCAGATCAACATTGGGAATGTCCTCAAGGTACTTACATACTTCCTCGAACCCCTGGATGTGTGAATAGGGATTTTCACTCTCCATTCCATGGAAAGTGGGGAGCAAGGGCACTAGATAGGGCTTGATAATGATGTCCTCAAGAGGAGGTACAATGCAGGAGGGTGCACTCACTCTTCAGGGGTGTACATGGTCCCTCATTTGTTTCAGATGGCTCAGTTCCTTTAAAACTCCCTGCTTGCCTCGCGCCCTCGTGGAGGCTTTATCTAATCACCTGGTATGCTCAATTCACAGCTTTGTTCTTGTGAGCACCGCTTCCTTCCACTGCCTACTGTGAGCCTTATCCCAGTTGCTGCATAACCTCGCTGTGGCATAAACACAACAAGAGACAAAAACAAACAGGCTACCAAAAGGGTTAATGTTAGCTAAAAAATGAAGGTAGAAATTGTATATTGACAGTATAAGATTAAATCAACCTAACAGTAAACTGTTAGGGGAAATTATTGTAAGAACAAAAAGGTTGAAACTTCACCAACACTTGTGATGTGGATCGCAAAGTTAAATGCCCGACTCAGACCTCAGCACCATCCCCAAGAACGACGCCATTTGATTCGCATCGCAAACGTAGCTGTGCAGCCCGAACTAACAAAATTTATAAACCTATACCTTCTACTGTTGTAGCCTAGCTAATGCAAAGATAGCGTGCTCTGTATTCGAACTCAGATTTAGTTTTCTTTGCACAAATGATTTACAATGAGCTCAAACAGGTGAATTTTAGTTTGGATTTTTGGGTTTGATAAAAACAGTGGGGTGAATTGTTTGGATTTTAAGGTTTGGTAAAAATAGTGGGGTGAATTGTTTGGAAACTGAAAATAAAACAAGTAAAAATATAAAAGAGAACTCCTTTAAGTGTTAGTGACTGGTTGATTCTTGTAACTGAGGGTTTCAGGTCCTTTCCTCAGTTGGGGAGGATTTACCTATAGTCATTTCGAACCAGATCTTCTTACTTAGCTATAAAATTGACCCTTAATAAATATCCTTTGAAAATGGCATCCACGACCATTAGTGCTCTTTGGCCATTAAACACAAGTCACCTCGACGCCACCTTACAATGGATCATAAATGATAACTAACAAACATCAATGGATCTAACATTAAGTAACCAATGACCCCAAAGATTACCATAATAAATCCATTCAAGGTGACTCAAAGGGATCAAAACCTAAAGTTAAAAAGGAGAACAGTTGATCGGCAGTGGATACCTGTGTGAAAAACATGGAACCCTCAAATTTACCTAGATCTCGCACCCAACAACCTTCTCCTTTATGATGGTATGTTTACCACCATCCTTCGAGTCACATCCCTGAGGATGTTTGGTTGCCTAGAAAATGAGAGAGAAAATGAGAGAAAGTGAGAAAGAGCTGAAAACTCAAGCTGCACCAAAAGTTTATCGCATCAAAAGTCAGTTCTTGTATTTAGCTTCGATCGAGGCTTATATATCGTCGTAACAAGAGAAATTACAAAAATGTATGAAGAACCAAAAATACATAGAGGGTAGTTTAGGAAAAATTCAGAAAAAGCTGGTCAAAGTGGGGTCAAACTGGACACAAGAGTAGGTTGTGAAAATTTCGCAACCTTACAAATTTGTAGTGTTTTGAATCTTCTGTTTTCTGCTCCAATTTCCTTCTGACTTCGACCGCAACCCGAGTTCTGGCCCCAACTCAGTTTTCGAGTCGACGACGACTCTTTGTACTCAATTTAGCTTGCAAAACTACTAAAATAGCCACAAAATGCAATTAGTAGTGTAGTAGGGACCTTGGTATGTCAATTAAGTTATTTAAGTTGATTAGTACACAAAAAGCGCTCAAAACCTACAATAAACAGGGTTCAAAATAGCACTATTTGGGCACTAATCAGGGCGCGAGTCTACTCTAAGATAGATCTTCGCACCGGATATCATCAGTTGAGAGTTAGGGAGACTGATATCCATAAGACTGCCAGGCATACGTGGGCACTTCGAAGTTCACTCGTGATGCCCTTTCTGGATCGACGAATGCGCCAACAGCATTCATGGATCTCATGCATAGGGTGTTCCAACTCTATCTAGATCAGTTCGTCATAGTCTTTATAGACGATATTTTGATATACTCCCAATCTAAGGAGGAACATGAGGATTATTTGAGGGTCGTTCTGCAACTTTTGAGAGACTATCAGTTGTACGCCAAGTTTAGTAAGTATGAGTTTTGGCTTACTGAGGTGAGATTCTTGGGGCACGTGGTGTCGGCTTCAGGCGTGTCAGTGGACCCCGAGAACGTCGAGGTTGTGATGAGTTGGGAGAGGCCAAAGTCAATCTTCGAGATACACAATTTCTTGGGATTGGCAGGGCTACAGGAGGTTCATCGAGGATATCTCCCGACTAGCAGCACCTATGATGAGACTGACTTGGAAGGAGGTCAAGTTCGAGTGGAATGACCAATGCGAGAAGGCATTCCAAGAGCTGAAGATGAGGCTTTACTACAAATTCCTATTCGATAGTCCCTAAAGGGGATAAAGGTACACAAAGTAGTATCAGGATGCCCCAAGGCCTGACCGATGCCTCTAATGCAATTCTGGGAGGGTCAGCAGTTTTTACGGTCCCGGCTGCCTAAAGAATCATAAGTAGAATTACCCTACACAAGACATAGAGTTGTCAGCCATAGTCTTCGCCTTGAAGATTTGGCGCTACTACTTATATGGCGAGCAATTCAAGGTGTACTCAGACCACAAAAGTCTAAAGTATATCTTCACGCAATGACTCAAATACGGCTAAACGCTGGATCACGTGGAGTTCCTGGGAGGATTTACGACTTCACTTTCATTACCACCCCCGGTAATGTGGTGGCTGATGCACTCAGCCATAAGTCACATGGAGTATTGGCCAGTATAGCTTCCCGGGAGTGGCATATGCTCGAGATCGCGCTCAACTACGCATAGCGAATGTGCCTGTGGTACTTTGGGAGCTCCAGCTGGCGCCATCCCTATCGGAAAGCGTAGTGATCGAGTCCTGGTGGGCAAGACGCAAAGATAGTGTCCATCAGGGACCGAGTACAATCAGGTGGCAGTGACGAGGGTCGGATCATCCAATACGTATGGTAGTCTTCTGCATGTGGGAGGAAGGGCAAGGGTTCCCCAATGACATATATGAGATAGAAGATCCCAGTGGAGTTCCATCGCTCCCGACACAAGGCATCCAGTGGCACGAAGATGTATCGTGATCTTCATTGCCAATACTACTGCAGTGGGATGAAGAGACACGTTAGGACCTCACTCGACGATGTCTCACGTGGTTAGCGTGTTGATACGAGCACTAGAAGCCACATACTCCAGCCATTGGGAGGTGGCCGGAGTGGAAACCCGAGCATGTCACGATGGATTTGTGACCCACTCCGCCATGACACACCATGGAGACATGTGATGCGATATGGGTGATTGTGGACAGGCTGGACAGCCTGTGACATTTTCTAGCTATGCGAATGACTACATCGGAGGAATTACGCGGTTGCATATCCGAGAGATCATTCCAAATCTTTCATGGAGTGTCTGTCCATGTCGATAGAGATCCCGGATTTACGACACACTTTTGGAAGAGCTTCCAGAAGGCCATGGGGACACAATTGACTATGAGCACTGCATTTCATCCTCAGACAGATGGTTAGTCGGAGATGACCATACAGATTTTAGAGGACATGTTGCTAGCATGTGTCCTGAATCATAATGGTAGCTGGGAGGAGCACTTGCCCTTAGTGGAATTCGCCTACAACAACAGTTATCAGGCAAGTATACAGATTGCACCCTATGAGGCTTTGTATGGGAGGCCATGACAATCACCTATTTGCTGGACAGAGGTGGGAGAGAGCTTCATCACTAGTCCAGATCTGATTAGAGACACCTCGGAGAAGGTGAGTTTGATACTTACAGCCAGTTTTCTCACCGCTTTAGAGTCAAGAAAAGAGCTGGCGCCACGTATGACGCCGACCCTAGAGCCCGAGGTCAGTGATCACGTCTTCTTGAAGGTAATGCCTAAGAGAGGAGTGGTTAGGTTCGGCAAGCGGGGAAAATTGTCACCAAGGTTCATTGGGCCCTTCGAGATACTCGAGAGGGTGGGCACTACAGCGTACCGATTGGCTTTATCGCCCAGCCTGTCAGGTGTTCATGGGGTATTCCACGTCTCCATGCTCCGAAGGTACACTTCAGATCCAGCTCATATAGTGGATTGGGGAGATATTACGGTTGACACAGATGGGACCTTCAAGGAGGGACCGATGTGCATCATGGATACGAGATCAAGTTTTGCGATGCAAGACCGTGAGGCTAGTGAAAGTACCATGGCAACACCGTGGAGTGGATGAGGCGACGTGGGAGAGCGAGGACACGATGCGGGCTACCTATCCCTTCTTGTTTAGGGATGAAGGTACGCAGTTTAGTCGTTTAAAAATTAAATGACTAGTTTACATGCATGACATAATGCACATTGCATATGCATGTGATTTTTTGTGATTGTGTGGAATTTTGGGACGAAATTCTTTTAAGGGAGGAAGAATGTAAAACCCCAGAAAATTCTAATTTTTTTAAAAAGAGTAACACGATAATTTCGGTCAAAATATGAAAATTTTCTAGATCTCAGATGATGAAATGAACTTCACCATTGGAATCGTCTCACGAAATCTAGCTATCGTGCCGAAATTCGTCGAATTCTATGATAGTCGAAATTTCACGTTTTTCGAGGCACTGAGGGTAGTACAGGACACTTGGCACATGTTGAGTGGTTCACGGTGTGCCACATGTCAAGTGCAGGGTAAGTCAAACAAAGAGCCCAAGTGGGAACCATAAGAGACATGTGGCAACACATGATTAGAGAGAAATCCAAGGTAGATGGATAAGGTGATAAGGGAAATCCAATGAGTCAATGGGGTATTGACATGTGGCTAAAGAGTACTCTCCAAACTTGACTTTAGACCTAACAATACAGTAGGAAGGGGGAAAAAGGAGGAAAAAGAAAAAAAATGGGGAAGAAAGCTTAGAGAGAGAAGATCCACCTTCTCTCTAGTTTTCCTGATCTAATCTACTGGCTCCTCATCAAGAAGAAAAGTGTTTCCCTAAGCAAAGAGTTTCCAAGAGAGACTGGAAATGGGAGTTTCACAACTCAAGAGGTAGGTCTTCTCTCCTACTTTGGTTATTTTCTACCCTAAGGCTTGTGGAAGGGCTCATTCAAGGGAGGTGTTTGGTCAGATTGAACTAAGGGAAGAACAATTCATTTTGATCATACGCATTAGTCATAATTTTTAGGACTAGTTTTGGCAGAAATAAAGGGAATTTGGCGCTGAGTTCTTCAAATTGTAGCCACATCAAGAAATTGATGTTAGGTTTTGAATTTCAAATCGGACCTTCAGAGCCTGGGTTATGGTTCACATCAACAAGCCCAGTGAAAGGGCTACCCGGCTAGCTCGTCCTACTGGCCCGCCCTACTGGCCCTCCCGGATGGGTCCATGCAACTAGGGTCATGTGTGATTTCCAACTTCTAAAGGTCATAACTTCTTTGTCTGAACTCCGTTTTGGGTGTTATTGCACGTTATGGAAAGCCCATTGAGTTAAGATTGCATCCATATTCATGTGGAGGACATTAGGCAATCAGGCCGGCTAGGGTTGGCCAGTTAGTGCTAGCCTGTTAGGGTTGGCCGGTTAGTGCTGGCCAGCTAGGATTGGTTAGTCATGTATGACTTCCAACTTCGAAATGTCATAACTTCTTCGTTCGAACTCTATTTCAGGTGTTCTTAGACTCTATGGAAAGCCCATCGAGTCAAGATTCTAGCCATATGCCTGTGGAGGATAGTGGGTGATCACAACTTAGCTGAATTCTGTGTTTTGTACCAAGTGCTTAGTTTGCTTAGTTGTGTCGATATGAATAGCCGGGTTTTGACATTTATCTATCAGACAGATTTCAGGCTACTGTATTGGGTAGAAATTTCCATGAGTTACCTTAAGGAATGCATGACATGAATCGTTTAGTCATGGATCGATGAATGCTAATATGTTTGATACGATGTGTATATATATATATATATATATATATATATATATATATATATATATATATATATATATATATATATATATATATATATATATTGGCATGAAGTATATGGAAATTATATGTTTGTGATATATGTTGCATGGTGAATGATATGAAGTACAACTGGTGATAATGATTCATGTAGTGTGCATCATACATGCAACATGAGAAATTGCAGTGACATTATCATTGCATGTGCATAGTAACATCACGTCGAGTCGAGTGTGGGTGCATAGAAACGGTTAAATCACCATTCTTGGTGAATGTGTGGGAAGCTCAAAATGGACAGCGTCCAATTGAGACTCATGGTGGTATAAAATGAAAATAAATATGCGTGTGTTGGGCGAGCAAGACAAATAGATCCTCCCCTCCCCTCGTGGTGAAAGACCCAAATTTATTGAGGTTAGACATGATCACCGGCGGTGAAAGCCCGTCAAAAATGTCGGAAAGGTGCGCGGCATCCAGCGGTGTAATCCCGAAAATTCGTGGCCCACAAATGCATAAACACACAAAAAGAAATTTGATCAAATCAAAGGAACATTGGGGGTTGTCCAATGGGTTACAAGTTTTAAAAACAAAAAGCTTTCATTTTGAAAAAGGAAAAAGGGTCATTGGGTGAAACACCAATGACAGGTTTTCACATATGGCAATTGTATGTGTAAGGAGTCGGTGAGGACTCGGGACAGGGGATAGGTTGAGTCACATTCTCATCCATGACATGTAGACATTCGAAGGTGAATGTGCATATTTTTACTCAATGCGTGACATTGCTCGATCACCTGATGAGCACTTAGGTGGGAGTAACTTTGCAGGAGATTATCACCACGAGCTTTACTCACCCCGTCGTGGATCCCACTTCAGTACTGTGTCCGCTATGTGGCGACTCCACATATGACCCACATATGGGACGAGCTCGCATACCCACTTTGTTTTGTTTTGTTTTGTTTTTTTTAGTCTTGTATTACATACAAGCATAACCAAAACATGTATTTTTTTGGTATCAAAGGGACTGTAAAGAGACTATGATTATAATCTATCATATATTTTGTATATTGTGATTTAAATATGCAGGAATGGGTCTCGATATATGAGACATGTGAATGTGATATCGGAGCATCCGATATCCACAGGTTTTCTACGGTTGACGGGTTGTCAACGGGACCCCTGGGATAGGGGCGTCACATTTCCAATCAACTTTAGAAGAAATAAATTCTTCATCAACAATTCCCGACTTAAGATATTCAAGACAAGATCAAAATTTAGACACCTCTCCTGCAAGATCTCTAACCTATTCTCAAATGATGTCACCAAATAATGAGTTAACCCAGCTCATGATGATGACAACAGAATTTGAGATAGACAAAGAATTCTTAAGGAACAAGGCAAAATCTCAAAAACATAAAGAAAAGAGTGCCTGGTTTTTCTCTAATTTAACATATGCACAAAAGGAAAATTTTAAACTTCAATGGTATCAAACAATGGAAACAATGGAAATAAATATTCCAATGTTTACTTATTTTAATATTTATGTAGCAACTAATAATATTGATTATCCTTTTGCGGAAAACAGTATGTTTCAAAAGGAATAGGATACTACTTCCAAAAAGAAGATAGTATCTACCCATCCTCTTTTAGAAGAAATAATAATCAAAGCCTAAAATACATAAATAATAGCTTCTTGTTTCAAAAAGACTAATCCTAAAGATGATGAATCTAGGAATGCAAATCTAAAAGACATAAAAACACTCCAACAATAAAATAATTTTACAAATCATATTTTGGGAACTATTTCCTCTCAAATGAATAGGCTAGAACGAACTCTTCCACGCTTATAAACAAAAAGACGATTCTATCCTATTCCTGATTTCAGATTCCCTCTTATTTAAACCACCTGAATTGACTAAACCATTCAAAATTGGAAACCAAAACAAAAACAGTGAACTAATCAAAATTCTCATAAAAAAATTAGAGATTGTTCATCTTACAACAACATATCCTTTTTCTTCAAAACAACAACTTAATGTTTTAAGCAGTTCTGAATCTTCATATACTAAAACCCAAACTGATAATTCAGATAAAGGACAACTAAACAGAATAACTCACTATCAAACAGGGACAAAAAATTATTACCCTAGACCTACTCCTCCAGATCTTCAATATGAAGAAAGATTTCCTTTACGATCTATGTATACTTCTAAAGGTCTTTATGAATGGAATATTGATGGATGCTTAGAACATGAAATCATGAATATTCTTCATGAAATGCTCATGGCAACAACTGCATATTCCATTGAAAATGAAGATCATGAAGTAGTGGAATTTTTATTAGCAGGGTTTACTGAAGTATCAAGAGGATGGTGGGAAAATTCCCTTAATACGAAGAAAGAAGATTTATCCAAACTAGTATCAATGAAACAACAGGAGAACAAAACGCAGTACATAGATTAGTTTATACCATATCAAAACATTTCATCGGAGATAATAAAATACTCCAATAATGAAATAATGAAATCCTTCAAAACTTAAGAATCAAGACACTAAGTGATTTCCGATAGTATCATGATGTGTTTGTATCAAAAGTAATGACTAGAGGTGATGCAAGGGCATCATATTGGAAAGAAAGATTCATGTTTGGACTTCCTAGTGCTCTTACAGAAAAGGTACAAGGAACTTTGAGGGAACGCCTAAGGAAATAATTCCCTTATGATAATCTTACTTACGGAGACTTCATAAGTGAGATTAAGAAGGAAGGACTAAAGTGATGTTCACAAATCAAACTTCAACACAAACTAAAAAAGGATTTCAAAACTTCCAGAAAAGATTAAGGTTCCTTTTGCAACCAGTATGGTATCTCTATGCCAGTACCACCTTCCCACAAAACTCAAATATATAATTTCAAAAGAAAATCTCCATCTAGTAAGATTTATCCAAAAAGACATTCTAAGAAATACAATAATTATAACAAGTGCAAACCCCAGCACCATAAAAATCCTACAAAAAAGGTAATCAAATGTTTTAAATGTGGTAAAGTAGGCCATATAGCTTCAAATTGTAAAAACCAAAAGATAAATGCACTTTCTGATAAAGATTATTATTCGGAAATCTCTGAAGATGATTCTTCCTCTTCTGACAATTCCAAAAATAATAAGTCCGCCAAAAGATTTAACCTCAAATGATAAAATAGAAAATCTGCTTATGGCAAATAAATATGTTAACAGAGATCAAGAAATGTTAATAGAAATGATAGGATCATATAAAAGGCGATGCAAAACCAAATTGTAAGAAAATCATGGAAAAAGGTCATCAAAACACTCTAACAAGTATCAAACACTTTCTACAAATTCAAAGACGTAATGTCACAATTTGAAACTAAAAACCCTTAAGTGACAATTCAAGACTTACAATTTGAAATAAAACAAATCAAAGAACAAATAGAAGAATTAAAAATCTTTACCCAAGGTATAAATTCTAGAATAGAAAATATAGAACATTAAGGAATCTCTTTGGCTACTCCAGCCTCTGAAGACTTCGATAATTTTGTTAATACCATAACTATTGTTGAAAAACAAAGGTGGTATACCAAAATTACCTTAAAAATAGATCCTGATTACCAATCAACTTTTATAGCCTTAATTGATCTGTAGGAGCTGACTTAAATTGTACAGAAGGATTAATTCCTACGACATATTTTGTCAAAACATCACAAAGACTATTAACTGCAAGTAATGTCCCTTTAAAGGTACAATACAAGATACCAAAAGGACATATATGTAAAAATGGAATTTGTATCAAAACTTCTTTTTTATTAGTTAAGAATATTAGTCATCAAATTGTTTTTGGAACTCCTTTCCTAACACAATTATATCCATTCCAGATAGATAGCAAAGGGTTACATACAAAACACAAAGATCAACAAATATTATTTGAATTCGTTATAGAAATAAAAGAGATTAATCAACTTCAAGATAAAATCAATCTTCTTCAAAGTAAACAACAACAGGTCAAATTTCTCCAAAAATAAATACAATATAAAAAGACAGAAGAAAACTTGAAATCAAAACACCTACAAGAAAGGATTCAGCAGATCCAAAAACAAATTGAAAGTCATTTATGTTCCTCCATTCCAAATGCTTTTTGGAATAGGAAACAACATATGGTTTCTTTACCATATGAAAATGATTTTTCTGAAAAACAAATCCCTACTAAGGCAAGACCAGTACAAATGAATACAAAGTTGCTGGAATATTGCAAAAAAGAAATCAAAGATTTGTTAGACAAGAAAATTGATACTGACAGTTTTTCCCATTGAGTCAGGCCGCATTCTATGTCTTAAAGCCTCAATTCAGAACGAGGAACTCTAAGGTTAGTAAATCACAAACCTCTAAAACAAATTTATAATGGGATTAGGTATCCCATACCTAATAAAAAGACTTAATCAATAGATTATATAATGCAACAATAGTTTTGGGATTCGAATGGAAACTGATTTTCGCAACCAAATTTTTAAGATGATAGATATAAATACATTTACAGCTCCATTTGGACATCACATCTGAATGTAATGTCTTTGGTCTAAAAAAATGCTCCTTTAGAGTTTCAAAATATAATGAATGATATTTTCAATGATTATACTAGATTTTCTATAGTATACATTGATGATGTTCTTATATTTTCAAACTCTATTGAAGAACATTTCCAACATTTAAGAATATTTCAAAAAATAATCAGAGAAAATGGTCTGGTTATCTCTGCATCAAAAATAAAACTTTTTCAAACAAAAATAAGATTTTAGGTTCAAATCATCAATGGAAAATAAGACTCATTCAAAGAGCAATTGATTTTGCTAACAAATTTCCTGATGAAATTAAAAACAAAAATCAGCTTCAAAGATTTTTAGGAAGTTTAAATTATGTAGCTAAGTTTTATCCAAACCTTAGAACCCAAGTTAAACCTCTGTTTCAAAGACTTAAGAAAATTCCTTGTCTAAGATCAAAGAACTTCCTTGTCTAGGAATTCTACACCTATATGTCTTTCCTATAATAGAGACAGATGCTTCAAATATAGGATATGGTGGAATTCTAAAAAAAAATTCGAAAATAAAGCTTTTATTGTAAGGTTCCACTCTGATGTTTGGAGTGGTCCGCAAGAAAATTATTCAACTCAAAAAAAGAAATTCTAGCAATTGTTCTTTGTGTTCAAAAATTTCAAAGTGATGTTTTTAACAAAAAATTCCTGTTACGTGTTGATTGCAAAAGTGCTAAAGAAATTTTACAAAAAGATGTTCAAAATTTAGTTTCAAAACAAATTTTTGCATGATGGCAAACCATTTTATCTGTTTTTATTTTGACATTGAATTTATAAAAGGCTCTTCAAATGTTTTACCTTATTTTCTCTCACGGGAATTCTTACAAGGAAAATAAGCAAAGTCAACCCTATCAAACCGACAACCAAAGAGTCTTATGCCATGCCAAAAGCTCAAACTCATTCTTCAAACCATTTTGAAGTCTTAGGAAATATTCCTAAATCTTCTGCTCTGACTTCTTCAAACCCTATTTACAGGTCAAAAGAAGCAAGACAATTGATTCAAATACTAGAAGCTGATCATATATTTGTTTGGTGATTCTTTGATTCCAAAATTCTTTGAATAAAGATAAATTTTTTTTTCTAAAACTCAGATTCATGAATGCCTGTGGATACAGACCGGGCTCCAAATTTACATATCAAAAACTCCCGAGGGTACCGATATTCTTCATTCAAAATGCAAAAATTTGAAATTTATTTCTGAAAAGGATTGGGAACAAAATCCTTTACTCACAAGCGTTTTTCTCAAAATTTTATTCCACAAACCTTTGATTATTTTGATTACAAAAATGCGTGGTTCAACACGTTTTTTGTGATACCCTCTTCCCATTCATGGTTTTTTATTTGGGGAGAACAAACTCAAACATCTTTTCCAAACTGGTTTTAGGAATGGTGGCTCTTTCTAGGAGCTATTCCAGATATCTTTTGCCCTGATATCATAAAATCTTTTGATTATTTCAAAGTCAATAGTGAAAAATTTTCCCTTCTAGAAACAGCTATTCACTCTCCTTTTGTTCTTACTTTAGGATCCCTTGGATTCTCTGCAGGGATTTTTCTACTCATAATTTTCTCCCATCGCCTTTTCCCCAACATCTGGCTAGGGAATTTAAAATTAAATGGTGGACCGCTTCAAATCTCTCCCAAACCCAAACCTTTGAATCCATTAAGGCTTGGATTGATACCAAAAAATCCAAATCTAAAAAAGCCTAAAAAAGCCGGCCGACTCCTCTGCTAGACCTATTCATTGCCTTCAAACCCTTCCAAAACCACTTTTCCTTCAAATTCCTCATGCGGCTATAAAGCCTATTTGAAAAGGGATTCAAGAACAAAGCCTGCCAAAAACCCTGTCTCGCCCAAAACTCGATGATGAAGATGATGAAGACAACCTCCACTTTGCTCAAGAAACGGCATGCCATGTACCTCCCATACACTCCTCTTGAGTAATGAGATACCCACTCAAAACCTGTGTGTATTAGAGAAATTCAACACAAACCAAGATTCTCGTATTACTAAAGTTTCATTACTATTGACCGCTTTGATAAAGATTTAAAAAATGACATCAAGAATGGCTGCAAGTGGACACGTGATTTTCCTCTATCCCCCCAACTGGCGGATTGATTTTCAAAAGCAAGATAAGGCTGACACAAAAGCATATTTGACGGACAAAAGCGTATCGATTTCAAAGCAAGATAAGTGGCTGAACAAGGAGATTCCTTGTTCCGTTATCCAAAAGTGTCAAAGGATGTAACGTTGACTTCAAATTTTTATTACAAATCCAATGCGACTTCGATGGCTTGAATCCGCCAATTTTTCCTATAAGAAAGAGATGTCTCCCTTTCTCAAAGTAGGCTAAGTTGAGTTCTAAATTTTCTTTGGTGAGATCTTGAGTAGCCCATAACTACTGTAACCCGCTCAAAGCTCTTGTGCAAAGTTTCCTGTATTTTCTTTAAATTTGTAAGTTCTACTTTCAAATAAAAATTTCATGTTTCAAATATTTGCCTTACACTTCTGTTACTTCATATCTCAAAGTATTTGCACTTTGATTCCTTGTTACTTTATTCATTTTTATTGTTCAAAAATCACTGGTTTGCTATTTTTACTATCTACTATCTATTTCCTGCTGCCAAAGATCCAAGAGGAAATTGGTATCAGAGCCATGATTATACAAATTTTTGATTGGTTTTCCATACAAATTTGTTTATAATTTCAACCGTTAGCGTTGGTCAGCCCTTATTATCCGTCGATCAGCCATAAATCTTGTTGATGGGTAAGTGGTCCCGATGATGGTCCCACTAATTATTTGAAACATAAAATAAATTAGGATAACAAACTTTATCAAAAAACTTGTAGGAACTAGTTCTAGTACTAGTTCATCTAGGATTAATGAACAACTCTAAAACATCCAAAACATACACAAAAATATGATCCCGTAAATTGATTTAAAAATTAACATAATAACGATGATAATAAAACGAAAAACTTAAACAGTAAGCAAATAAGAATAGAGCATTCAAAATGGCATGGTTTTTTTTTTTTTTTTTTTTTTTTGAAAGGAAAATGGCATGGTTGTTGATTTCAAACTAATGTATTTAATGGCCAAAAATGACGGCTGGTCAAACCATGGAATCTGCAAGTTTGAATAGAAGAACGGCTAAGTCCACGATTTTGTTTGTATCTGGAAATTTTAATTGGGTGGGGGTGCTTACCGATTATCTTTTTACAAAGTATAAGTAATTGGGATTAATTAAGAGGATAGTCATGAAACGTGTTAGTCTAGAAATACTTAAGAAGTCACGTTAGAAAGGTAATGCACACGCATCCATGGTTTCAAAAACGCTGAATTCAAATCAAATTGTGGGCTGGGTGCATGAATGGTGATGATGGCCTACATTTGATCATCAATATATATATATATATATATATATATATATATATGGCATATATATATATATATATATATATTGCTGCATTCTTCTCTCTTCTATATATGGTTTAATCAGCTAAATAGCGAGTTTAATGGATTAAAAATATTATAACTTTCATGTTGATCTACTTGTAGTGGTTCCTTTCTGATTAAGTTTAAAATAATAGGCGCGCAGGCCTAGAACACAAGCCCAAATGTCGTGGGCTAAAAAGAGAGATTGTAAAAGCAAAGCCTCAAACAATTGCTCTACCAATGATATCCCCCAAACACAGGCCAAAAACGAGAACTCAACTCACCCCTTCATCTGATCAGCACCAAAGAACCCGTATTAAAGGAAAGTACCAAATTTCCCTAATTAAATCTCTACCAATTAAGGAAGTAGGATATTTCCTAATAATTGGTCATCAATTATCCCTTATTAATTCCAGAAATCCATAAGGAAAGAAAATCCTCATCCAACGAGAGAATACCATTTATCATCATCCAACTATGAAAAGCATCACATCACCCATTATAAATATCAGCCACCATCACAAGTGGACGTGATTCAATTTCCATCTCGCAATCTGGGTCTTTTTCTCTCCTACTCCAGGAAAGAACCTGACTCTAGGCGATCTGAGAGGCAACTGCCAACCCCACAACCTTTTATACTTTTGCATAGCGTACCGACATCCGTGAGAGACAAATGACACCAGCCACCCCGGCCAAGTCTAGCCTGGGCTGAGCTGAAAAGACTACCGCTCCACGTCTACGGGATGATAGCTTCTTTACAAAATAAAATCTGACTTCCTGTTGATCGGCGAACAAACTAAATACAAGGTGGAGCTGTCACTAATCCCCAAGGTTGATGCAAGACCAAAGAAGGCGTATTATAGACAGCCAACCTCCCGAGAAAACTTAAAACCATGGCACGCTTAATACCGAGATGGAGACACCGTCTCACAAAACCAACGTTTCTCAGAGAGCTGTGGCAAACTCACTGCATAAAATGTACATCCCCTAAGAAAGCACAGTCTTGGCAAAGGTCAAAGCACCATCCCCCGGTGAAGAACAAAGAATACCTCTGACCCTCAAGAAACCAGTTTTGAGCGGGAGAAACCCAAGCTTAGGTACATGGTCCCTAAGCACTCCCGGAGGAGATCAAAGAAGGAATGAATGATGGTGGATAATGAGTCAGCCCTTTATCTAGCTGCATGGGAAGCAATCATGGGAGCAGAGGTTCAGGGACATCCAGCAAGAGCTCAGCCATATGAAGGAAGCGGTAACAGGCCGAGCCCCGGTCTTTATGACGCGAAGGCAACCGACCCCATTCATACCAGGTGCGACTTCTTCCAAACAGTTCGTAATGTCAGTAGACCGAAACGCTCGACTTTAACGGTAAAGACCCCATAGATCACCCTCAATACATATAAGAACAAGATGAGCCGCATCGATATCGTGAGGACTTCATACGATGCAAAGCCTTCGCTTATCACGCCTAAAGGGCCCAACATTGGCTTCTTTGGCTTAATACTGGTTTCTCCGCCATCTTCAATCTCATCATTCATAGAGCTCTCCATCGCATTCATCTCCACCGTACTGGAGCTGGGGGCTACTGTAGGCTGGGCCATCACTCGACCATGTGCTTAACTCGGCAGTGAGAGCCTCGAGGTCATATGTTTAGAGATTCAACGTGGTCAAAGGTAAGATATTCCAAGAGAAGTTCATCATCACCGTCTACCAGGGCTAGTGCGCTTGAGCATCCCATGTTCTCATCTTAAAGAACCCCTGTGAGCAATGCCAGGCTTGCGTGCCGCTAAAACAGAGAAGTAAAATCAACTTAACAGCTTCTTTATCCTGAAGTAAAGGAGCCTTCACCAAAAGGAAAAGAGCAGGGCGACAAGAAACGGAACGGTTCTGGCTGAGGTGTGTGGAGACAAGGATAGATCCCGGCGGAGGGACAGAGAAAACAGAGAACAATCCCCGAAGAGGCGAGGGAATGTCAGAGACCGCCTAAGACCACCTTAGAACGTGAGTCAAGCAAAGAGCGTATTCACTCCCCGGCACCACCCCCGATGCCCCTCGTTGTCAGTCCCACGCAAAAACGCAAACATGAAAATTTTCGAGAGTTTAATTCATCCCCAGATGAGGTGTCGACCCAAGAAAATGAGACAATACCACCTTGAGTTCCATAAGGACTGGGCGGAGCACCGAACCACGAACGTGATCCACTAAGGAAAGAAATTGAGTACCTGATCCGACGTGGGCATCTTCACCGTTACGTGGCTTCAGAAGGTTAGGACCAAGTGCTGGGAGAGATCCATGTGATCTCTATAGGATTTGTAGGGGGCGGAGTCCAAATTTATCCAGAAGGCCCATCTCGTGGCAAAGATCGACAGCAACATTAGAAATACAAGTCAGATTCAAACTCCTCTTACCGATACTACCATAACCTTTTCGGACTCCAACATGGAAGGCTGTTAGCATCCCCATGACGATCCACTAGTGATAAGGGTCGTCGTAGCCAATAAAACATTCCACAAGGTCCTTATTGACAATGGAAGCTTAGTCGACATCATCTTTGTATCAGCTTTCGACAAAATGGGCATTGGAAGGGGGAAGTTAGAACTCGTCAACGCCTACCTACGTGGATTCTCTGGAGAAAGAGTGCTACCTCTAGGGTCGATACAACTAGTGCTCACTTTGGGAGACCCCCCATGCCAGGCTACAACAATAATAAGATTTCTCATAGTAGATGCCCCATCAGCTTACAACATGTTACTGGGCAGGCCCTCTCTCAATACCAAAAGGGCCATCCCCTCCAATACATGGTTATCAAATTCCCAACTACAAATGGAGTAGGAATGGCCCGAAGAAACCAAATAAGATAGCCAAGGAGTGTTACTCAACACTCACCGAAACAAAACGGCCTTAATGTTTCATCTACATGGACGAGCTTAGACATGCTAGACGAGGCACCCGACCTACGCCCCTCAAAAGAACCAGAGTTCAAACTTGACTACTCTACCGTAAACACCTTGTCTAAATAGGATCTAAGCTGGCTAAAGACATCAAAAGCCTTTTCATCCACTTTTGCGCTAACATGGAGGTGTTCGCTGTGCCAGGAAGACACGGGCGAATCGACTCTACGTAAAGAATCACCTCACAGTCAACGTCATCCGTCCTTGCTTCTGGCCAAGCAAAAGAATGAGCCACTTCTAGAAAAGCAAAGTAAGGCGATTAATGAAGAGGTTGGCAAGCTCCTCCAAGCAGATGCAATCAGGGAGGTAGAATATCATGAGTGGTTGGCCAACATTGTTCTAGTCAAAAAAGCAAATGACAAATGGCGACTCAGACGATTTCAGCTGTATATCAATGTGGCTTGCCTAAAAAGATAGCTCTCTACCTCGATTGACCAGTTGACGCCATACAGCCGACGCCTTCTCCGGCTATAACTAGATTCCGTATGGATCCCAACGATCAAGAGAAGGACCTTATTCACATCGCACGAACCCATTGCTATCGTGTGGTGATGCCCTTCGGATCAAAGAATGCAGGAGCCACCTACCAAAGGGGGTTAAAACAGATGTTCCAAGCAAATTAGACATCTATGGAGGGTATATATAGACAACATGTTGCTAAAAATCGCTATGTCAGCTCCACATAACCCACTCCAATGGTGCTGCTCCAGTCATGAAAAGCTTTTATATTATGAAAGCAAACCCAACCAAGTGCCTCAAGGTTCACAGGAAAGTTCGGTTTATAGTCAATGTACCTCGAGAATAGAAGCAAACCTGTGACAAGATAAAAGGCCGTGTCTCTACATGTCGCCACCTTCAAATATTATGAAATTCAACTCCTGGATCGTTAATAGTTTGGCCGAGCCGCCAGTGTCCAAGGCAGCGACAAATGTCAGCCTTCTTTCAAGCAGAAAAGGCCTCCACTGACACACTACAAGCAGGCATCACGACGCCAAACCCCACATGAGCTCCGCTCTACTGCCGCTCCGAGGGAGAACTCCCCACTCTTTACCCGGTCGCTTTTGCATCCCAACTAGTGCCGCCTGGTCGAGAGAGCAGGATATAAAACAACCGATACTAAGGTGTACCTTGAGCCGAGGAGACGAGGGAAGATATCCAAAGATGGAGAAGCTGGATCAGCATTGGTAACTACATCCGTAAAGCCCGACCTTATTTCCAAGCTCATACCATCAAGTCCCAACTATATCCCACGCCGGCAACATCGCATAAACTAAACCTGGAAGACCTGATAGCGCCAGGAGTCGAAAGTGAGTTCGGGCGACGTGATACAAACCAAGGATAGCAATAAAAGGGCAGATCTTGGTAGATTTCATCATGGAATTCACCTCAGCAAAGCCTGCTGAAGCTACCCAACTGAAACCCGACCTCCCCATCTAGAGGTTGTCAATGGATGGGGACGCCGATGCCCAAGGAAGCGATGCAGATCTGATCCTGACCTCTCTAGACGGGATAGATGTGGAATACGACCTCATATTTGGCTTCCAAGCCTCCAACGAGGTCGGCCATGAGGTCACATACCGCTTAACCCTCACCACTCCATGGAAGTTCGGACGACCGGAAGTGAGCAGACCCAATTGGTAGTAAACATATGTAAGACTCCTGTACGAAGCCGCAGGTGAGAAGATGATCCTTGTACTCTCAAGAAGGTGCGCGTGGAGTCGCTTAAAATTTTTATACGAGTTCAGCCGCCAACATGTACCAAGAGAAAAAGAATTCTCAGCCAATGCCTTGGCAACCGGGCAAATACCCCGTGGAAGACCGCGTACCGGCACCGCTGAGCACTCCCAAAACCCTCAGTAAGTGATCATAACGGAGGAGTCTCCTCGTGATGTCCAAACCGAAATAATCGACCCCATCTAGATTACTTTAGTAGAAGGAACATCGCTAAGCTTACCCAAAGGAGGCATCCAAACTCGTGAGCAAGGTCAAGAAGATCTTCACTCACTCATCTGGGAACCCCTTTATAAAACAGCCTTCCCTGCTCATTCTCCCATGTGTAGAAGGAAGCCAATTACATACCTGCAGGTACATGAAGGCGTTCCATGGCAACCACATCTGTGCCTCGCCCTAGTAGAAAACTCGAGGTAAGGGTACTGCTCAAAGACGAATAGAACCCTGTAAGAACAAACTTGGTCAAGAGCGCCAAGATCTCTCATCTCCCATCTGAGCCACTAATGTCAATCACAAGCCCCCCTACTTTTCAACAATTCGTGGGCTAGATATTATCGGGACCCCTACCCATCGAGGCCAAATTTAAGCCATCAACAGGGCAAAGGGACTACTTTACCAAGTGGGTTGAGGCCGAACCCTTAGCAACAATCACATAACAGAAGGTATGTAACTTTGTCTGGCGTTCTATAACATGTAGGTTAGGGATCTCGAGGTCCCTCGTGTCTGATAATGGGAAACAATTCGACAATCCTAAGTTCAGGGATTTCTACGTCGAACTCAGAATCAAGAACTACTACTCGTCCCCGGGGCTCATCCACACCCAATGGCGCGTGTTTTCACTATAAGTGACTTCTCACGCGCCACAGACCAAATTAGAAGATCTAAAAAGGGATAATGGGTAGAATAATTTCCCGAGGTGTTGGTGGGCAATACAGAACTACGCGCAAGTTAGCAACTCAAGAACCCCGTTTGCTCTAGCCTTTAGCAATTAAAAGCAAGAGTTTTGTTAAGAAATGGATTACAAAGCTTTATGATCGACCAAATAATATAAACGGCAAGAGGTTCTTCACCTAAACTGATTCCCAAGAAAGCTGCGAGCACGTCCCGGCGTATTGAGGACGTCACATAAAAAGATAGTAAGATACTATGACCAAAGTGGTCAGTCCCAAGAGTTATAAGCCTCCTGAGACCTAGTTTTTTAAAAACTGCCACATGAAAGACTCACACATGGGAAGCGGACCCAATCGGGCGGCCCCATATCGCATCCCTGCATGGTCCGACCGGCAAACTACGAACCCAAACGTAAGAAAACCGCCCACTCATGGAACGAACACCCCTAAATGGTTCTACCAATAAGACTCTAATGTAGTCTCTTAAATAAAGTATCCAACGTTTTGATTTTAAATAACATTCTCTATGTTCATATTTAGGCTGCTTAATATTATGGTGGATCAAAAAATAAGTTATAATGATAAAGCAAGTGAGCCGCCTGGTGCTGTCCTGTGGAAAAAGGAAAGATGTTTCGCAAAAAGATTGTTTCCTTTATTTTAAAGGAGTTACAAGGCGACACAGGATTACAACACTGAGCTGCCCGTGACCTCAGACAAGATGCCACACTTCTGTTCCTCATAAAAGAATCCTGCCAAGAACAAGAGAAAAGAGAAAGCAAAGATCTCGCTGGGTAGAAGCTCCCAAAGTCACAACACAAATACAAAATTTCATTTCAGTGGAAGTAACAATCACCTCGCAGGGATTACAAAATATTTCTTTACATCCTGTGAAAATTACTAATCAACAAATTGCTTCTCCAGCACATCTCAAAAAATTATAACCGCAGCCATTCTTCACATCGGGCCAACGCCCGGGCCAAGGCAAAACCACAAGAAAGGGAAAGATATAGTTATAAAGGAGAAAGGGAAAAGAGGAAAGAAAAAGGGAGAAAGAGAAAAAGGAGAAGGAGAAAGAGTAGTGTTGTGGGGGACAGAGAAAAGAGGGCGTGATTGTGAATAATGGAGAAAAAGCTGGACTTTAAAAGCCTTCCTCCGCTTATACCGCCTTCACGTCCCTACCCAGTTCCATTAATGGGCAGACTAGGGAATAAATACAACCCCCATTGGGAAACTAGGGAAACACAACTACCAGAAATGCTGTAATTGAGAAACCAAGTGTCGGCCCATGACCTCCAAACTGACGTCGTACAGTGACGATCAAACCTTGAAGCTCCATCACTTACTAACCCAGGCACTATCGAAGGCAGGAAGAAAAATGGGAGCAGAGTATAACTCACCCTATCAAAGGAAGGCAGTTATTTAAAAAGCCCACGTAAATTCATTTGATCTCGCACCGATTCCTCACAAACCTGCATTAAAGTTGTGCACGCTTTCTCAAGGGAAGTGGGATATTAAAGAGCCAGCGTGGTACAATTTCAAATGAGCCATTTTATCTCGCTCAAAGAAGGCGTAATAGCCCAGAGCCCCAAGTTAGCTCACCATGCGTAGCTTAATCGTCAAGGAAGGCCTGTAGCCCAAGAGCCACCTAGTCTGCTTAGAGAAGGCACAGCTCAGAGCCCTAGTAGCCCAATTTTCGTAGCTAACTACTCAAGGAAGGCCTTGGTATCCTCAGAGCCATTTTAGCTCAATAAAGAAGGCAAATAGCCCAGAGCCCCATGTTTGGGGCCAAAGCTTTGCTTGGTACGGGTGCCCTAAAAGCATGTAATTTATACTGGCTTCATGAAAACAATTTTCTAAGTATTTGACTTTATATATGTTGTATAATTTAGTAAATATAAAAAAATCCCAAGTTTATTAATGTAGCTATAATCTTAGTATATAACAGTTATATATGGATAATTAAGATTATAGATAATAAACTAAACTGTTCGTAGTAAATCAAAGTAGGGATCTTTGATCAATAATACTACTAGTACGGTCCACCGAATATTGGCAAATGTAGTACCTTATTAGGGATTAATTGTGCAGTGACATTAAAATGGAGGTGCTTTATGTAACTGACATATATGATGTGACTGCATAGCGGATTAAACTTTAAATAATATACCATTACAATTAAGAGTTAATACCTGTCACTAGATGATCAAGTATGCAAATTGATCTTAATCCCGAGTAGCCATGGACTCTCGTCTATTTCAATGGCTCGATTCATAGTTAAGGTCATTCTAAGACAGTACCCCAATACTCTATGTCTCGAGGTCCATTGAGATAGGGTGGCTTCGGAACATGTCCTACGCGTATATGGTGAATCCAAACCTTCTCTTTGAGGGAATGATACTCTGGTTCCCTAAGTGTTAATTCTGAACCGGCCGCTTAAGCACTCTAATTTATAACAGTTTATAAATTAACTATTCATCAGTGAATTCAATGGAACTTAAGGATAAAGATATCACTAGAGGTAAACTGCAATTTCACCTAGCCTAATCATGGACCAATTTTGGTAAAGATTGAATTGTATAAATGATCATCAATGGACTCGCTTGAGTATCACTATATAAAATTATTCTGTGAATTATGAGTTCTGCTTCGTACTTTTAATGGAATAATATCGAACTAATGTAAATTAGATTAATTGATTAAAGAGTTTAATTAAATATCAAATTTGGCTTAAACTTTGAAATTACAGGTTCATAGACTTCGTCATCAGAAAACACTATACAGATTACAAATTAATGAAAGAAACTCCTCGAGGGTATCATCATGTAAAAGAAATTGTTTCATAGCAAACTATGTAGTAATTATCGATATTAAATGTTAATTAATTAATTATTGAATTAATTAATTAATAGTAATTACTATATGGATGAAACGGTTGATTTGAGAAATTAATAACATTAATTAATTATTGAATTAATTAATTAATAGTAATTACTATATGGATAAAATGGTTAATTTGAGAAATTAATCCTATTTATTTTTGTCACTTAATTTGAATTAATTTAATTCAATATTTAAATATGCTACTTGATCCAATGGTTTAGAACAATTCAAGACATTATAACAAAGAGGCAAAAACCCTAGGCGTCAAGAGGTGATAAAAAATTAGAGAAAAAAAATAGAGAAAGAGTTTCATTTTTTTTTTTGCCTCCATCTAACCCTCTTGATCTCATGTGTTGATGTGAAACCTCGAGAAGATATAATTTTCTGAAAAAGGGTAAAACTGTAATTTCGGTCAAAATTCTAATTTTCTAGATCTGATGACGGTAAACTCGACTTCACTGGGCTGTAATTGTCTCACGAAATCTAGCACGCTGCCGACCTCGTCACGAGAGAGTCTGAATCACATTTTCGAGGACCGGTGCGGCACTGGTAAAACGGCCGTGAAAGACATGCGATGTGGCTGTAAGTCACCTACTACATGTACTCATGTGACACATATTGTACATTAGAGAGAGGATGAGATGGATGGCTTAGGATTAAGCCATGTGTCAAAATCAAGAAAAAATTTGGCTACATTTGCATCATTAAAGGAAGCTAATGAGAATAAGACAAAAGAAAATAGTGTTGTTCTCCTCCATTTTGAAAGAGTAAAAATCTAAGCCAGCATGTTAGAAACTGTATTTTTTGTGAGAGAGAAGGAGTCCTTCTCTCTAGATTTGCGACCGTTCGGACCATAGGTTCTCTACGGAGTAAGAAGCAAAGTTAATCTAAGCGGCGAGGGCTACGCATAGACACCGATTTGGTGGAGTTTTGACAACTCCAAGAGGTAGGGATCTTTTCCTACTTGTGTTATTCTTTGGCTAAGAGCCATGTAAATGGTTGGGGATGTTCTGAGGTTTGGATTAGCCGTGGTTTCTTGGCCTCAAAACATTTGGAACCAAGTGGGAGAAAATCATTAGCCAGGCCGTGAAATGCTGCCAACCCGAGGGTTTCAAATTGCTCACATTAATAGTGACGGATTTTTGGTGTGAATTTTTATGTTGTCGAAAGTGATTCAAAATGAATTGTTGATTGCTAATTATCCCATGAGATAATTTTTGGGTGTTATTGATCGAGAACCTAATAATAAGGAATTATGGAATTAATTGTGTTAATACATGCATGTAAATATATTAAGTACGAATGACTTGGAATTGTGAGAAACTAATATGTTAATGCCGTAATTAAATGTGTTAATATTGATGTGAAATTTGTATATAAAAATATAATTGTGTGTAAGCCATTGGAAATGAATTGTAATTAACTCAAGTGAGATAATTTTGATGTTATTGATGTGAATTAAATAACATGTGGCATGTATGTAAATTTTGTTAATGTATGTGTAAATGATATATTGACATGTGTGGTTTGAGAATGGCATAATGCATTTCATATGCACCAAGGAAACCTAGAAAATTAGGTGTGAGTGCACAACATGAAAGAAAATAAAAATGATGTTTTTCTCGCGTTGGCTTAGGTATGCGTGAGGGAGTCGGTGAGGACTCGAGACACCGGAATGGGTATGTAGACATTCAAGTGGGATCATGTATTTGCTTGAGTGTGTGTTTATGTTGAATCATTGCATGTGCACTTAGGCGGAGTAACCCATGTAGGAAATTATCACCATCAGCATTACCTACCCTATCAAGGGATCACTATTTCAAGTACATGGAGGTATAGAGGACAATGGGCCACTAGAGGTCAGCTATAGAAGAAAGCCGGATTGTGGCTTTGGTATTTTCATTTTGTATAACATGTATTAAAATTGTAAATCTTAATATATGTTTGAAATAAGAGTGATGTATCAACTCTTGAACTATTGGTATATAGTTGATAGGTAATTTTGTGAGTATTGATGCATGAGCACAAGTGGCCATTTTTACTCATTTTAAATTGTATATGGACCCAGCTCGCTAGAAAATTGGGATGCCGTACGTCAGTAGAGCTCCCCGTACAAAGGAGACTCGCCTCGATTTTCGTGGAGTGGTGTCGCCACTGACTTTCACGAGTATTCCGGGTTGGAGGTGGTCAGCGGACCCGAGAACCTGGGCGCTGCCGCCTGAGAATATCAAGAGTTCTAAAACAAACCTTTGTTAATCTCAGACGCCCACACGCACTCGGGAGCGTAAGAGAAACAAACAAGATCGTGGAAAACATGGAGAAAAAAAAGGATCTTGAGTTGTCAACCCTACTTGCCAGAAAAATCTCCTTAATTTGATTGAGGTAATTCTTCTTTATTGTTTGTTGATTAGTATGCATGTGCTCATAGGATCGTAAAGTTTTTTATTAATTTTTGCAAATGTACTTTGTACCAAAATCTTCACGTAAATTCCCTGTTTTGAACTTTAAAACCTTCATTTGGTATTAGAGCGGTCTATGTGTATATATGCATATTAATGTGTATGTGGGCATTTCGCATTATTTGATAATCTTGTGGATGTATATTGTTATATATTGATGAATGTTTGAAATGTATGGAATTTTAAAGGCTTGTTAATTGTATGGTGTTTTAGGTTAAGATTTGTTGTTTTTTTTAGATCTTTGGTGCTTGGTAATGGGGGCATAAGTTTTTTTTTTTTTTTTGTAATTTATTTCTTGTAAAATCTGCATACAAGAAGATCAAATCAAGATCTAGAAAGTGATTAATGTATGGATCAGAGCCAATTCCTCTCACCTTCTATATCTTCAAAAATCGCTCATATATGGAAATCTAGAGAGAAAGTTATGCCTAAAATATGTAAAGATGACCAGTGGATACTGGACGATGGGAAATAAATTTGTTTCCTATTCTTTTAGCTCTTCATTACTTTATTTTCTGGCCCTATGGTCATTGACTACAAAGGTGTTCCGTTGACCCAAGTCCAAAAGGCCTAAAAGTGTTTTAAGGTCTCATGGAGAAAATTGGTCGGCCCACACAAGAAAGATGAATTTTACCCAAAAGTAAGCTTTGGGTTATTGAATCAAGAGCTGTAGATCGGGCTCGCACAAAGAGTCAAGCGTATAAGTGAGCATGAATCGTGTTCCCAACTTTCAGAATTTATTTATTTATTTATTTTATTTACAAGGTTGTAAATTTAGAAATAGCCAAGACACCCGGCCCGTTTTCTTTTATTTATTTATTTTATTCTTTATTATTATTGATATGATTGATAACATGTCCATGCATTTAACATGCCATACACGGATGCCCACATTTAATACTTTTGCATACATATAATTTTTCCTAGAACATGATAATTAGGATTGTCCTATGTGCTTATCTTGTTCATCTTTGATGGAACAATTAATTAAATAATGTGCTTAGTTTAATTAGCTAAACTTGGTAAAATTCACATTAATTTAAATTAGGGTTTTGCATATCATCTTGAAAAGCCCAGATTTTTATGCTAATAAAATAAAGATTTTATTGATTAATGGTAAATTTGACTTAGGCCCAACTATTTTATTTACTAGGTTTACCTAATAGTTAGGCTGTAACACCCGAAATATACCCTAGTCGTTTTCAACGTGTTTAGGGTATTTTGTAGGTATAAATTAAATTTTTCGTAATTTAAATGCGAAACCCGGAAATTATACAAGACATAAGGACAAAAGTGTAATTTGTCAAAAAGGGGCATAAAAGTCATGAGTTGATAAGATTAAAGGCCAAAGTGGAAATAACATAAAGTATAGTACAATTAATGGAATGAGAGAGGACTAAAAGGAAAATAAAATAAAGTTGAATTATAAAAAAAAGGGAGGGAGACAAAAATAACTCATTTTTGTCTCTAAACAAGAGAGCTCATATGGCTTAGGAAGAGAAAGAAGAAGAAGAGGAAGAAGAAGAAGAGGAAGAAGAAGGAGCAAAGAAAAGGTATGGAATTGTATGGAAATTCTAAAGTTTTGTATGGATTCTAGTATGATTTTGTACAAAAACTACTTGAATATGGATTGCTAGGGTTTTCTTTGGACATTAGTTGGTTCCCTTTCTAGGGTTTTGTTATGAATACATCCTAACTCTAGATTTAAAGGAAGTTGGGTTGAAAATCCCTAGTTGATATCAATTAGATATGGAATCCTTCATAAGTGTATGGTTTTGTAAAGTTTGGTGAACTTTGGTATGAATCCTTAGATTCTTTGGCTAATTAAAAGTGTTTGTGGAGTTGTTTGGATGGATTCCATGTTAGTTCTTAAGGAAGGATGGAATAGAAGATAATTATGGAAGAAAAGTGAGTGAAAAAGGGTGAATTCTGCCATTTCTGGGTAGAATCGCACCTGGTACCATATTAAATAGGTGGTACTGCATTCACTTATGCAGTAGAGGCAAAAATGGTACCTAAGATACCATCCAAAGTGGTACCAAGCATCACTAGTTCCACAACCCCGGTTTTTGTATTTTTGCATATTTCAAGCCATAATTCAAGACACGAGAGTATAGATAAGGAAGAAATTAAGGAAAACAGATCGTGACCACCGCCCGACTAAGCGTAGTCTCGATGGGGGCAAAGTTCATGCCCTAATACTATGATAGAAGTTTTTGAATACATATAATCGTAGGGAATGCCTAAGACTGTGGCATTAAATGAGACACGGCACTTCGTTATGTAAGGTGCACGCTCGCTTAGCACGTGATTCTACTAGTGCTACGACACTCGCTCTGCTTTAATTCCCCGCCAGTGCTATGCACCCTCACACTGCACATCTTCAGGTACTTATTAGGCTTCGTGTGTCGTACTCATTCATTATTATCATAGTCTAGTTTTCCTTCATAGTTATAAGATCATAACCTGAATGATGAACAAGAATAAACAAATGTATTTTGTTTTGATCTGTAATACCTACGGGTATTTCTGAATAAGAATAAGTTTTGTAACTCCTACAAGAGATCTGAATAAGCATAAAATTGCTACAAGTACAAGTATGAGTCCTATGGGAGATCCAAATAAGCATAAGTCCAAGTAAGCACAAGTAATTGGGCAAGTTCTCATATGAATGCATGGAAAATTTTGATATCTATTACGGTTATATGCTTAATACATGTGTATATGCATACACATATGTTTCCCACTGCTTAAAAAGCTTAGCACGGTTTTTAACCCAGGTAGGTACAGAAGAAAGAGATGCTGATCTTCCGTATCTCACGTAGTACACTAGTAGCCCATCAACAGGTTCGCTTGATTGGTAAATGTAAAATGTATAGTTTTTTATGTAAATGGACTCAAGACTGTATGTGATATTATCGTAAACACCACTATAGTGGTAATTTGATTTTGTATTTTTGTATATGATATGATAACATATAAGATCGGGGACATACCAATGTCCATAAAGCAAAGAGTCCTAATCCGGGCCACGCTCCTGGTGTGACATGTGCCCACTTAATTCTGCGATTAGATCGTCTAATTCACCTTAGCACTATCAGGATTGGCCAATCTTACACCTGGATTAGAGTTCACATCTAGTAAATTGAATTTAGATATAATAATTGGTTTAGATTATAAGACATATGAGCGTTCTATAAATAGAAAACACTTATTTCAAAATAGTGAGCTGAGAAGGTTATATAACAATATATCTAATGGTCTCAAGTATTAGTGCAACACCTCATGAGATATAGATAGGCTTTAGCTAAGCTTAGATTTCGTCCTCCCTATGGAGGGTTTCCTATCTATGGCCAATATCAAGGTTAATTTCCTAGAGATAGATCGAAAGGATGTATTTTAATCGTCTCTACCCTACGACTCACTTCCTGAGCTGTCATTAAATCTAAAAAATAATAAGCCCACACCACAAGGGTATGAAGAACCTGCTTCCATCATACCTTGTCCAAATTTTTGACGATACACAAGTAAAAGAAAATATGAGGATATTTTGATTTTAACCTTAGTAGCCATGGACTCCCCTGCCTATTTCAATAGGCCTTACCTTTACAAAGTTACAATCTGTCTCAAGACAGCCCAATACTTATGTCTCTGGAGGCCCAATGAGATAGGTGGTTGTGAACATGTCCTTCGTGATATGGAATACAAACCCTTCTCGAGGGAAGTTGATAATTGTTCTTACTACTAATTCTAGAACTAACAGCTGAGCGCCTAATTTATAACGCTTATAAATTAACCTCACTAGTGAATTAAATGAAACTTAGTGATAAAGATATCACTAGAGGGGTAAAACGTAATTTCACCTAGCCTCAATGATGGACCAATTTTGGAGGATTGAATTAATAATATTTTGTTTCCTTATGTCTCTCCTAACGCCGTAGTCAAGCTACCGCAAGATACCGGGCCCAGTATCAACACGATGGGTTTTCATCCTACTAATGATTTGCATCGTTGTTTGAAAAATGGTGAGCTTTAGTTTTGATTTGTGGATTTGGTTAAAAATAAAGGGAGGTTGTTTGTTCACCGACTAAATCGTAATGGCTTAATGTGAAGTGTGTGAAATGGTAACTTTGAAGGCTTAGTCACTAGCTTGATAACATGGAGTATTAAAATGTCCCCAGGTTATTTCTCAGATTGGGGGCAAATGACATGTCAAAGCCAAAACCGATCTTTAGTTTAGTCATAAAACCTAACCCTAGAACCACTCCTATTTGAGTCAAACCAAATACTAAGCATTCAAAGTCCCATTCCATTGGAAACCCTAGCATTTAACTCCTTTTAATGGCTCAGAATGACATCTAGGCTGATATCGCAAGTATCTACCATTAAGAATGCAATCGAACCCTAAAGTATGACAAGTATTGACTAAAAGAAAGACATTAAATGGCATTAAAACCCCTAGTTTGGAAAGTTGGGAACCATAAATGCCGTAATTCTCGTAATATCTAAAGTACGAGGTCAACTCATGCAAATAACCCCAAACTAAGCTAGCAACCCTCCTCTTCAAAGCTATGAGGTTTAGCGCCAAGCATCCCTGAGTTGTCATCCTCAAGGGGTGTTTAAGGTACCAGAAAATGAGAGAAAGAAGAGAGAAGAGAGCAAAGTAAACCTAAATGAAAGTCATGGAAACCGTATAAAATGAAGTTACTTAGGGTTACAAAGTTGTAGGGGCTTATATAGTCAACCCCAAAGTGTAAAAATACAAAAATGCCTAAAATATGAAATTACAATAGGGACAAAATGGTAATTTATCAAAACGTGGTCGTTTAGAATCAAAAACACCAAAAACACAGTTGAGCAATTTTTGTTATGCAACAAATTTCGTTATATAGCGGTGGCCTTACGTTAGCGAGCTTGTTACAAATTAGCGAAATTTTTTCATGAGATAGCGAAATTCTCGAGAGCTCCCACAGAACAAAGAATTCAAGAGCTAGAGAAATTTCGCTAGCCTAGAGAAATTTTCACATAGCTTAAAAACGCCAGATTGCAAATTTTCATATGATTTACAATGTATAACCCAACGAAATTTTCGCAATCCCAATGCAAATTTTCGCAATCATAGCGAAAATCCCGGTCACCCTCGTCCTCGTTTGGCTAATGTGATCCTCCTTCAAATCCACTTCACATTTCTTCATTTTTGGCATGAAACACTTGTAACCTCAAAGATTCAGCACATATCTTGGATGATCAAACTTGGAACTAAATTAATGAGGCACACAAACCTCGAAATTTACTAAAAACAAACTCAAAATGGAATCATGGGTACCAAGTGACCGCACACATCAACAATTGGCTTAAAATTGATATGATTAGTGCAAAAGCACCTCAAACCTATCTTAAATAGAATTAAAATAGCACTTTTTTGGGCACTAATCATCTCTCCGAATTGAAGGACAAAAAGAAAGGTAAATATGATTTAACGGTTTCAAGCCTCGCTAGTGGAAGACGACTATTACCCCGATAGTCGATTCGTGGAGCCACTAACCATGTTTTGTTCTTCATGCTTAGTTCTTTGAGGAACTCACGATAGGGATGTTACTTATGAGAAGGTGTTGGGAGGCTCGTCACAAAGGCAAGTGGGAGTCGCCCGCTTAAATTTAGGAATAAATTTATTTTGAACAAATGTATTTTTTTATTCTGTTTAGAGAAATTGATTGCTTCTATGTTGTAAGAAATTATTTAGTATTTTTATTTAATAAATGAGGATTTGTTACTCAAGAAATGGTTTGGGGATATTTGTCAAAGTGGAAAACCTGAAAATGGGTTGTACGTCTTAAGGCTAATTGAATGATCATTAAATAATTCTAGAATTATTCAGCAGAATGACCCCAAATCTAACAAAAGTCAAAAGTTTCCCATAGCATAACATCGTATCTTTGGCATCTCAAAGTTAGGTCACATTAACCTTTGCGTAATAACCTGCTAGTAAGACAGTCCTTTAAGAAAGCTAAATGTTGGTACTCTTCCGTTTGTGAATCTTGTTTTGTATGAAATGACTAAGAGACATTTAAAAGAAGGGCAAGAGATCCAAAGAACCTTCAACTGTAACATAGCTAATGTCTGTGGGTCCACTATGTACAAGCTAGTGGTTGCAATATTTCGCCACCCTCTACTGACCATTATTCAAGATGATTTATTATGTTTACCTAATGCACAAGAAATTTGATACTTTTGGGAGTCTAAAGAATTCAATACAGTGTCGAAAAGCAGCTTAGTAAATCACTAAAAACTCTTCGATCAGATCGAGGAAGTGAATACTTTGATCATATCATTTTCTCAAGGATCAAGAGAGAAAGAGTTTCATTTTTTTTGCCTCCATCTAACCCTCTTGATCTCATGTGTTGAGAATATCAAGAGCGCCCGTAAAACAAAACCTTTGTTAATTGAGACGCCCAATAGCACGCATCTTATATGAAGAGAACGACTTGGAAGATCATGGAAAAATATGGAAAAGAAGCAAGGGATCTTGAGTTGTCAACCCTACTTGCCAGAAAAATTTCCTTAATTTGATTGAGGTAATTCTTTTTTATTGTTTATTGATTAGTATGCATGTACCATAGGATCGTAAAAACAATTTTTATTAATTTTTTAAATTTATTGGACCAAAATCTTCCGCTGCAAACTTTGTTTTGAACTTTAAAAACCTTCAAGCTTAACTGCTCAAAAAGGCACAATAGCCTAGAGAGATTCGAAGTAGCCCTTTGAAATTTCAATGACGGAAGGCAAAACAGCAGGGTCAAGCTCAATTTTGGAAGCTGGTAACTCGGAAGGCACATTGGCCCAGGCGATGGCTCGGTTTGCGAGGCTTAAGCGATCAAAGGCACCATAGCCTAGAAGGCGAAGTAGACCATTTGAAGGCTCATATTTCGGAAGGTAGGAAACGACCCGGGGCAGCTAAGTTTTGAAAGCTTAGCGACTCGAGAGAGAGCACAATAGCCCCAGAACCCAGTGGCTCAATTATCACGAGCTCAACAACTCGGAAGGCGAGAAACGACCGAAGCGAAAAGCTTAGTTTGGGCTAAGCGCTCGAAGGAACCATAGACCAAAAGGCCGAAGTAGCCCATTTTGAATGGCTGTAGCTTAGAAGGTAGAAACGACCCGGAGCCAAAAGCTTCAGTTTTGAAAGCTCAACGGCTTAGAAGCTGTATGTAGAGCCCCAATGGCTCAATTATGCACGCTCCTTGCTGACTCGGAAAGCGGAACAACCTGGCAAAAAAAAGCTTAGTTTTAGAAGCTCAATGGCTCGAAGAGCCTGATAGCCCAGCGAAGTAGCCCATTTGAAGAGCTCAAACGGCTTAGAAAATGAAACGACCCAAGAGACAAAAAAGCTCGAGTTTTGAAAGCTAGCGGCTAGAGGCATAATAGCCGAGGCCGCGGCTCGGTTGCGAGCTTAAGCGCGAAGCTGAAAATAGCCCAAGAGCTAGATAGCTCAATTTCGGGGGCTAAACAGCTCAAACAGACTAGGAGCCAAGCAACACAATTTGGCAAAACAATAAAAAGAACGATAAAATTAATCAATAAATCTTTGCATATCAACGAAAAGTCAATGTCAGAAGCAATACAAATCTGACTGGCCTTTGAAATAGCGAAGTTAAAATAAAAAGTCACAGGCGTAGTTTGGGCGATTCTGACGGGGGGGTCGGAGCGGAACCCCCCAACGGGCAAGGTAGGAGAGCTGGCCTCCAAAGGAACCCGAAGATCATCAGGCAAGGGAGCACGATCAGGGGCCCCATAAAGCACCTCGGCGCCCGAGTCAGCCTCAGCCTCAAAAACAAATTCTTATCCTCCTTATCGAGAAAATTTGGAAGTTAAGCTCTAAGTGCGGAGCTGCAGAGCCCTATCTTTGGAAGGCAAGCCACCCGAGGCCATTGGGTGCAGGCCACATCTACAGGCTATACCATCATAAGCCCTCTGGCTTCTTGAAGCCTCCTGCTTCTGAGGTCCGCTGAAGCGTCGAGCTCCTGTCAAGCGCTCCCGCAGGCTTCCGACCTCAAGCCTCTTGGTGAACACAGTTAATGTCTTTGTGGCATCAGTCACCCATGCATTTTTGCAACTCCTCTCGCTTGACCCGGCTCATCCTCGGCGACCTCGAGTCCTTAGGACCTTCTTCACTTATCCTGCGCACCTTCCTTGAGTCAACATCTTGGAGATCAAACACATTAGCTACAAGCTCCTGATTGATCTCTTGCTCCCGAGCTTGAAGCGACATAGGAGGTCAAGGAGGAAACCTTAACATAAGACTTATTTGCCTAGCGGGCCTCGTTAAAGGCGACCCTCCTTGCAGGCCCTTCACGTAAGTAGCCACCTACCAAAAAACAAGAAAGAGTCAGCTAACAGAACTGAAACAATAAGGAAATGGACCAATGAAGGCACTTGGAATGTCTGAGGCGGTTCCACGGGCGTAAACCGGAGAGCATCCTGTGAATGGGACATCCACCTTCTTGAGGTCGAGTCGCAAAACTAAGAGAAACAGCCCCAACTGGCCAGGCTCCACATGAAAGCGGGAGAGTCTCATCCCCGGCACCGAAGCGACCCCTTCTCACATCATTTGGCATTGGAGGAGGGGGCTCGGTGCTGTGCGTCGGCTCGAGACCGAAATAGGAAGAACCTCCAAGGGGGGCTCAACCGCCCTCCTCGAAGAATCTCCAGCTCTGACAGTAGACAAAGGTGAAGAAGAGACCCCCACCTTTAAGGTCTTACCCCTAGCAGGGGTAACCCTTAGGGGAAGCCTAAGTTTTCCAATTTACGCTCCTTCTTTGGCTGCTAGCACCCTCACAGGCGGGCTCTGGCTCTCCACAGAGTGGGCTTCACGATAGAGGCTCTAAGGCGAAGGCAGAAGAAGACTTTGAGACAGGGGTAGAGAGGCTTCATGACGGAAGGAGGAGAAGGCCTCGAACGGGGAAGTCGTGCGAACCGCACGAGACGGCGGGAATATCGACCTAGTGTGAGCTGAAATGCGCGTGGGTGCTTTTCTTGACCTCAAGCTACTCTTCATCCTTAGGGCTGGAACTGATCCGCTTTACACCTAAAAAACCACAACCAAACCGAGTTAGAGACACAGGGACTTAGAAAATTAGGCTCGATTGGAGCAAGGAGAACTGCATAGGTTCTTAGGGTGGTCGAATTCGAAAGACTTGTAACATGTCTTTCCCAGATTAAGCGGGATTATATTCGATTACGACCCATTTAACAAAAAGTAGTGTTCCTTCCAGAATTTACTTGAAGATGGCATGCTTCGGAAATATGTCGGCTGAAGTGTTCCGGCAAAATGTATAGAAACCTTCCACAGACTCTTTTACTAAAAGGTCTAGTAATAGAACCTAGGTTAGAGACCAAGCCTTTATCCTGAAAACAACAAGGAGCTGACCAAAGCGCTAGAAGTTGGGGAAGCCGGGTTGGGCATAATTGAAGTCTTTGAAGACGCACTTGAAGAAGGGTATAAAGGACGGAGACCATTTTCAGCACAGCCTCAAACCAAACCATCTTAGGAACATGGACGGCGTAGGGTGAGAAAGATGCGGACGCCAAACATGGATCTCTGACAGAGGTCTATAGCGAGTGGCGGGGAATTTACGCATAGGAAGGCTCGACGAGCTAGGGCTACTTGCATCAGGAACACACCCAACATCCCTAAGATATTATGATCCAGGTGGGATTTTGATCTCGCTAATCCCCTCTTTGCACTTGCAGGCGGAGAATGACCCGCTGATAGACCCTAACGTACAGCATGGAACCACGGACCCACCACCTGGTTCGATTCGGACCCCTCGGCGGGCTGCCTCCTATGAGCCGGCGGAGCGAGCTGGACCGAGAAGCATGCATGATTGGACAAAGATAAAGAAAGGCGAATGAATGATAAAGAACCAGACACATCGAACGGCTCGAAGGCCCGAGACGAGGATAGCTAAAAAGAAGAAGAAGGAAGCGTCTCTGGAGCTCACGGAGAGAAAACAAAAGAAAACGATCCTCGAAGGGCAAGACGATAAAGCGATCTGAGCAGAGACAAAGATGTTTCGAAAGGAAAATCAAACCCATGAAGGACTGAAACGAGAGGAATATGAAGTAGCGCGGAGGATGTCCCTAAAGGCAATAGAGGTGATAGCCGAATTAGGCGCAAAAATCGAAAAGTAGTCATCATCAAAAGACATTTGACGGCGACATAGCCCCAATCAAACCATCCCAGAGTAGCCACGTGGAAGTCACACCCAATCCATGAAACAATCGACCCTTTACCCTCGCCCACTTTAGAGGGCTGAGGGGGGGCGGCGGTGATTAGGTTTAAAATAATAAACACACAGAGACCCGAGAACACAAGCCCAAATGTCGAGGCTTAAAAGAGATTAGGAAGCGAATTTGAAACAATTTAACCTAGGCCCAATGATATCTGAACCTGTTTGAAAATGAGAGCTGACTCACCCCTTCATCGATCAGCCCAAAGAACTAAATATTAAGGAAAGTACTTGATTTCTTAATTAAATCCTCACAATTAAAGAGAAGTAGGATGTTCCTAAACAATTGATCATCAATTATCCCTTATTAATAGGTAAACGATAAGGAAAGAAAATCCCTCACCCAATGAGAGAACTATGGTATCATCATCCAACTAGGAAAGTTATCATAATCACCCATTATAAATACCAGGCCACCCCATCGGTGAAAGGCACGCATTCAATATACGCCTCAAGCAGTTGATCTTTTTCTCTTCCACCAGAAAGAAATGACTTAGGCATCAGAGAGGCAGGCGTCAGCCAATCCTTTGTTTCTTATTTTGCAATGACTGATGTAAATGGGGATCGGCCCAACAATTCCGCCAAGCTCGGTGATTTCGATTGAAAAGCATCGTCCGAAAAAAAAATCATTTCATTTGATGGATGATTAGATAATGATTTTTTTTTTATAGTGATTAATATTATAAAGTGATTAAGTAGATTTATCTTTTAGACACATTGTAGGCTTAATAACAGTTCTTATGTGATACCCGCTATATTTTTAAGAGGATAAATAATTAATTTTTTTAATAAATGGTATATTGGTAATTTATTAGGGGAAACCCTAGGTAAAAATACAAAGAAAAATAATAAAACAATATATTATTAGTCTTTGGTTCATCAATTTATCTCTGCGTAACCTCTTTTAAGCAGAGCAATTCAAGAACTAGGGTTTGAAGAAGGTTTTCAAGGTGAGCTTTCTCCTAGATTCCATTCAAGAAAAAATAAAATAATATTATTGTTAATGGTAATAAATCTCTTCATTCTTTTTTATATAGTCCTCTTGTTCGAAAAAAATTATAAGAAGACTTATGACGTCAAATCTAGGGTTTAAGAAGCAATTTAAAAGGTAAGATCTTCATTATTTATTTTTCTAGATTTCTTTGGTGTATATTCTTTAATTTTCCTTAAGTTTATATTAACTATGAAGAAATCAGATTTAGATTTCACTATTTTTTTTAAATAAAATAAAATATTAGTTGGTGGTTTTGTACTTTATTGTTTTGGGAAGGAGACTGAAAAAAAAAAAAAAGAAAGGTAGTAGGGGACCATCATATACTTTGATTTTATGAAGAAAAAAAGAAAAAAAAAACGTAAGGTAGTAGGGGACCAATGTACTATGAGAGTATAGAAAAAAAAAAAAAAAGAAATGTAGTAGGAGACCACATACTTTAAGATTGTGAATCAATATAAGAAAAAAAAAGACAAGTGAGAACTATATAAATGAACCGTAGGTGCACGACAAGTAGGTTGAAAACTAAAAAATGAATCTTGTCATGATTTTGGTTGGTGAAATTTAAAAGACAAAAATGAGCATTTAGTATAAAGACAAAATTGACATATTATTATGGTTAATATCATTAAATACTAAAAGAAATTAAGTCTAAAAGTCTTTCATAAAGTAGGCCTAGAAAACCTATGTATAAAGCATGCCTAGAAAGTCTAGGCAATTATTCATATTGGGAAATGATTGGGTTTAAAATGGCTTGTTGCAAACCCACTCCCCAAGCCTATAAACAAGATTAAAGGAGCTTATAAGCAGGCCCAGTCGCATTGGGCTCACAGCACAGGGCCAAGAGCTGTTCATCCTCCCCGAGGAAAAAATAACACGGACTGACCTAAAGAAGCCCACATATCCCTGTAAATCAAAATCAAATCATCAATAAGGGAAACGGGATAATTCCCAATAGCCCTTTCCAATCTTATTAATCGACAGCGATAAGGAAAGAAAATCCTCCATCCAATAATGAAATCCTTATCACCATCAATTGGAAAAACATCTACTATAAATACCGGGTCGCCCCATTACCGATTGAAAGGTCACAGCGAGACTTATGCACCAAAACTTCATTCCTAAGCGATTGACTGCCCCGGAAAGAACTGACTTAGGCATCGGGCTGCAGGCGGCCCATGATCCTTTTTGTTTCTTGTTTTTGCGGCGGAGGTCACGCCCGAGCGATGGGCCAGTGACGTCGGCTACCTGCAGCCCCGAGTTCCGGTTGAAAAAGCATCATCGAGTTTGGCGCGTGCAGTAGGAGCAGTTCCTTCCCCACAAATAAAGCTGATATCTCAATAACTGATGGTATCAACTCATAATACAAGCAAGAGCCACGCCAATCCCCCCAGAATGCAAGACCCGACAAAGCGGCGTAGATGTAGACCTCCTCGTACCGTTGAAACTATCACGATAACCGCAAAGCGGATGCCGCCTCACCAACCAGCGCGATAAGGGAATTAGAACAACTCACGGACAAATGCAACGCCACGAAGTCTGACGGTGAAGGCCCTAATGTGCACCTCGGAAGAACAGCCATCTCGGCCCTCCCGAGGGCGAAAATAGCGAGAATCGGTCGGGCCCGGAGCGCGAGGCCTCACTAACCCCCGGAGAGGAACACAGTGAAGCAATACCGAGGAACATCGAAATGATAGAACCAACTCCTCCTTCCGGCCAAAGGAAGGGGAACGATCATGGGAGCAGTTCAGGGCATCAACGGGGAGCTCGGCTACATGAAGGAAGTTGTAAAGGGCGAGCTCCGAGACTCTATGGACACCACAGTGCGGCAAAGGCGAGTCTCGTTCCACGGTAGGGTGCTACATTTCCCAACCCAGCAAAGTTCGAATAACCCAAATGGGCGTTCAATGGAGCGAAAGGATCCGTTGACATCCTTAATACTTATAAGAACCAGATGGAGCTGCATGGATATCAAGACCCCATACGGTGCAGAGCCTTTGCTATCACGCTAAAAGGCTCTGCATTAGCTTGGTTCAACAGACTCCCGCCCTCGTCAATCTCTTCGTTTAGAGAACTCTCCATCAGATTCGTCTCCCACTTCATTGGAGTTAAGACATACAGGAAGCCGAGTTATCACATTCTATCCATAAAGCAGAACACACAAGAAAGCCTGAGCTCCTATGTCCAGAGGTTCAACGCCGAGTCATTAAAGGTAGATGTTCTAGACGAAAAGTTCACCATCACCGCCTTCATCAGGAGTGGGATGCGTCAAAAGACTTAATGTTTTCCATCAAAGAATCCTCGAGGCAAGCATGGTTGAAGTGCTCGCTAAGCGGAAAGTACGTGGCGAAAGAAGCCCTCATATCTAAGAGGCTCTTCCGCCTGAGAGCGGGTGATAAGCAACGAGACGAAGCCCTATGAGACAAGGCGAGAGATCCCGAAGGACTGACGATCAAGGCAAGGGAGGCGTCGGAGACCGCACAGAGACCCTACTCATTGGCTTCGACAACAATATTCTCCTCGGCGGTTCACCCCCCTGACAACCGCAGTATCATAGGTCTTGCACGAGGTGCAACATGAAAATTTTTTGAGATGGCCATCCCAGATGAGAACGGACCCTACCAAAAGAGATAACACCAGGTACTGTGAGTTCCATAGGGACCACGGGCATCAAACGGACGATTGCATACAACTCAGGAAGGAAATAGAATACTTGATTTGACGGGGATATCTTCGCCGCTACATAGCCTCTGAAGGTCAGGATCAGGCGCAGCCACCACCACCTCGGCAGCCAACCCCAACTCAACACCAATAGCCCTTGGGGGAAATCCATGTGATCTCAGGAGGATTTGCAGGAGGTGGGAGTCGACTACACCCGGGAAGGCTCATTTATGTAGTATCAGTCGAGAATTAATGGAATTAAGCGTGTCAAACTACCTCGAGCTACGACACCGCCGCCCAACATTCTCGGATTCAAACCTGAAGGGATGTCAACGCCCCTACGACGATCCTTTGGTGATAAGGGTAGTTATGGCTAACAAAACACTCCACCGGGTCCTTGTTGACAATGGGAGCTTGGCCGTCATCATCTTTGCATCGACTTTTTCACGGATAGGCATCGAAGGGAGAAGGCTGGAACCCGGTCGGCACTCGCTGCGAGAGTTCTCTGGAGAGAAAGTGCTACTTTTGGGTTCAATACAACTAGTGCTCACTTTGGGGGCCAGGTGCGGGCAACAACGCTTGATAGATTTCTCATAGTAGATGCCCCTAAACATAATGTTGTAGGCAGACCCTCTCTCAACGCCATAAAGGCCATCCCTTCCGCTTATCACATGGTGATCAAGTTTCCCACCACAAACGGAATAGGAATGGTTCGTGGAGACCTGCGCGTGGCCAGGGAGTGTTACTCGGCATCAATGAAGCAAAAAGCGGTCAACAGCATATACGTGGACGAACTCGACATGCGTGACGAGGTAAACACCCGACCTAAGCCCTCGGACTAGTTAGAGCCTATACAATTGGACGATCACCACACCTCGCCTACGTCGGTTCCAAGCTAGAGGAAGACCTCAGAAGCCTCCTTATCCACTTCTTAAAGCAGAACAGGGATGTTTTCGCATGGAAGCAGGAGGACATGGGAGGGTTGACCCACACGTAAATAATCCTCCTGGAACAACATGGAGTCCTATCGGCTAAATCGATCCAGCCCAGAAAAAGAAGAAGTTTCGCCCCAGAAAGACAAAAAGCAATTAATGAGGAGGTCGGCAAGCTCCTCCAGGCAGGTGCGATCAAAGAAGTGGAATACCCTAAATGGTTGATCAACGTCGTACTTGTCAAAAAAGCGAACGGAAAATGGCGACTCTGCATCGATTTCACTGACGTCAACCGAGCATGCCCTAAAGATAGTTTCCCTCTACCTTAGATTGACCTCATAGTAGATGCCACAGCCGGCCATGAACTCCTCAGCTTCATGGATGCTATATCAAACCTCTTGAGATCAGCATGGATCCCGACGACCAAGAAAATACCTCATTCGTCACGGGGCAAGGGACCTATTGCTATCGAGTAATGCCCTTCGGGCTAAAAAAGCGCATTAGCTACGTACTAGAGGTTGGTGAATAGGATGTTCCAGAAACAAATAAGGACATCTATGGAGGTATATATAGATGACATGTTTGTAAAATCAAGTACAGCCGAGCTCCATATAGCACATTTGGCCGAGGCATTCCAAATCCTGAAAGAGTACAACATGAAGTTGAATCCAGCCAAATGCGCTTTCGGAGTCTCAATCGAAAAGTTCTTGGGTTTAGTCGGCAACTTAGGGAATAGAGAAACCAAACGGACAAGATAAAGTTGTGCTCGACATCTGTATGCATCAAACATAAAGTCCAGCGTCTAGCGAAAGAATAGTTAAACCCAGCTAGTTTTATGTCGAGGCCGTGATGAAATGTCGACCCTTCTTCCAGGTTCAAAGAAAACTTTCGATGGGATGCACACTACGAAGAAGCATTCACAGCATTGAAAACTTATCTAAGCTCCCCCCCCATTCTGGTAAGTCCCTCAGAAGAAGAGCTCCTTACTCTGTGCTGGCCAATTCGATTTCTCGACCGGTAGTCTGGTTAGAGACAAAACGAGTCTGCTTGATGCTATTACGGTCGAGTGAGAGGAGCGAGAGGAGAGGTATCAGATGGAGAAAGTAATCGACATTGGTAACCACGGCTTAGAGAAAACTCGCCCTTACTTCCCGACTCATACCATTGAAATCATTTGAATACCTAATAATGAAGCAAGTCTTTACAAACTAGAGACCTCGAGAAGATTGATGGAAGTAGACGTAGAAATTGGCAGTTGACATCAAATACAAACCAAAACTTGGCCCGATAAAAAGTGAATCTTGGCAGGACTTAGGTCATGGAATTCACTGTAGGAGCTTCTTAGGCTACTCCAGTGACGTCCTATCTGTTGGAGTGTCAGTGACGTTTGATGTAAGGAGTGGTGCTAGGTCTAATTTGACCTCTCGGAAGGAATAGATGTCGAATATGCGCTAAGATTTGGGTTCAAACCTCCAATGTGAGTAGTGCATAAGTCGTCATAGTGGGGCTTAACCTCGCCCATTGATGGAAGTTGATCAACTAGAGGTATGTAGTGACTCCCGGTGAGAGTATTAAAGCAAATAGAGCTCTGAAGCGGAGAAGGGAGAAAAAAATGGTCACAATACCCTCCAGGTGCGAGGAATTACTTAAGTTAAAGTGCGAGTTCGGTCGAGCACATACGAAACGGAGAATTACGGCCGATGCCTTAGCGAAGGCGGCAACAACCTCGAGAAGACCTCGATAGGCGGCACAGCCGAGCAGCACCTTTGAGCCCTCAGTAGATCTCGACTTGAAGAGGTCTCCTCTGTCATGTCCGAGCCAAGCTAGATGGATCCCATTTGGGACTATTTAATAGAAGGACTACTACCAAACGACCCGAAGGAAGCATCTAAGCTTAGGTCAAGGTCTGCCAGGTTTACTATTCATCGAGGAACCCTTTATAAGCGAGGTTTTTCACCCGTCCTCGGGAGTGCATTGGGGAAGGCCTTAGAATACGTCTTGAGGAAGTAAATGGCGTATGTAAGGCTCACATGGGAGCTCGGGCAGCAGTGGAAAGTCTTAAGGCGAGGGAGTGTATTGGCCCTAATGCTCGAGGCGCAGCGGAGACTAGTCGGAGAAAATGCAAAGTTTGTTAGGAACCTTGAAATCTTGCCTCCCATCAGGAGCCCGCGGCGTTAGTCCTGACCCCCGGCGCTCCGGTATAGTGGGGATTGGACGTGTGGGACCCGCCCGTTGGAAAGGGTCGGTGCCGAATTTATTATCGTGGCGTAGGATTATTTTCACCGATAGGCGAGCTAGGGCCCTTGGCTCTTGTCACGGAACGAAGGTATGCAACCGTTTGGTGTTCCATAATGTGCAAGTTTGGTATCAAGGCCACGGTGTCGAATGATGGGAAACAATTCGACAATTAAGTTCGAGTTTCGTAGAGCTCGAGGATCGAGAACTACTTGCCTAGTCCCGGCTCGTCACGATCGATGGACGAGCATAAGTCACCATCGGAATATAGTGACATTAAAGACCCGAGTTGGAGTTTGAAAGGCAAATGGGTAGAATACCTGCAGGGTGTTATAGGCATCTGAGAACTCTGTGCGAGAGCTGACAACTCGGGAGACCCGTTAGTCTCAGCCTTTGTACGAAGCGAGTAGCCTATCGAGATGGGATTAAAATCCTAGAAGGATTGAGTTGGCAGCGTGAGACATACTTGAAGAATGTGGCCTAAACCTAAACTAGATGAAAAGCATGATCGAGTCTAAGCATACGAAGACTACCAAGGAAGGCAGCGAGGTACGACGAGTTAAGCCTTGGGTTATAAGCTGCTTGACTAGTTTTAAAAGCACGCCGGCGAGAAAGATCTACATGAAAATTTGGGACCAGGTGGGAAAGGCCCTTATATCGTGTCTTGCGTGAGGTCGGACACAGTGCTTCTGAACTCAGGACGGAAGAAGGAAAAATTCTACTTCATTCTTGGAACGTTGAGCACCTCGAATAGGTTCTATCGATAGACTCAGTTGTAATCTTTAATAAAGTATCATCGACTTTCGGATAAAATTATGTGTGTTCATTGATTGCTTTTGTTTAATATATCATATGAATAAAAAGCAAGGCATATCGGTAAAGAAAAAGCGACCGACTACGACCGAAACTCAGAAAATTACACACTTCGAATACAAAATTCATCCTTCACGAAAAAAAAGAAATTGCTCTTTATTCCAAAGAAGATATAATTTATTACAATCAGCAGTGCCATCCCTTACATCTCGAGAATGAATAGTACAAGCAGTTCCCTCAGAAAAGGAAAAATCTCAAGAAAGAGAAAGGGAAAGGGAAAGAGAAGAAGAGAGAGTGCGAACGGGAAGGAAAATGAGAAGGAAAAGGAGAAGAAAGAATAGAAAGGGAAAGGGAAAGAGAAGAAGAGAGAGTGTGAAAGGAGAAGGAAAAGAAGAGAAGAAAAAAGAGGAAAAAATGGAGAAAGCGGTACTAAAAGTTCTTCTTTAAGTACACCGCCCTCTCCGGATGCATTCCCTAGCACGGCTCGGTCATCGGACGGGTGGGAATGCTATAACTCCATAAGGGAGGAGCCCAGGGAAAAACCTGACTCACTGGCTGGAGGGCCAGCTAAGGGCCAAATGCCGGCTGGGATCTCAAGCGGACCTCTGATGACGACGAAATATGAGCTTCATCATGGGCTCTAATTAAACTGAGGAAGGAGTTGAAGCATGAGCTCCATGTGGAGGAGTCACAATTTATAAGAATAGGACTCTAAGAAAATCGTCTGATCGGTTCGATTCTCCGCTAAACCGCATTAAAAGATACTGTAAAATGCTCGAATAAGGAAGTCGATCGACCATGTGGCCGAGCCACGTCGCCCAGGCAAGCGGCTCGGTTTGAATGACCATGTAGCCACGGGGCAAAGCTGACGAAACCTCGTATCTGATTTAGAGTCACATGACCATTCCTAATTCTCCATAAAGCGTCTTAAAGCTACCGCGCCTTTCAAGATAAGGAGGTCAAATCGGCCATGCGGCCATGGGCGCGGCCCGAGGCTCGGCGGCTCGGCTTTGAAGAGCTCGAATTTGCTCAATATGAGGCCATATAGCCTCGAGCTAGTTTAGCTGACGGAAGTCAGCCCACGGGCCTGGCGACTGGTTTTGAAACTCAGCTATGAGAAAGGCCACTTAGCGCGCGAATGGGTTATTTCGAGGCGATTAGCGCGGGCCTCGGCGGCTCAGATTCTCAAAGGGCTAAACTACTCGAGGCGAGCCGTATGGCCCAGTAGAGCCGGTTCAGCTCGAGGCATATTAGCCCACAGGCCTCGCTGACTCGGTTCTCGAGGCTGTTGCTCGAGACCGAGGCCATATAAGCGGGTAGAGCCGGTTCGGCAATGAAATTAGCCCACAGGAGCCTTAAGGCTCAATTTTCAGAGCTCGATTGCTCGGGAAAGGCCATGTGGCCCGAGTAGAAGCCATTTTAGCTCGAGCGGATTAGCCATGAGCCTCGACTCAGTTCTCGAAACTCGATTGCTTTCAAACAAAGGCCATATAAGCCCATGAGACCTAGTTATTTCAGGCGGATTAGCCCCGAGGCCTCGGCGGCTTCGATTTTCAAGTATGCTATTTGCTTTCGGGGAAAGGCCATGTAGGCTGCAGGGCGGTTCATTTCAGGCGGATTAGCCCACGGAGCCTCGGCTCGAGTTCTGAGAGCTATTTGCTAAGGCAGAGCCATATAAGCGCGAGAACGGTTCGGCTCGAGGCATATTAGCCAGCAGACCTCGCGGCTTTCGGTTTCAAGGCTCATTTGCTAAGGAAGGCCATGGCCGTAGAGGCAGTTCAACTCGAGGTGGGTAGCCGGAGCCTCGGCTGACTCAATTCCTCGGGAGCTCGGCTACTCGAGGCAAGGCGTGTAGCGTAGAGCCCGATTCGGCTCGGGCATATTAGCCCGCGGGGCCTCAGCCTTCGGTTCTCGAAGCTGGCCCCGCTCAGACAAGGCCATATAGCCGTAGAGCCAGTTCAGCTTAGGCAAGTGCCGCAGACGCCGCGGCTCGGTTTTCAGAGCTCGGCCTCGAAGGCCATGTAGCCGTAGAGCCATTTTAGCTCAGTGATTAGCCCACGAACCTCGGCGACTTCGGTTCTCAAACTCGGTGCTTTCGAAGCAGGCCATATAGCGCGGGACCAGTTCGCTCGGGCGGATTAGCCCCGAGGCCTCGGCTGACTCAATTTTCAAGTACTGTTGCTCGGGAAAGGCCCTTAAATTTGCGAAACCCGATTATTTCGGGCGAGGTGCCGCAGGCCTCGGCTTTCAGTTCTGAAGCTGGCTTTGCTAAAGCGAGCCATATAAGCTGCGGGGAGCAGTTGACTCGGGCATATTAGCCCACAGGCCTCAGCTGGCTTCAGTTTTCAAAACTCATTTGCAAGAAAAAGGCCCGCCGCCGCGAAGCGATTCAGCTTCAGGCGAATTAGCCACAGGCCTCAGCAGCTTAATTCTCGAAACTCGGCTACCAGACCAAAGCCATATAGCCGTAGAGCCGATTCAGCTTTCGAGCATAATGAAACCTCAGCAGCTCTCGATTTTGGAAGCTTCAGCCCCCGCACGGGAAAAGCCCGCATAAGCGCGAAACGTTCGGCCCGAAACCAGTAGCTCGAAGCCTCAGCTATTTCAGTTCTCAAGAGCTGTATTTGCTCGAGCAAGGCCATATAGCCGCAGGCCGGTTCCTTTCGGCGGGTCTTGAGGAGCCTCGGCGGCTCGATTTTCAAGTACTGGCCCCTTTCGCTGAAAGGCCGTGGCCGCGAGACCAGTTGCTGGCCAGTTAGCCACGAAGCCTCGGCTCCCAGTTCGAAACTTGCTAAGACAAGGCTATATAGGCTGAGCCCGATTCAGCTTTCAGGCATATTAGCCGCAGACCAATGGCTTCGATTTAAAGGCTGTTGCTCGGAAGAGCCATTATGCCTTGAGCCCGAGTTTAAGCTTAAGTGAAATAGCCCATGAAGCCTTAGCGACTCAATTCGAAAACTCATTGCTCGAATAAGGCCATATAAGCGTAGAGTCGGTTCGGCTCAGCGGTCAGAGCCACGGAGCCTCAATGCGCTCAGTTTTCAAGAGCTGGCCTTTCGGGGAAAGGCCGTATAGTGCGAGCGGTTGCTTCCAGCCAGTGCTTGGAGCCTGTATTTCAGTCTCGAAGCTGGCCCCCTTTCCAGTGAGGCTATATAGTCGCGAGCAGTTCGGCTCGACGGTCGCCACGGGCCTCAGCAGCTCAATTTCGAAGGCGTTGCTCGGGAAGGCCGTATAGCCGTAGATCCGGTTGCTTCCGGGCGGATTGCCAGCGAAGTCTCATTTCGGTTTTGAAGACCTGGCGCTTTCGAGCAAAGGTCGTAGCCTCGAGCGGTTCAACTCGGTGATTATCCCACGGGCCTCGGCGACTCGAGTTTTTGAAGAGCAACTAATCGGGGAAAGGCCGTATAGTGCGAGCGATTCGGCTCGGGCATATTAGCCCGCGGGCCTCAGCCCGACTCGGTTTTGGTACTCAGCCCCGGTTGAAACAGGCCATATAAGCGCGCCAACTAGTTCGGCTCAGGCCAGTTAGCCCACAGGCCTCAGCGGCTTAGTTTTGAAGACCTGGCTCTCGAGGGCCGAGGCCGTATAGCGGTAAGCCGGTTCGGTTGGGGCGGATTAGCCTGGGCCTCGGCGGCTCGGTTCTCGAAACTCGGCTAGCAAATGAGCCATGCTTCGCATAGCTATTTCGGCTTCGGCAGATTAGCCAGGAACCTGTGACTCGGTTTTGAAAGAGCTCGGCGCTCGAGAAGGCCGTAGTACTTGACCCGAAGCCCATTTCAGCGAGGCGACATAAGGGGCGATTAGGGGTAAAAGCAACGAGATAGAAAATTGGGAATTCATTGAGTTTCAAAGCCTAGAATCACATTACATATATCCCGGGTTCGGAGCCCAAGGTTAAAAAAAAAAGCAAAATTATAAAAGGAGGCTCAGACATGACGGGATTAGGAGGCGAAAAGGCGAAGGACGGGCCACGGCCCGGGGTGGATGGCTCTCGAGTCGTGGGGAAAGGACTCATACGCACTCCTCGCCATTTGGGGATGTAAAGTTAAGATTGAGCCAGGGTAGGCATTAGCAACCCTCCTGCAGACGAAGCCATCGAATCCCATTGGTCACAGAGCCTCATCCTGTTCGCTATCGCTCGGGTCCTACGAGCGACTAGTGTTTCTGCCTCTGAAGGTCGCCCGCCTGACCATAGCACTCATCGGTCGAGCGTTCGATAGAGCTCTGACCTCGGAAGCTTATGACCGGGCTCTGTCTGGTAACCTTTGCTTTATTACGCAACTCATCCTTAGCATCTTGCAGCTCTTCCTAGGCTACCCGCAACTCATTCTGGGATGTTTGCAGCTCTTCCTTGACTACCTAAAGCTCAGTCTGGGCTGATGACCCGTCACTTGCCACCCCATGAGGATCATTACGCGCGGGTAGTCTGCGTACATCCACGACCTCCGGCTCACCTCGGTAACTCTTAAGCCATCTCGGGCCTTCTTTTCTCTATCCTTAGCCCGCGCTCGCTCCATCGAGGTATGCCTCAGATCGGACTTGAGCTTCACGGCTTCCTCCGTCATATTTGCATCAGAGGCTCGCGGATTATTTCCTTTCGAGAGTAAGAGAGCACTCGCTTTGTAGGCTCGCAGCGGCTGACATGACCCTCGTTGATGCGGCCTTTTTGCGAAACTCTTGGATGGGTAGCCACTGTAGATACCCGACACAAAGTCAACACGTAACTTCAGAAACCAAGATAAAGCGGGACACGTAAAGACCACGAGAACTTACGGAGCGACCACTTAGAGAGGACTGGAAGCGGCCTCCTCAGCCAGGCCAAGGCACTCGACCTCTTGAGATCAGAATCCCTGAGGATGGATGGGGATCGCACCGACGACAAGCTGACATTGGAGAACGAGGAGTCTCGTCTCCATCCCAGCCTGGGTGCTTCCTCACTAAGTCACTTACACACTCGAAGGAGGAGGCTGGCAGCTCTGCGGGAGGACTCCCAGGCGAGATGGGGCACCAACCTCCCAGCCGGATGCTTTCGGTAGCCCTCCAGGAATCTTTGGCTTTTTGCAACGACGGAGCGGAGCTACGGCTTTGGCGCTCTTGAGACCTCGGCGGAGGTGGCAATGCCTTACATGCTCGGACATGGGCGGAGGGTGATGAAGAGACGTCCTGACCTCGGGGCTTTACAGTGGGATGGCTCTTCTCTAGGAGTCCTAAGGTTTCCTTCACACTCGAGACCACCGGGACCGACGTCTCCACCAGGAACGAAGCTCTCCCTTAGTGGAAGCAATGACGGGAGGCTCTCATTAAGGAGAACTTCATAACTGATGGAGGTGAAGGCCTCAGAGTAGAAGGTCGGGAAGACTTCGAACCTGAAGATCCTGGAATATCAGACCTGATAAGCTCAAAGTAAGCGCAAGGAAGACATTTGGCCAACTTCCGCTTCACGACCCTGTCTTTGGGGCTAAGATCAGGGCGAATACCTGAAGAGCGCACAACCAATGCAAAGTTAGGGATACCTTATAATCTATCACGAAACTAGACTGGCCCAAGCAAGCAAAGCTCACGTAGATTCTCGGGAGTGGTCCAGACAGCCGGAATGCCCAGTGTGTCTTCCTAGTCAAAGGGATCGTACTCCAAACTGCGGCCACTGAAAAAAAAGTAGCGTTCCTTCCAAAATTTGTGGGAAGACGGGAGATCCAAGATGATCAGCGGAGCATTAGAACACTTAGATAAATAAAGGAAGCCCTCGGCGGCTTCATTCACTCTGAAGAGGTCTAGGAACAGAACTATATTGGAAACACCCAAGCCCTTATCCTAAGACAATAACGTGATCGAGAATACCTAGGAATTGGGCGAAAGTTGAGAGAGAGGCTGGGCCCAGTTGAAATGCTACAGACCCTTTTTTATAAGGGATGCGAGAGAAAAGCCGGGCCATTCTCAAAGGCCTACCTCGAAGAAGCACACCATCTTGGGCATGAACAACATAAAAATTCGTACGTCGGGAGACAGGCTGGACACGAGCAGGGCCTATGTCATCTCACGAAGATTTCCCCATATAAGCGGCTCAACCTGGGACCAGCGCCGGGCGTTCTGGCCGACGGATATTCGGACAGCCAGGTGTTGTCTCGTCGATTTTATCCTTGCCTTTACCCAAGGTGGAAGGAGGTTCCCCCAGGGCATCTCAAAGAACAACCACGGCTAAGCGATTGGACTCACCACGGCCACCACAGGCCAGAGATATGTCGCGAGGTCACCCCTATACGTAAAGAAGGATGGCCGAACCCGGCGTAGGAATACGAGTGGGAATGAAACCTAACCAGCTAGCCTGACGCCTCGCTATACCACTCAAAAGCGAAAGAGAAGGAGAAAGGCGTCTGGTTCTAGGAGCATAATGAAAGGGCGACCCCCAGCGGGTATTACAAAACACGAAAGATTCTAAACGAATGGTCAGACCAGTTTTAAGAAAAGAAGCCCGAACTTCGCGAGAGAAGGAAAAGCTGTGCTCGGGAACACAATGCTAACGGTCAGAGGATGTTCTCGAAAAGCCCGAAGAACTAGGAAATGGCGAAAGTTGAAAAGTCGTATGCACTAGCAGGCCGATACTGGCGACCACGTGGAAATCGCACGATTGGCTTGATATAGCCTTGCCATTGCTGGCCGTAACCAAGAAGTGAGAGCTAGCCAGTTAGGTTTAAAAAATAGGCGTGCGAGGCCCACTCCCGAGCCAAAGAAGCAAGATTAAAGAAGACTTATCGCGAATTTCAGTAAAACACACGGGCTCCTAGCACGAGGCTCCAGCAGGAGCAGGTTCATCCTCCCAATTTGATAACTGCAGACTGACTAAAGGCCCATGTCACGTAAATCAAATAAAACCACCAATAAGGGAGTAGGATAATTCTCGATAGCGCTTTCCAATTATCCCTTATTAATTTGACAGCGATATGGAAAGAAAATCCTCGTCGATAAGAGAATCCTTATCACCCGTCGATTAGGAAAAACATCTACACTATAAATACCCGGGCCTTTATCGGTGAAGTCGCGGACTTATGCACGAAACACCATTCCTAAGTAGTTGACCTTCTCTTTACCGAAAGAAGCCGGCTTAGGCATCGGAGGAACAACGGGGCGAGCCCCGTAGATCCTTTTTGTTTCTTGTTTTGCGGAGGAGTTCAGCGCACAGAGCCGGCGGACCGGCCCCGAGCAAATCCGACAGCTCATTGATTCAGATTGAAAAAGCATCATCAGGAAAAAAAGTCTAAATATTCCAATTATTTTAGATTAAAAAAAAGGTAAAGATTTAATGATAAATTCTTAGAAAATAATAATAATAATAATTAAATATGACAAGTTTGGAAGCTAAAGTTTTATAAAAAAATATATGTATTTAATAAGTAATTGAAGATATATTTTTGGCAAGTAGATATTCGCTAAGATTTGATAATTTATTTAGATAATATTGTGATCAAGATAAATAGTGAGGGATAATATGATATAAAATATACTAATAATAATAATTTTTAGTAGAGTATGTGAATTAATTAAGAATATAAAATAAATAAATATTTGAAATCATATTTGGAAGAAATTTGTTTTTTATAAAAGTTTTAAAACTCATTAATTAAATTATTAATAGTTAGGATGTTTAAAATATTATTCAGATTAACAATATTGACTTTATGACATTGTTAGGATTCTCAAACCTATTATTTCAGGTGAATAAATAATTATAATAGTTCCTCTTTATTATCATAAGGGTGGAATATTCCTTCAAGATTCTTTTGATTAGCTTCTTCAAAATTCTAAAGTGCTCATTTGAGGTAAAGGATATTAATAGAGATTTTTCAAAATAATTATTTGTTTTTATGCCATTTGGATGATGAAAAGTTTTGAATTTGTTATCCATCATTTTGGTTTTTGAAAAGTTTTGATTTTTATTCATTTTGTGGCGCCCCAGCAGAAATTAAGTTGACTGCCATCGACACGGAAAAGTCTATCTGTCTGCCTCACGAGGCGCACATACTATTAAAAATGGCCATAGACTACATCAAACTCACATCAAATATACCCTGACATATTCCGATTAGTTCAACTGCAAAATCTATATCAACCCGAATATATTACACAGTTCAAGAGTTATAACATTTCTCTTAATCTAGGCCATATTAAAATCTATAATTCTAATACATATTATCCAAAAACATCAAAGCCACGGCTGGCTTTCTTAGTAAGTCTCTAAGAAGAACTGATCTTCTCGAACAATGCAATACACGAAAAAAGTTCCTGCGACAAGGTGAGCTACTCGCTAGTAGTGGAATCACCACTAAATGGGTTACTCTGCATTTAAGTGCGTATCTGATACTCGATTTAAACACACACTCCAAGTAAATGCGATCTGCTCGAATGTGTCTAAATGCAGTTCCATGTCTCGGAGTCCTCACGACTCCCTCACACTTACAAATACCATGTATGAGAGAAAAGGAAATATCATTTTCAAAACAAAACTTGTTCTTGAAAATACCTCCCGGCGATGTCGGTAAAATATGGGACTACCCTCAGGCGAATGTGTTGGAGAACTTTGAAACAATCATAGTCATCCAGAAATTGCTCTGATGGGCCAGTCTCGACCCCATTCTCAGGAAAATCATCTGTAAATTCATGCCTTAAATGTTCGTTTTGAAGAAATTGTGTCATGCGCTCCTGCATTCTAGGTTACCCGGTGCATATGAAATCGTATGCTATTCAATCATTTTTATACAATATATCCTTTATGCATACATTCTGAAATTACATTCACACCACATGTAGTTCCAACATGGATCAACCATCACCCCCGAACTAGCTCCTTGGGCAATTCACAATTTCATCTCGATGGCTTTATACTCATAATTATATTCCATATAATTGAGTAAATCTAATTTTATCTCAAATGGCCTATACAATTATATTCCATATAATTGAGCAAATCACAATTTTATCTTTATTCCAATGGCCTATACACCAAAACACAATTTATTTCATAAATTATTAACAAACACCTAAATAAATTTAAGACAAATATTTCCGACCGTCTAAATGGGCTCCAAAAATTCTCCAAAATTCTACACTTTGCCTAAGATTTAACCGATCAAACGGTTCCTCACGCTCAAACCAACACAAGCATTTACAAACACTTAAACAAGGGTAAAATAAGTAGGATAAAACCCTCACCACTGAGTTTGTCGAAACTCCCGAAACCGGTGTCACGTGAAGTCCTTGATGTGTAGAACCACTTTGCTTTTTGTCCAAGAATCCGACATTTGATAACTGGATTTAAAGAGAAGATGTTTTCTCTCTAAAAGAAAATAAAAAAATGGCTACGTATCTCCCCTTCTCCTTCTTCACGCTTTTTTTTCCTTTTCCATTTCCCTTTTCTTTTCACCTTCCTATCCTTTTTCCTTTTCTTCCTCTACGAATTGTTTTTCTTTTTGTTTCTTCCTCCTTTCTTTTCCTTCCTTTTTGCTTTTCTTTCTTTTCCTTTGTTTTTATTCCTCCCTTCTCTTTGCATTTCTCTCCTCCTTTTTGGAGCATTGACCGTATGGATCAAAAGGAGGAAGTTTCCTCCCCCATTCCTCAAGCCAAATGTGTGGCTTTCCATTTTCCTTATTTTTCTTTTTATGACATCATACCCTACATGGCTTAATATGAGCCATGGAATCATGCCACCCATGTGGCTCAATGTGAGCCATTCCTTTTTATGCCAAGTGTCACACTCTTGAGGTGCCACATGGCATCCCCATCCTGCTGCTAGTCATCCGACACCCCATGCCTCAAAAACGTGAAATCCCGACCACCCTAATCCAACGAAATTCGGACGGAAGCAATTTCATGAGACGCATTTCAACGGAGAAGTCCGTTTCTTCATCCGAGATCTAGAAAAATTTCGGATTTTTACCGAAATTATGATTTTGCCCGTTTTGAGAAAATTGAAATTTTCTCGGGTCTTACATATTTTGACTTTGAATTGTTTTGTCTGTAATAGAAATTGTGGAGATATTATGTTTTGTGAATGAAAATTTTTGAAAAAATATTTTTGACTCTCTAGCTAGTTAAATTCTCACAATCTGAGATAATAGTTTACAATATTTGACATTGGCTGGCTAGATATATTAGTTTGACACTATTTGACCCCAAGGAGACATATTAGCAATATTTCGCCTTAATAACTGAATATAATAGTACATAATATCTCACTACACGTAGAGATATATTAGCTACACTATCTGTACTCCATGTCAACTATAATAGTTGACAATATTTGGCTTTATCAACGAGATATAATAGTTGATAATATATGGCCCCTAGTTAACGGGATATAATAGTTAACCTAAACCTTTTGAAAGTTCCACATGGTTGGGCATTACTTGATATTTGTTGAGCAGAGATAAATAAGTTGAAATGTATTTGATTTTGGACTTTGATATGAAAGTGTTCAAATCAAAATTTGATATGAAATTGTTTGGATCACATTGATATGAAACCGATTTGAAATGGATTTGAGAATGTTATGATGGAAAATTTGAATGTTCCAGTTTATCTTTAAATCAAAAGTTTTGATGAAAAATATATCATATTTTTTATTATGATTTAAACATTTTGATCCAATATGAAACTGTATTAATATTTCTTATTGAACTTTAACCTTACTCTCATTCATTAATATATTTTCAGATGCTTTTAGTTTCTGAAATGAGTGATGGCTAGGTTAGGGATTCATCATCATTAGGATTTGATTAAAAGTTTATATTGAACTAATAAGTTCATGTTTATGTGGATTGTTCGGTTTTTGAGGTTATTTGAGAAAGTCACTTGAATAATGAAATTTCATTTTTATTAGTTCGAAGTTGGAATTTGGGAGATTTTGAATAGCTTTATTTGAGATTGTATTAGATATTTGAAAATTTAGAAATACTTTTTTTTGTCTGTATGAATTCTAAATTTGGAGAATTGATGAATTTAGAAAGTTGCGCATTACTCTGAACATGTGTTTGTTAATTGGACTTAATCCAGTTATAAGAAAATGAAGGTTTGTGTCGTTTCGCACTTCGAGCCTTCGGGCTTAAGATGTGAATTGACAGTCATGCCCCTAGGGTGAGTTTTAGGGCTTGACATCTTCAATATTAAAACCTTAATAAAATAAAATAAAAAACCCTAGTCTCCCTTTTATTTCAATTTTTTCTCTACTAGCCTCTTTTCCTTTAAGCAATGAGGGGAGATTTTTTTGTCATTCTTGACTTAAAATCACCCATCTATACCTCTTTCCATCATTTTCTTCCTCAATAAAGTGGTTATTCCACAAGATCTATGTTTTCGTTTGTTTTTTTTTTTTTTTTTGTGTTTTAGTCGTTATCTTAGGGTGGCATGTGGTTGTTATCGCCTTTGCACACAGCCAGTTGACGCCGCTCTCAGGTGATGTCTATTTGTCATCATCTTAGTGCTGGACATCGTGACGCCGACTGGGGTCCCGTTGACCACCGTCAACCTACAAAAATCTGTGTGTCTCATTTCATGAGACTCACATGAGTAAGAGATGACCCAATGTGTGGCCCATCATCCATACTGTCGATGTGCCATAAAACCATACATTTCTATAGATCCAAGAGTTATTACATCACTCTTAATACAAAAAATATATTAAAACTAGTTCGTTCTAATATATACACAAAACATGAAACCAAGGCCACAAATCACTCCACTTCATAATTCCTACTTCTAAGGAGCTGTCGCCTATACCCGTCTCCAGACTGAAGGGGGATCCTACCACAGGTAAGCAGCCCAAAGAAGGATAATCTTCTATAAGGGTTACTCCCCACCTAAGTGCTCATGCAATGGAAAACACACACATTCAAGTAAATTCATGATTGCTATTCGAATGTCTACATGCCTAATCCCATGTCTCAAGTCCTCACCGACTCCCTCACATATGCTTATGCCATGTATGAAAACCGTTTCCAAACAAAATATTTGTTTTATTTGTGGGCAACCCTCCAATATAAATATCGCTTAATAACTGAGAATTTGTCGGATAACCTCCAAACAATCTACGGCTCTCCGACGTGAATTTTTGACAATTTCCCAACACAATTCTTCGAACAACTTTCCGATAAAATTATTGACAAACTCCAAAGTATTTCAGCATTGCACTCACGCCTACTATTCTAGGGTGCCCCAGTGCATATGAAATGCAATATGCCAATTCACAACAATTCATGTTAATATATCAAGCATGCATATATTAACAAAAATTAACACACAACATGTTATTCATACAAGCAATAATACACAACCAGGTCACAATCTTGGACCCATCTAATAGGGTACCTCACGGCCCCTTCATAAACATGAACTAGTTTGGTTCCAATCATCCATATAACATCAAACAACTAGAAAATCTAGGAACTTTTAGTTTCTAGTTCGAACCCCAACCCACCACAATCTTGGACTGTGTGAAACCAATCATAGAAATCCTCTATCCTTTAATCCCAAGTTTTTGGAACTAAACCATATGGCCTCTCATGGCCTCCCATAGACAGTCATACTATACCCAATACAATAGCCTACAACATGGCATGCGATGGTCATGTCATATCCCGGCTATTCACCTCGACACAACCATGTAACCTGCACACTTGGTAAAAAACATAGATTTTCAGTAGGGTTATGATCACCTACTGCCCTCCACAAGCATATTACTGGAATTTGTACTCAATGGTCTTTCCATAGAGTCCAAGAACACCCAAAACGGAGTTCGGACGAAGAATTTATGACCTAAGTCGACATACATACACCAATGGGCCCCACCGCCAAAGACTAATCGCCCGGCCTCCAATGTCCTCCATAGGAATATGGCTGCAATCTTGACTCACTGGGATTCCATAGAGTCCAAGAACACCCGAAACGGAGTTTGGACAAAGAAGTTATTACCTTCCGAAGTTGGAGGTCACGCATGAATAGGTAGCCCTACCCGGCCAGCTTACCCAACCTGGCATGCCCGACCTCCCCTTTTTAGCCAAATCTAGTACCCACTACCCTCCACAAGCATATATTGGAATCTGACCGCGCTTCCATAGAGTCCAAGAACACCTCAAACGGAGGCGCTCGATGAAGAAGTTATGACCTTCCGGGTTGGAGGTCAGCACATTATCGCAACCCTACTCCGGCCAAATTTACCCAACCCCGGCCTTCCGCCCGACCCCTCTCGCCGCCCTAGTACCCACTATCTCCACATGGATAAGGAATTCGACTAATGGGCTTTCCATAGAGTCCAAGAACACCGTAAACAGTTTGACGAAGAAGTTATAACCTTCCTGCCGAGGTCATACATGACTTAGCCGGACGGACCTACGGCAACCCATCCAGATCGACCATCCGGCAGACCCATCCGATCGACCAACTGCAACCTAAATGATCGACCAACCGGTAGACTCAACCCGACTGACCACGCAAGCGCACTGTACCAAATGTACTCTTCCACTAGACTATTCAGGGTAAATAGACCATAACTTGGGCTACAGAGGTCTAATTTGAGAAATTCAAAAGCCTAACATCAAGTTCAATTATGTGGCTACAATTTACCTGAAGGACTCACTACAAAATTCCCTTTATTTGCTACCCAAAAACCAGTACTAAAGTCTAACCAATGCGTATGATCAAAATAGGGAAACTTCCCTTTGTTCAAAATGCAACCAAACACCTCCCTTGGAGCAAGACACCACCACACAACCCTTAGGGTAGAAAATAACCAAAGTAGGAGAAGACCCACCTGGAGCTCACGAAACTCCCGATTCCAGCCTCTACTTAGGCTTGTCACGAGGAAAGACTTTTCCTCTTGTCACTGAAACCGATGGTCGATCGGTTTGAGAAATCTAGAGAGTATAAGGTAGCCTCTCTCTCTAACTCTTCCTCTCAAATTTGGCTCATTTTCTCTCTCTCTCCTTTCCCTCCCAACTAGTTAAGATGTTTCGCCGTAGATGTCCCCACTCTGCCACTTGTCTAATTCTACTGCTCATTGACTACCCTATCACCTTATCCATCTACCTGGATTTCCTTCCAATCATGTGTTGCCACATGTCTCTTCCTGGTCCCACTTGAGCTGGTTTGTTTGACTAGTTTCCACTCTGGACACGTGTCCCATCTTGAGTCACTCAATTGAGCTGGCAATCCCGCACCGTTTCTGCACTCGAAAAACATGAAATTCTTATTGTCTCGAATTCACAATTTCATCGCCATGAGCAAGATTTCACGACGACGTAAATCTTTAAAGTCCGTTTCGTCATCCGAGATCTAGAAAAATTTTGGATTTTGACCGAAATTTACCATTCTACCATTCCTTAGAAATTTGGATCTTTCGTGGTTTCACAATTACACTACAAGAAAAAGAACTTTTATAGATAAAATATTTTGTTCCTAAAAGTTAAAATTTTGTCAGCAAATATATTTCCCAACAAAAAGTATTTCGTAACATGTTTGTTGCAATAGACGCATCGCTAAAAGTTGTGAAACCCCGAGAAAATCCAATTTTCTCAAAAAAATCGCATTTCGGTAAAATCAATGTTTCTAGATCTCGAATGACTAAATGGACTTTCCGTTGAAATCGCCTCGCACTTAGCTACCACGTCGAATTTCGCCGATTCCGAGGTGGTCGAGATTTCATGTTTTTCGAGTATGCAAGTGCTCTGATGACACATTACAGGTAAGGGATGCCACATGGCACCCTAATAGTGTGACACTGGCAAGAGCCATGTACTCACTAAAAAGAATGGCTCACATCAGCCACATACAGATGACCTACGGCTCACATCAGCCATGTAAGTGATGATGTCATAAAGATAATTACAATAAAGAAAATAATTGAAATTTTAAGATGAATAACATTCGTTTCAGGAAGTATGGCGAAAACTTCCTCCTCGACCCATACTACTAACGCCCAAAAATGAGTGGAGAAATGCAAAAGAGAAAGAGGAAATTGGGAGAAATGAAAGTGGAATGGTACAGAACAAAAGAAGTTAAAAGCAAAAGGAAAGGAATAAAACAAAGGAAAAGAACTGCAGGAAAGGAAGGAAATGAAAAAGGAAAAGAAAACGCAATAAGAATGAGATGCAAGAGCTACTTTGTGATTTTTTCTTTTAGAGAGAGAGTAACTTCTCTAAGATTTCTGCACTGACCGTCTGATTTCTTCTGACCAAAGCAAAGTGGTTCTACATCGAGGACTACTAGTGGGCATTTGCCGAGTTTTTTGATAAAACTCGAGGGGTTTTATCCTACTTGTTTTACCCTCACAATGTTTCTTGTAAATGCTATGTCAGGTTTGAGGTCAGGAGCGGTCGTCACGCACTCAAATCTGGACCGAATTGTTGGAATTTGTGGAGAACTTTTGGAGCCCATTTGGACAAATTCAGACTGTAGGGGTTGCCTGGGTGTTTGTTTCATAATTTATGAAATAAATTGTTTGTTGGTGTGTATGAGACCGGAAATGGCCATGGATTTCGGGTTCACAAAGTGGAACCGATGTCGGGTGATTGGCCGTGAACAGTAACCCGATGGTTTTACTGTTCACGTGAATAGTGACACATGAATAGTGACATGTGAATAGTACTCATGAATAGTACACATGAATAGTGTTCTCAAAATATTTTTGTGAGAGAATGTGTTTGGGTGAGTGATTCAAACTGAATCGTGTGTAAGTGTGTTCGCACCACCCACACCGAGCTAATTTTTTTTGTAATGGATTGAGAAATTAGAGAATGGCTTTGAGTTGGTGGATCGAAGGATTAGATGTGTTAATACATGATTTTAATGTGTTAACATAAGGACATAATTATATAGAATATAATCGTGTGTGTAGGCCATTGAGATGATATTACATTTGCTCAAGTGAGTAAATTTTAGCGATGGTTGATCACTATCGAATGACATGTGTTGTGAGTGAAAATTTGAGAATGTTGTATATTGATATATTTGATATATTGTATAAATGGTTTTGGAAATGGTATATCGCATTTTCATATGCACCGGGTAACCTAGAGATTAGGTGTTAGTGCATGACATGAATTTTCTGAAAAAACGGACATGGTTGCGAAAGGAATTTCACAGATGATTTTCTCCGAGAATCGGGTCGAGACGGGCCACCGCATCATTTCGATGAGGACTATGATCAGCTTTTAAAGCTCACCAACCAATTAGCCTCTGAGGGTAGTCCCATATTTTTGCATCGACACTGGCAAGATATTTTTCAAGAACAACAAGTTTTGTTTGAAAATGATTATTTTCTCATACACGGTTGTACGCGAGTGAGTCTGAGACTCGAGACATGGAACCGCATGTAGACATTCAGGATCGATTTACTTGAGTGTGTGTTTAAATCGAGCACACATATGCAATCTGAAGGAGTAACCCATTTAGAGTGATTCCACTACTGGTCGATAGCTCACCCTGTCAAGGGAATTTCTTTTCAAGTACAAGAGGCGCTCGAGAAGACGGCCCTTCCTAGGGGCCGATACTAAAGAAAGGCGGGTTGTGGCTTTGGTGTTTTAGAATACATGTATTAGAACGTTGCAAACTTTTAATATGTGTTGTATAAGAGTGACTTTTTAACTCTCGAAACTATTTTGATATAATTGGTACTTGTTTTTTGGATGAGTATTGGTTTATGAGCCCAAGAGGCATTTTATCATGTATGCGTCTCATGATACGAGACGATAGCTTTTTCATAGTCGACTGGGTAGTCAACGGATCCCTGGGTTTGGGGCGTCACAAATTCAGTATCAAAGCATAAGATATTAATTACCTGTGTGGCTTGAGGGACATGGCCAAAGTTACGGCTATTGCGGTGAAATCGATACTGGCCATAGCTTGCATCTGAGTTTAGGTGTACACTCGAATACTCAGGAGTTCATGGGACAGTTGAGACCATCGTAAGGCATGGTGTGTTTCGTAGTGTCTTGATATGTGTTCCATGTTTGATTGTGTGATCGTGTTACACATCGCATGGAAAACCTATACATACTGGGGAGGATGTATATTGAAATGTGATCAAGGTGGTTATCAAGGCTGGAAAATTATATGCATGGCATAATGTATATAGAATAGTGGAATACTAAGGTTGTGAACCATAACCTTAGGGGTTCGAAAAATGAAATGAACTCAAAGTGTTGAATTTTATCAAATAAATAAAGGAGTGAGCCGCGCAGCTCCACTTGGCGCGATGAACGTCATCTATGGATGTCGTTCATTAGTAATGGGGCATGTGCATTACTAGTTAGACCGAAATGGGATTAAATAAAGTTTGCTGCCATTTGACACGTAGATGCAAGCCAGGCCGAGCACGTAGAGTAAATGGGCCACAGGAATTGCAGACGAGTTCGGCCAAGCTCTTGAAATGACGCGGTTACCATTGCCGCCAAACAAGGCTATGAGCCGAGATTGTTTTTTAGAAGGCGTGAGATTCCCATGGTACGTAGACTGAAAGGCTCGGGGATAGCGATATGCAAGGTAATGCTTTCTACTCGTGATTTGCGGACTAGAGGCGCTAAATCTGATGCGTCAATTCATTCATCGTTGCATCTCGCGGTGATAGGTCTGGGCTTAGAAGTCAGGCCTTTAGAGAGATGATGGGAAATTCTTCCCTAGGATGTAGTGGCAGAGAGTTGGTCGACGTGTCGAGATCAGGAGTCGTGATCTCGTTGATTCTCGCTTCATGGTGAATCTTAGGCGGTAGACATATCGGGTGTTGATGCCATTCTGACATGGATGAGCTGACAAAATTAACTGGTTGTCACCACCACCGCTGTCATATTCGACTCGCCTTTGCTGGGGTGAGGTTACATATGCACGTGGTTGGATGCGATGTGCGTAAATTCTCGACTAAATTCTTTTAAGAAGAGGAGAATGTGAAACCCTGAAGAAACTGAATTTTCTCAAAAAGGGCAAAATCAGATTTTTAAAATCCCGAAATTTTTCTAGATCTCTGATGACGAAATGGACTTCTATTGAAACTGGCTCAATGAATTAAGCTACCACGCCGAATTTCTTGGATTCCGAGGCGGTCAGACACGCTGAGAGGCGTGTGCTCTGATGACACATGGCAAGGTAAGGATGCCACATGGCACCCTTAATAGTGTGACACTGAAAGATTATGTGGTCTACTAAAAAGGAATGCACTACATTGAGCCAAGGGTAAGATTGAATTCCACGGCTCACATCGTTCTTGGCGTAAAGATGATGTCATAAAATAATTATAAATAAAGAAAGGAATTGAAATGGGATAAACAATAATATTCATTCAGGAAGGGGGAAACTTCCTCCCACCATACTGGCCAATCCTCCAAGAAGGAGGAGAGAAATGCAAAGAGAAAGGAGGAAATGGGGAGAAAATGAAAGGGAATGAGAAGAGAAATGAGAAAAAGAAAAGAAAAGCAAAAGGAAGGAATAAAAACAAAGGAAAAGAATTCAGAGTATAAAGAAGGAAATGAAAATGAAACGAAAACGTGAAATGAAGAATGGAGATGCAGTAGCCATTTTGTGATTTTTCTTTTAGAGAGAGTAACTTCTCTCTAAGATTTCGGGTAATCGGACCGTCGGATTTCTTCGGACCAAAAAGCAAAGTGGTTCTACACATCGAGGACTACTCGTGGGCACCGGTTTCAGGAGTTTTTGATAAACTCCGTGAGGTAGGGGTTTTATCCTACTTGTTTTACCCCTTGTTTAAATGTTTTGTAAATGCTTATGTTGGTTTGAGGTCGTGAGTGGCCGTTTGATCAGTCCCAGTCTTGGGACGGGTATTAAATTTGTGGAGGCTTTTTTGGAGCCCATTTGGACAGTCCGTGACTATGTAGGGGCTGTTTGGGGTGTTTGTTTCATAATTTATGAAATAAATTATGTGTTGGTGTGTATGAGGCCAAAAATAGCCATGGATTTCGGGTTCACAAAGTAGAACCGATGCCGGGTGATTGGCCATGAACAGTAACCCGAGGGGTTACTGTTCATGTGAATAGTGATGTGAAATAGTGACACATGAATAGTGACACATGAATAGTACTCATAAATAGTAACCCATGAATAGTGTTCTCAAAATATTTTTGTGAGAGAATGTGTTTGGGTGAGTGATTCAAATTGAATTGCTCGTGTTCGTTAATTAACCCACACGAGCTAATTTTTGTGTAATGGATTGAGAAATTAGAGAATGACTTGAGTTGGTGGATCGAAGGATTAGATAGGTTAATAAATGATTTTAATGTGTTAACATAAGGACATAATTATATGGAATATAATTGTGTGTGTAGGCCACGAGTTGATATTATGATTATCAAGTGAGTAAATTCTGGGGTGATGGTTGATCACTATTGAATGACATGTGTCAGGAGAGCAAATTTGATAATGTTGCAGTTTGATATATTTGGATATATTGTATAAATGGTTTTGGAAATGACATATCGTGATTCATAAGGCAATCGGGTAACCTAGAGATTAGGTGTTAGTGCATGACATGAATTTTCAAAATCGAACATGGTTGTGAAAGGAATTTCAAGATGATTTTCCTGAGAATTGGTTTCTCTCGGAGGATAGGCCAACAGATCATTTCTGATGAGGACTATGACCGGTTTTCAAAGCTCACCAACCACCTCGCCGGAGGGTAGTCCCATATTTTTACCGACCACTCGGTAGTGCATATTTTCAAGAACAAGCTGTTTGAAAACATTATTTTCATACATGGCTTAGGTAAGTGTATTGAGTCACAGACTCTTATGACATAACTGGCACTAAGGACATTCAAGTAGGACCACTGATTTACTTGAATGTGTGTTTAAATTGGAGCATTGCATATGCACTTAGGTGGGGAGTGGAACCCATTTTAGTGATTCCACCATCGGGCGATAGCTCACCCTCGCCAAGGGGAATTTCTTCGTGCAATAGGGGCGCTTTGAGAAGACCCACTTCCTAAAATTACACCAAGAAAGCTCCTGGTCGGGCTGGTGTTTTAGAATACATGTATTAGAAAAGTTGCAAACTTTTTAATATGGCTGAAGAAGAGTGACTTTTTTAACTCTGAAACTATTTGAGATAATGGTAATGGTTTTTGGATGAGTATTGGTTTATGAGCCCAAGAGGCATTTTTATTTGTACGCTGGCCTCATGATACGACGATAGCTTTTCCGTTGTGTCGACAGTAGCCCAAATTGACTCCCGGATTTGGGGCGTCACAAAAGTATCCCAACAAAATTTATATTTATTAAAGATTTTTTGACAAAATTCAATTTCATCCACAGCAGTATTTCCCAATGAAGATTTCACTAGTGAAAGTGATATTTTCATCATTAAAAAAGGTTAAAATTTTGACCTAAAATTTGTCAAGAAATACTATTTATAACAAAAGTTTTTCATTAGGGAAATGTAAGGTATAATTTATGATTTTTCATCTCTTATATCACAATTTTTTATTACTATTTGAACCGTATTGAAGTAATATAACAAAAATTTTCATTTCAAACTTTTTTTAAAGAACATATATGAACATTGATAACTTCATTACAGACAAACTTCACGGATATTATAAAAACCATTATAATGATGATTACAACAAAGATACATATGAAGTATCGTTAATAGCATCTTCACCAAACAATCTATTTACATGAATAAAAGATGCGGATCCAATCAATTAAGAGTATAATCAAAAAAGAAATAATAAGACCTTTAACCATCGTAGATGACGTTAACATTTCTTCAAACTTGTCATGGATCTCTTTGTTGTAGTAGAGCCCCAGTATTCAACTGCTTTCTTTGCTTGGCACAAGTTCCATATTCGTTGAGCCTCTATAAGTAGTTGAGCCTCATAAAAGTATATTCTCTAACTCTACCTCGTACTAAAAAGATGTTTTGGTTCAGGTTTGTGCCAGTGCCGCCATTTATGGCCAAAATAGAGACTCTTAACATATTCGATCAATGTCTAAAGATTCTCACCAAAGTTTCTCACAAATTTCCACCTCAGCCATGGCCACAACCCTCTAATAGTTGAACTCCAAACATCTTTCCCATGAATGCAAAAATAAAATAAAAAAATAGAAAATACATTAAAACTTAAGCGCACTAAACTAGCTGTTTTTTTATAAACTTCTTTGACATGATTCTGTGTTAAATCAATAGCAAACTTTTCTTCAAATAAAATAAAGGAAAACAAAAATATAAGATAAATTAAGAAGACAACTAATAATTAACTACACACACAAAATGCTATCACATTTTAAATCTCTATGAATAATGAGATGATTGTTGCTACAAAGATATTATAAACCTTGAAGGATCTCCTTCTTGTGGTCCTAGATGGTTGAGGTCAACATTCGTATGCTTCTTCTAGTATTTAAACAACATTTCACATATTTGTATTTAATATGATATTTAATATGTACCATAAATTATCAATTGGTATGCCTATTAATTTTTTGAAACCAATTCTACATGTATACTAGACATCCACCTCAAAAGCTCATTTTGATGACAAAGATAAGTTATTTCACCAATTAGGAAGAATAATATTTTTAAAAACACACATTGAATTATTCAAACTCATGAAAGACTCCAAACAATGCTAGTATAAATTGTCTAGTCTACTTAGGTGGTATTCGTTTTTATTTTTCCATTTCAATTTTAAAATAGTAGCTAATATTCAGATGGTGGATCACAAAAAACTAATTGAAGATTTTCTAGAAAATGGTCTTTTTAAAAATTTTATCCAATCGACAAACAAAAATTTGCACAGAAATAAGTTTTAAAGTATTATCTTTTCCTCAATTTTTTGTAAGGTTCCTGCATTCTGGGAAACTTCCATTCACATGATTAAATCTTTATCTAACCATAGTGATTTTTTTCTTAGGAAAGTTATCAATCACGCTGTCATTTCCTACTCCTATTTTAATAAGTTGTTTAGTCCTATTATTATTTCACAAAGGAAAACCTTAGGATAAATTTAGTAGTGAAAATCTTAGAATGATTTTAAATCACCTAAAAAAAAAAAACTTAATAATCCATTGAATTTTTCACAAGCTTTGACTAGCTAAAAAAAGGTATGTAATACCTTACAAATGTTTAATTACTCACCCTTCTTAAATACGTTGATTCAATAAATAGTATTGATTTATGTTAAATGGAAATAAAAAAACAATCCAAAATTCTTTATCATGATCCTTTGTCTAAAATCAGTATAACATCATTAAATTTAAATAAACTAATCCTTACATCTAAAAATTAACAAATTGTAACTTGGACTCAACGACTTGGGCCTAGTTAGAGTTAGTTACATAGAACAGCTACCAAACCCAGTACATTTAAGGACCTTTCTTTGAACAATACGTAATAATGTAATTTGTTGCAAAGCACTTCATATCAAAATTGACAAGAACCGAGAAACTCATTTAAACAAAGAAATATGGACAATTATAAAAATATAATATTGCACAATGAATCAAGTTCTCTGGATATCCAATACACATTATATGTAATTTTAAATATATGACATATTATATGTTAACTACACACAACAACAAAATTATTATAAGCATTAATTACCTCAGCAATTACATCAATTATGGTCTATATGCAAACGTAACTATATAAGACAAATTAAATATACAAAGCAGGAATTGAACACATAATGAAATACCTCACCTAATATGATATTCACCAAAACAGACAAATAACCCCATTTCACCACAAAACACCACTTTCCAAGCGCCACAATTTCTATATTTAAAACAAATTACTCATGAAACACCAGAAAGAAAACAATCAGCATTCTCAAGGTGTACCCTCAAAACCAAACCCCAAATCTATCTATTACAAACAATAGCCTAGAAAACAAGAAAAGAAACAATAAATGAGAAAATTTAGAAAACAAGCAAGAAAAACAAGGACGCATTTCTTAAAGATATATATCTCCACAAAGTTTGTCTTGTCTCCTAATCAACAAAGATTTATCCCAAAGTTAAAGCTTCACAATGAAGATTCATTATATGGCGCTGTTCACATTCAATAGTAATACCATAACCCACAAATGAAAAGCCCTAAAAAGTGGAGGACATTGAAAACGCACCTAGTCTACTTCAAATCCAACCTGCGATTGAAAATCCAACTCCAGGAGGTTCATCATGTCAAAACCATCACCATCTAAATTTTATGGCACCCAAGTGGTTGTGCCACCTTGGATCTACATAAGTGAAGAACACTACAAAAAACCTCCATTTAGAGACTAGAATTTGTGGCTCCAAAACACTGCATATTGCTTCCTTTCGTCTCTTAACTGCCTTTGATCGGGGAGACTGATTTAGACAGATTTTCCTACTTCAACACGGATTTTTATGTTTCAAATAGAGACGATTTATTATCCATCTCTAATTCCTGTGATCACTTTCTGCCTCAATCGTAGAGACGATTTTGGGTTCCATCTCTCGATAAGAGATTGATTTTTTGTCTTCAATCGAGGACCGAAACATTTCGTCTCTAATCAAAGACCGAATTTTTTTGATCCACATTAGAGACTGAAATTTTCTCCGATTTTAAATCGTTTCATCCGACTTTAAAAATTTCGGGCCTTTGGTTCTATCGCAGACGAAAACCGCTCTATTCTCGTCTATATATACCAAAAATTGGTTTATTACGTCTTGAATTTTCATAATGATTCTTTGTTGTCATTCAAAGCCACTATATAACTATTAAGATGTAGTTTGGTGGTTAAATTAATAGATATCATTAAATAAATTGAAATACACAACACTTTTAATTAATTATAAATCAATAATATTCTTAAACAAAATGGTAAGGTTAGTGTTCAAATATAGCTATTGATCATTGTCACCAATCGGTTACTAATGGGTATCGCGAAAAAAATAAGGCGAATATGTTTATCCATTCAGATCTCGTGAAACCTCAAAATCCGAATTTTCGAAAAAGGGTAAAATAGTAATTTCGGTCAAAATCCGAAAAATTTTGTTTTAAATCTTGGATGACAAAATGGACTTCATCGTTGGGATCATCTCGTGAAATCTAGCTACCACGTCAAATTTCATCAAATTTCGAGACGTGACTAATTTCACGTTGAGGCACCACAGCAGCCGGGACATCTGCGCACCGAGTGGCTGTGCCGATGAGACACATGTCAAGTGGAGAGCTAAACAAACAACAGTCAAGTGGGACCCAAAGAGACATGTGGCAAACACGCACTGGAGGGAACTAAAGGTAGATGGATAAGGTGATAAGGGTAATCCAAGGAGCCACTTAGAATTGGACAAGTGGCAAGTGAGAGGACATCTCACTTGACTTCTATCTTCTCCCAACCGGTTGGGAGAGAGGGGAAAGGAGAGAGAAAAAGGTAAACTAAATTTGAGAGGAAGAGGAAGAGGAAGAGTTAGAGAGAAAGGCTCTACCTTCTCTCTAAATTTTTCGACGATCGGACCGGTGTTTTTAGGTGGAGCAAGAGGAAGAGTTCATCCTCACGACAAGGGCTTCGCATAGAAACCGGAGTTAGAGAGTTTCGACAAACTCCGAGAGGTAGGGGTTTTCTCCTACTTGGTTTACTCCTTGTCTAAGGGTCATTCAAATGGCATGGGTTATGTGAGGCCATGAGTGGTCGTGTGAACCATCCCAAGACCGAGATAGTGTGTTAGAGATTCCGAGACTGTTTTCCTACGCTCCTGGGACCGACTTACTAAGTAATTGTCCTCAGGTGCCATTTTTATGTGTTAGAGTTAAATGGAATAATGGTGTTGGCTAGGTTTTTGAACCTTGGGAAGTCGCATTGTGGTAGCACACATTATTGACTCCTTAGAACCAGCTGGGTAGGAAATAAAGGAATTGCAAGAGTCCTTCGTGTTAATGTGGTGGCCACATCGCAAACTTGATGTTAGACTTTGAATTTCTCAACCCGACCCCATAGCCCAAGTTATGGTCTGTTTACCCTGAATAGTCTAGTGGAAGGGTTGTCCTACTGGTCTCGGCTCTACCGGGTTCACACCCCGACCTGGTCTCCGCCCTAAGCAAATCCCTACGGGTCCGTCTCGGCTAGGCTGCATGACCTCAAACTTCGGAAGGTCATAACTTCTTCGTCCGAACTCCGATTTGGGTGTTCTTAGACTCTATGGAAAGCCCATTGAGTCAAGATTTCAGCCATATTCCTGTGGTGGACATTGGGAAATTAGGCCAGCTAAGGTTGGCCGGTTAGCACTAGCTGGTTAGGATTGGTTAGTCATGTGTGACCTCCAACTTCGGAAGGTCATAACTTCTTTGTCCGAACTCCGATCTAGGTGTTCTTATACTCTATGGAAATCCCATTGAGTCAAGATTCCAGCCATATTCTTGTGGAGGGCAGTGGGTATTGGACCTAGCCGGAAAGGAAATATTAGGTGTTGGGCAGGCTAAATGTGAAATGCTTATTCATGTGTGTGACCTCTAACTCGAAGGTCATAACTGGTCCAAACTCCTGCTGCGGTGTTCTGGCCTTAAGTGAAAATCCCGGCTGAGTCAAGATTCCATCCGTATGCCTATGGAGGGTAGTGGGTACTATAGCTGTCCGAAAAGGCGAGATTAGGCAGGTCGGGTAGGCTAGCCAGGTAGGGCTGCCTATTCATGTGTGACCTCCAACTTCAGAAGGTCATAACTTCTTCGTCCGAACTCCATTTCGGGTGTTATTGGACTCTATAGAAATCCCATTGAGTCAAGATTCTAGCCATACCCTTCGAGGGCAGCATCGGATCTCGCTGGAAAGGGAGATCGAAAGGCGCGTAGGCGAAGCCGATCGCTTACATGTGTGACCTCCAACTTCGAAAGGTCATAACTTCTTCGTCCGAACTTCATTTCAGGTGTTCTTGGACTCTATGGAAAGACCATTTAGTCAAGATTGCAACCATGTTCTAGTGGAGGACATTGGGTAATCGGGCCGATTAGTGCTAGCTGGTTAGGTTGTGTGTTATGGCTTGTGTGAATAACATGTATTGTGAATTTTTAATATATATATATATATATATATATATATATATATATATATATATATATATATATATATGCATGCTTGATATTAACATGAATATTGCAGAATGGAATATTGCATTTCGCGCACTAGGACAACCTAAAACAATAAGTATGAGTGCATGACATGAAAACATATTGTCAAAAATGAATTTCATGAATATTTTCTTCGAATAATTGCCTGGGAGAGTCGGTCTAAACGCTCATTCCCTGAGACGACCCACGACCGTTTCTCTGAGAGTCATCCAAAGAATTCACCCTCGAGGGTTGTCCAATAGAATTTTATCGAAAAATTGGTATTATGTTTTCAAGATCAAAAACCTTTTATTTTGACAACATTGTTTCTCACACTTGGCTTAGGCATACGTGAGAGAGTCACTGAGGGCTCGAGATGTGGGGATGGGTGTATCACATTCTCATCCATAACATGTAGACATTTGGGTAGGGACTTATATGTTTTACTTGAATGTTTGGTGTGCCATTGTATGAGCACTTAGGTGGGGAGTAACCCTTGTATTTAGATGTATCTCTACTCAAAATATTTTTAATGAAAATATTTTTTCTGTAAGTTTTTTTAGAATAATAACTTATGAAGTGTTTTTTCGTAAAATACTATAATTTATTTTGTAACATTACACGTGATTTTTCAAAATTTAAAAAAAATTTCATAAAATTTATTAAACAAATGAATTTTTTTAAAAACATTTTTAGATTAAAAATAGGAAAAAGTGTGTTATTAACTTATCATGCACCAAAACCAAAATTATTAAGTTTTGGGAACCAAACTTTAAAATTTTGAAAAAAATGCACTATCAAGCTTTGAGTACTATATTTGCAACTTAGGGACTCCCTAAAATATGTATTTTCTCAAGTATTTTTAGATTAAGTTCACTTTTTAATAGTTTCTTAAAGTTTGAGTAAAACCTAGGAAAATTAGAAATTTTCAAAAAAAAAAAATGACAAAATAATATTAATAATAATAAATTGTCATAATGGTTCAGGGAAGCCTAGAAAATTCTTTAGATCTCGGATGACAAAACATATTGCGCCGTTAAATTCGTCTCGCGAAATCTAGTGACCCAGAAAAATTTCGTCGAATTATGAGATAATCGGAATTTTTTTACGAGTTTCTGAGTGATAGGTCTTCAGTGACTATAGGGACGAGATTTTTATGAAAATCTTGGAAGTTAGGAAATGACTTGTGGTAAGTTCATTTAAACTAAATTGAATTGAAAATAAATAAATTATTTCAGAGTATAAACAAACCCGAATGAGATATGGACATTATGCCATGTATTAAAGAAAAAAAAATCAATAAAATAAAAGGATAAAAACAAAAACGGCAGAGGGCAAAATTTTGGGGGGCAGAGAGAAAGTTTGCGAGAAAGAGACAGAGAGAAGAGAGGGTTAGAGAGAGGTAAATATTCTCTAAGATCTAGCGAAACGATCGTGCTTCACTGGAGAAAGAAACAAAGTTCATCTACGCGACGAGAGCTAAACGTGGGCACCAAAATCTTAGAGTTTCGTCAAACTCCACGAGGTAGAGAATTTTCCTACTTGTGTTATTTCTAGCCTAAAGGCTATTTAATGGCTTGAGGTTTTCTTAGAGTCTAGAATGTGAATCTAACTCACAAAATTTTTGGACTCGAGTATAGAATTTTTTGAGACTTTGGGACTGCTGACAAATTAAAGTTGAATTGTTGTATAAAATAATAAAAATAATAAATTTCGTGTGTTTAGGTGAAGTAAGATGGGGTAGATCCACCCCCCCCTTAGGGTGAAAGACCCAAATTTTATTCTTGGTCAAACATATGTATTCAGCGATGAAAGTTCGCGAAGTGTCTAAGAAGCCGCTATGGTTCATGAAGGAGACCCCAAAAATTCCTAAGTAGTCAAATAAACACACGGGATTTGATAAATTAAAATTTGAGGGTTGTCCAATGGTTTAAGTCATTGAGTGAAACACCAATGACTGATTTTCACACTTGGCGTTGTAGGTGTGAGGGAGTCGGTCGGAACTCGGGTTGTGGGCATGAGGAGTCTCATCTCATGCATGACACGAAACATTCCATATAAGATTGCATTATATATATGGAATAGGGTTTGATGTTTTATGTACGCCATTTCATGTGCATTTAGGCGGGGAGTAGCCCTTGTAGGAGAATTTTTCTACTAGGCATTGCTCACCCCGTCGTGGGACCACATTTTATGTGCGTGGTGATACTACCAAAGTGGGACGTAGCCCTTAGAGGCTCTGGTTGAGAAGAAAGCCTGTTTGCGCTTTTGATATATATATATTTTGTAAATATATATGGGTTGTAATTATTTGTATAAGAGTGATGGAATTTAAACTCTTATGGACTAGGGTTTTATAGTCATGTGCTTATAAGTTTGAGTATGGATAAATGGGTCCTACTGTGAAACCCCGAGAAAATCGAATTTTCTCGAAAAATGGCAAAATCGTAATTTCGGTCAAAACCCAAAATTTTTCTAGATCTCGGATGATGAAACGGATTTCACCGTTGGAATCGTCTCGCAAAATCTAGCTAACACGTCGACTCTCGTCGACTCCGAGACGCGCCGGAAATTTATGTTTTTCGAGGCATCGAAGACAGGTCGTAAAATCCATGTGATGTGACAAAAGTCACCTATAACATGTACTCATGTGACACATGTTGCATGAGTAGAGAGATGATGGAAACGGATGGTCGAGATTGTGTCACATGTCAAAATCCAAGAGTGGGGACATGATTGGTATTATGTGAATAGTTAAATGATAATGTCACAAAATAATGCATAGTGAACAGTTGTCATCTCCTACCTTTAAGTGAGAGAACAAAAATGTGCAAGAGAAAGGAAACACGGACAGTGAGCTTTAGGTTGTGTTTTTAGAGAGAGAGGGAGCAACTTCTCTCTAAGATCCCGGCTAATCCGACTGTTGGATTTCTTCGGGACAAGAAGGAAAGTCGTTCTACGCGGCGAGGGCAATGCGTCGGTAATAGTTTCTTGGAGTTTCGACAAATTCCGTAGGTACTAGTTTGTTGATGATTCGATTGGTTTGAGGCCTTAAACTGGCCGTTTGATCGGTTCTAAAACTTGGAACCAAAATGTGAAGATTGTTGCAGTTTGGACAAATCGCGAGCGCGCACGTGGACTGCTTGGGTATCTGAGTCATAATTTACACAATAAATTATGTTGTGATATGCATGAGACCGGAAATGGCCATAGATTTCAGGTTCACAAGGTGAAACCAATGTTGAGGACGGTCAGTGAGAACTGGTTTTCTAATCGCTCACGGAATAGTGTTCACAAAATATTTTGTGAGAAAATGTATGGTCGGTGCAATTCAAATTCGAATTGCTCAGATTTGTTAATTAGCCCATGTGAGCTAATTTTTGGTGTAATGGATTGAGAATTCACATAACATGCTTTGTGTGATGAGACTTATGTCAATATATGCATGTGATGATATATTTGACATGTGTTGTATGAAAATGGTTGAAATGGCATAATGCATTTCATATGCACCGGTAACCTAGAAATTAGGTGTGTGTGCATGACATGAAAATTAAAAGAAAATGAATACGGTCAAGGTAGTGACTTCACAGCGACGATTTTCCGTAGAATGGTGTTGGGAGATGGTCCTACTATTACACGTCGGAGGATCCCATGTATTGTTTGGAAGGTTCTCCAACACATTCACCTCGGAGGGTAGTCCCATAATTTTTATCAACACTTCGGTAGTGTATTTTCAAAAACAACAAGTTTTGTTTTGAAACAAGGTTTTTCTCATACATGGCTGTAAGTGAGAGCCTGGGTGGAGACTCGAGACAATATGGGAACGGCATGTAGACATTCAAGTAGGATCACGTATTTATTTGAGAGTGTGTTTAAATTGATCATTGCATATGCACTTAGGTGGGGGAGTAACTCACTAGGTGATTCCACTACTGGCGATAGCTCACCCCCCTCACGAGGGAATATATTATTTCAGTACGTGGAGCTCGAGAGGAGACGACTCATCTTAGAGGCCGATTTTGAAGAAAGCCGGGTTGTGGCTTTGGTGATTTTGGGATAACATGTATTAGAATTATAATTTTAATATGTGTTTGTATTAAGAGTATTGTAATAACTCTTGAACCATGTAATATAATTGGTTGAATGTATTTCGACGAAATATTGGTTTCATGCCAGCCCAAGAGGCCATTTTTACTCAGGCGGGTCTCGGCATACGAGACGAGATTCTCAGCGGGTTAACGGGTTGTCACCCGACACCCCGCTAAAGGTCACACCTACGTGGCCATTTTTACTCATATGTGGACTCGGTGTGGTCATTGTATAATATTGGGTCATATTGTCATGTAATTGTACAGATTGTAATATAGATAGAGCTCCCCGTACAAAGGAGACTTTGCCTGATTTTCGCGTTAAACCACGCAATCTCGTAAAGGAGACACGATGGTGTGATGCTCCAAGCTACTCTATGTTCACCCAGTATTCCGCGGGTTGATGGGTTGTCAATAGGACCCCCGGGATAGGGGTGTCACAGTTTGGTTTTAAAAACTCAATAATTTTAGTTTTGGTGTATGATAATACACTTTCCCTTAACAATGCTTCTTGAAATAATTGTGAAAGTATGGTGAAATCTCAAAATATTACAATGTTATTCAATGAAATAACTTATAGATTTCTTTTAGAAATTTAAAAATTTTATTAGTTTTAATTAATTTTTTTCGTCTTATGAATATCTTTATTTAAATTATTTTAGGATATTTATAATAGTATTGTAAAAGAGATTTTTCAAATTTTTGTTGATATTTTATGGGGAATATGATGGTAAGGGTCAAAATTGAGTGGAAAGTGAAAACGACTAGTATTGGGAAATGGGAAGGTATGTAATATTTTACAAGTTTCATTTTTTATTAATATTTTAAAGACTTGTTCTTTTCATCTCTCTTCATTTTCTTCCATTTCCTCACTCCATTACATCATCCAAAGAAATTTGCAAAGAAGATCACCCTAAAATTTTACATTTTAAAATTCAAATGGAAAAAAAATATATACATATATTTTCAACTTTTTATACCCGTCACTTTTAGTTTTAAAACTTCTAACAACAATTTTCAAAGTATCTCTACTAAAAATATTTTTAATGAAAATGTTTTAACATGAAGCTTTTTTTGGAATAATAAGTGTTGTTTCATAAAATATTATAATATTATAAGTGATGTTTAAAAATTTTAAAAGTGTTTCATAAAATTTATTAAACAAATGATTTATTTATTTTTTTAATTTGAGATTAAAATAGGAAAAAAGTGTGACATCATGAACCAAAACTAATATTATTGAATTTTGGAAAACAAACTTTAAAAAGTTGAAAAAATATGCATTATTAAGTTTAGGTAATACTTTTGGTAGCTTGAATTATTACCTTTGATGGATTAAGTACTATATTTTCTCCCTTAAAGTGCATATTTTGTAGAACCTCGAAAAATTTAAAATTTTCTAAAAGTATAAAATTAAATAATAAATTACTGAAATGGTTCAGGGAAGCCTAGAAAATTCCCTAAAGCTCGGATGACGAAATGGACTGCGTCGTTGAGTTCGTCTCACGAAAACGAGTAACTCAGAAAAGTTTCACTGAATTCCTAGGTAGTGGGAATTCTTTATGAATTTTTGAAGTTAGGTATCTAGTAACCTCATGAACGAGATTTTCTTAAAAATATCGAGAGTTAGGAAATGACTCGAGTTAAGTTCATTTAAAATAAATTGAATTGAGACGAAAATAAATTGTTTCGGGACAGAAACGAACCCGGACGGGGTCGTGGACACATGGCTCAAAGTGAGCCCCATGTCCAACTTAAACTTAAAAAGGAAAAGAGAAGAGAAAATCATATTTTTCTCCCCTTTTTTGGGCAATTACGACAGTGGGCGTGAGAGAGTGAGAGGGGAGAGAAAAGTTCTTCCTTCTCACGACCACGGAGATCCGAGTGGTCGAATCCGGAGTCAAGATTTCAAAATTCATCTACCGACGAGAGCTATGATCGGGTACGACAACACGCAGCTTCAATCGAAGATTTCGTTTGAAAAGAAAGCTAGCGAAAGCTCTACCTTCTCTCTAAGATTTACGGCATCGGCGGCCGGGTTTCTCGGGTCGAAGCCAAGTCTTAAAGCCTAAGTACTGGCCAAAGGCAACGCGGTGGACACCAAAATCAGCGCACTTTCACAAGATTTGAGGGAAGTTCTGAAGGCCTTGGGTCTCGGTCTTGACTCCAAAAAGTTTCTGCCTTTCGCTCCAAGAGGTAGGGAACCTTCCTATTCGGGTTTATATTTCATCTAAATGCTGTTTTGGTCTTGGTTGAGCCCTAGGAGTTGTTTGGTTGTGTTCTTGGACACAAAAACTGATTTTTTTTTCTATTTTTGAGCTATGATGTCCAGTTTTTTTTTTTTGGGTAGCTTTGAAGCTGATTTTGGGCTGAGTTCGAACAGTTTTGTGCCATGGTTATGGCCGATTTATGGTCCAATTACGACGGGTTTGTTGTCGGATGAAAGAGTTGTTTCCGAGATGAGTTTGGGTAGGAAAATAGTATGTACGAGAGCTCCAAAGGTGCCCCGGGAACGCAATTGTGTGGGTTCCACGCAGCTATGCGTCAGTCACTGTTCATACGAGGCCTCCAACTTCGGACGGTCATAACTTTCTCATTCAAGCTCTGTTGTGGGTGTTCTTGGAGTCTATGGAAAGCCCTTTGAGTTTAGAATCCATCCATATATAACTTAATGCAATTTGGACTCATATTTTGTCCAAAAATGATGAAAAATAGTAGGCCTGCTAAGCGCCGTGAAGTTACCGGCTCATATGAGGCTCCAACTTTGATCTTACCATAACTTTCTCGTCCGAACTCTGATTCCTGTGTTCTTGGACTCTAAAGAAAGCCCCTTGAGTATAGAATCTGGCCATATGATTTTGAATGGTATTTGGTGCCCACATATTTTCTGAAAAATTTAATTGTAGAACCAAGTGTGCAAATTTCTTGGTTGTGATGATGCGTGTAGTCTAATACATTGAATTTGGTGTATGTTGGTTGGTGATTATATGCATGTTGATATAATTATCTGTAAGGCTTGGTAAAATGCATGAGTTTGTGTATGATTGAGGCCATTGCATGGCTTGTTGTAGGCTACTTGTGAACTTGATATGTCACAATTAGGCCTAGAGGTTAAATTATGTCGTTACTCGAGTGGTAATGACTTATGATGTCAATGTATGTGTGTATTGATATGTTGGCATGAATCGTGTGAATTAATTGGAATTTATGTGTTCATTGATATAACTTTCCAATTTTTGCATGAGTTGAAATGCATGAGTAGGCATGTACATATAGCACTCATATATATGTAGTATGGTGATAGGCAATGGTATATTACATTGCATTTATGCGCAAGTACATCACATGAAAATGGGTGTGAGTGCATGGGAAAATCAGCATTGTGTTTGGTGTTGATTTTGGTTTTGGTCTAGGGACAAAGTCCTAAAAGGTTGCATGAATCATCGGAGGTTGCCTAACATGGCTTTTGAATAAAGCATTTTTATCGGGGTATGTCCACTATTATATATCGGAGGGTTGTCCACACAATAAATTATCAGAGTATGTCCACTATTATATATTGGAGGGTTGTCCACAAAGTAACTTATCGGAGTATGTCCACTAATTAATATCGGAGGGTTGTCCACAAATAAAACAAATATCTTTGTTTTGAAAATTGTTTTTTTATACATGGCATATTGCATGTTGGAAGAAATTCCAGGAGGGACTCTGGTACATGGATCATGAGGAGCAAGATCTCATTCATGTCATGTAGATTCCATTCTAGATCGTACATAATCGTGCGATTGGAATGTGCTTGTGGTACGCATTCATTGCATGTGCACTTAGGTGGGAGTAGTCTTGGTAGGATTTCACTCTCACCCCAGCATTGCCCACCGTGGGACCCCCTTTCGTGCACAGGAGATGTGTGTGTGGAGATGGCGCTCACTAGAGGCCGATAATGAGAATAAAGCCGGATTGTGGCTTTGATTTATATTTTGTAAAACATGTATTATAATTCTTATTTTTGATATATGTTTTGTATAAGAGTGGTGTAAATTTAAACTCTTATGAACTATGGTCCTATAGTCATGTGCTTATGTGTTTGAGTATGGGTAAATGGGCCCTATGTGGAAATTTTTACTCGTATGTGGACCCGGTGTGGTCGTTGCATAATATTGGGACAAGTTGTCATGTAATTGCATAGGTTGTATTTTGGGTAGAGCTCCCCGTACAAAGGAGACTCTGTCCAATTTTCGTTAAATCCTAGGTCCCGAGAACATAGGACTCAATGGTGTGGTGTCGGGTTACCCGACATCTACAAATCTTCCGCGGTTGAAGGCTGTCAATCGACCGGGTCGGGGCTTCACCCAGACAAAAGCATAGGTATACGACTACCTAGCTTGAGGGACATGGGCTTAGGGCCATGGCTATTGTGGTGAATTGATACCTCAACACCATAGCTTGGTGTTAGAGCTAGGTTCATGATTACCTAGTGCTTGGTGTATTTGATACCGGCGTCACAACGTGGTATCAAGGTATAGGTATGTGATTACCTAAGACTAGATGGGCATTGGGTTTAGACCATTGCATGCATTGTGTGTTTTCATGTATGTGTTTGGTGTGTTACATGATGTGTGTTACATGTTGTGTGGATTATATACATGGTAGGATGTATATAGGAAAATATATGAACACTAAGGTTAGTGAACATAACCTTAGAGCCCGGAAAATGAATGAACGGAAAGTAGTTCATGATGTGATGTCTATTAGTGGTCGGGATTATAATTACTAGGTAGACCAGCAAAGGAATCTCACTTGCTATTCGACACATGTGTAGATGGCAAGTTTGGAAAAAGCCGTAAAGTGCCCTCCAATTAGGAACTGGGGTGGGCGAGGGTCAAGCTAGACGTGTTGGGATGCAGAGGTAAACCAATGGATTCTCCTCACTGTGGTTCCAAGGGTCACGGGAGAGCGATTTAGATGATATCCTCGAGATGGACTGGATGACGGCACACCGGGTCGTCATTAGTCATGATTGCAGGAGAGTCACCGCCTACGCACAGGACGATGTTTATGTGATGTTTCAGGGGGATAAGCATGATGCTTTACCCCAGACCGTGCGCAACTCTAGATGTTATAAAAGATTGATGGGTTGGTTGACAAGCCTTACCCGGGAGGACGAGACTAGACCGGGCTTGGGTCTACCTCGGGTAGTTGAGAGTAAGGGGATGTTTTCCGATGATCGATCTGATTACCTCCAAAGAAGATGTGAGCCCCATGAGTAAGTCACACTCTAAGGTCGCCCATTCTATAACTTCACATAGGATGGTGCCAGTTGAGTTGAAACCCCAAAAGTCCGTGATAATGTGAATTGTAGGATCTAGGTTATATTGGACCGGGAACTTCACCATGAGGCGCTCCAGTTCTGTTTGTGAAGAGGAGAGACAAAACATGAGGTTTATATTGGATAGGGCACTTCACTATGAGGGTTATATTGTGGCAATTTTTACTCGTATGTGGATCCGGTGTGGTAGTTGCATAATATTGTGATAGGTTGTCATGTTATTGCACAGGTTGTATTTTGGGTAGAGCTCCCCGTATAAAGGAGATTTTGCCAGATTTTCGTTAAATCCTGAGTCTCAGGAACATAGGACTCAATGGTATGGTGCCAGTTACCGACATCCACGTAATCTTCGCGGTTGACTCAAGCTGTCACGGGACCCGTGGGTCGGGCTTCACATATTTTCAATTATTTTTGGGTTATGTACTTTTATAATTTCTTTAAGTTTGGTTTTAAAAACTCTATAATTTTAATTTTTGTGTATCATAACACATTCTTTTTCTTAACAATGCTTCTTGAAATCATTAAAAAGGACTAAAATATGATTATTAGCAACAAAAAATAAACTTATTAGCAATAATCATATTTTTTGGGAGGTAATAATTAATATAAAATAAACATATTATCACATCTATCCAATTCAATATTTCTGCACAAGATTTTAAATAAATCAATCATATTATTATGACATGTAATTCATAAGGACTAAAATAATAGATTAAAAGGCCATTATATATAATAAATTAAAATAATCAAAATAAGAACTCTAGCTATAGGAGTGAAAAACTATTATAAAAATGTAATAAAATATAAAAACAAATTATTTCTTTCTCGTTATCAACCAAAACACAAATATGAAAGAACATGTGATTCTCTAAAAAGAATCCTAACTATATTTTGTGAATCCATCTATTAAAAAATAAAGAAGTATGAGAAAGAAGAAGATTTGCTAATTGAAAAAACAAAAGAAGAATGAGAGAGAAAAATTGAAAAAACTAAAGAAGAATGAGAGAGAAAAAATCTGATGACCTAAAAAATAGATGGAAGGCAAAAAAAATTACCTTTTTGAGTCAGAGGCCCTTCCCAAATAATGTGTGTTGCAAACGAGAGTAACATCTCATGGAAGACCCAAAAGATATAAGGAAAAGCAAAATGGAAACTTACCTTGGTGAGAAACGTGTCAAGAGTTTCTGTGGGAAAGCTAACAAGGAAACCCGGTGGGAAACATTTGCTTAGAGAGTTTTGTGGGAATCAATGCCATGTGATAAGATGGAGCTACGCATCGCAAAGGCACCAAACAAATAATTAATATTTTGAGTTTGAAAAGACCTCAGTCGACAAGGATAACTTAAGTTAACGAGGACATTGGTTTTTCTATGTTTTTAAATCGTAAATTTATTTTTATCTCTCATGACTTGAATAATTTGTTGTTCTTATAGGATTTTGGTCGCATGTTTCATTATTGTAAGACTCCGAGAAAATTCCAATTTTTTGAAAAAGGGTAAAATCGTAATTTTGCTCAAAATCCATAATTTTTCTAGATCTCGATGACAACCATTTCACTGCTGGAATCGCCTCTTCATGAAATCTTAGCTAACACATTGAATTTCGTTTCAATTTCGAGAGACAAGCTGAATTTCACGTTTCGAGGCACCGTGCATCTGGTGCCAGAAAAACGTGGTTTGAGAGACATGCGACGCGACAAAAGCTCACCTATCATACGTATTACGCTGACACACGTCAGATGAGTAAAGAGAGGATGAAATGGATGGGTCGAGATAGTGCAAAGTGTCAAAATCCAAGACTTGAGGACATGGATGGTATTTAATTTAAAGTTTAACTAAAGATGAGACAAACATGGAATAGCAGTTTTCTTCTCCAAAACATCAAAACTGGCAATAGGCTTGGAGAAACTTATGAGGTGAGTTTTTGAAATTCAGAGAGAAAGCACCTTCTCTAGATTTTCGAATCGATCGGATCTGGTTTCTAATTTTGAGCAAGAAGTAAAGTCGTTTCTACGCGACGAGAGCTACGTGTGGGTATCCCATTTGATGGAGCCGAATAACCCAAGAGGTAAAGCGATCTTTCCCATCATAATCTTGGCTAAGAGCCATGTAAATGGATAGGAATGTTCTGATGCTTGTTTTAACCGTAAATTCGATCTCAAAAGCTTTGAACCGAGTAAAGAAAATTCCTATTTATGTGATCGTAAACAGTAACCCGAGGGTTTCACTGTTCATGTGAATAGTGACACGTAAATTTTTGGTGTGAAAATGTGTTTGGATGAGTGATTCAAAATGAATTGCTCGTGTTTGTTAATTAGCCCATGTGAGCTAATTTTGGTGTAATTGATTGTGAATTTGCATAACATGTTTTATGTGATTTAATTATGTTAATATATATGCATGTGAATATATTAGCATGAATGTGTTTGAATAGCATCATGCATTCCATATGCACCTGCAAGACCCTGTAATATTATGAAATGAGCGCATGACATGAAATTAAAAGAAAAACGAAAACGTTTTTGAAAGGAATTTCAAGGAAGATTTTCCAAAGAATTTCATTGGAGGGACATCCAACAGATCACTTCGGATGAGGACCATGACTGCTGAGTTATCCAAAGAATTCGCCTGAGGGTAGTCCAACATTTACCGAAACTTGGTAGTGCCAAGAACAAAAGCTTTTGTTGTGAAAACCGTATTTTTACTCGCATTCTGGGCCAGTGATATGTGAGAGTCGGTGAGGACTCGAGACATGGATTATCACAGACATTCAAGTAGGTTCATGAAATTGCTTGAATGTGATTGTTTTCCCATGTATGTTGTAACACCGAATATACCCTGTCAAGTTGACATGTTTATGGTGATTTGTAAGAGTTAATTTGAATGTTTTGCTAGTTAAATGCAAAACATGGAAACGAGAGACCCGGAAATTTACAAGACTTAAGGATAAAATTGTAAATTGTCCAAAAAAGGGCTTAAAAGACATGGATTAAGAAGACTAGAGGCCAAAATACAATAAAAGGAAATTTAAATACAAATGGCTAAGAGTTGGAGGACTAAAAGCTAAATAACATAAAGTTCATTATAAATAGATGTGGGAGACCAAAAATGCATTATTTTTGGTCTCCAAACAAGAAGCCTACGTGAAGGAGAGGAAGAGGAAGGAGAAACCAAGCCAAGGTATGGATTCTTGTATACATGACTTTGGTATGATTTTTAGCCAAGAATTTCTTTGCACACGTTAGGTTTACTTCAAGAGTGAATCGTTTCCTTTTCAGTATTTGCAGGAACCCATCCTAACTCTAGAATTAAGGGCAGTTTGGTTGAAAATTCTTAGTTGATCATAATTAAATATGGAATCCTTCACAATTCCAAAGTTTTGGTAGAATTGGGTGAATCTTTGGATTCTTTGTCTAATTAAAAGTATTGGAAGAGTTGTTTAGAGGGATTCCATGTTAGTTTTTGATGAAGGATGTAATAGGAGTGATCTATGGAATAAAGTGCATGAAAAATGGGAGAAAAATACACATTCCCGGGGCACTTTTCGTGACATGTACCACCCTGAACATGTACCGGTACATGTTAGGTTCTCGTCATTTAAATAACATAACTGCACATTGTTAGGGTGTACCTGCGACATGTGATGCTTTGTTTCCTATTTCAATCATTTTTCGTATTTTAGCCATAACTTGCTCATTTCTTATTCGATTTGAGTGATTCAAGTGGCTAATTAAAATAGACTTCAAGGAGAACCAAACATACAGAAATAGGCATCGTCAAATTCTGAATCTAAGTGGCCCAAAAATTCACTCAAAGTGGGGCCATATTCCAGCCAAATTCTGCTTCAGTTTTGATCATAGAGTAGTACGGATTGTTTCGGACGTATCTTGAGTTTTGGTGCTCCAATTTGGGTGATTCTAGTTGGAGGAGAACCCTTAGCACCTTAACTTTAAAGGAGTACAAAGAACCAATGTCAAATATGGAGTCAAGGCACTGGAAAATGAGTATTTCAAACTGGTCCCTGGTAAAATCTAGAATTGACTAGTTTGGCACAAAAACATAACTTTAGTTTGGATGATCCAATTGGAATGATTCCAATTTCCAAGAAAAATAGATTCATAGAGGGACTAGAATACATGAATGACGTGTGAATAAATAGGCATTATACTATGCAAGTATGTGAAATGCCATATGTAATAGTAACATGAAAAATATAGGAAATGCAAATTTTATAGTTGTGTTCATGAAACATAAATATTATATGAAATATGAAAATGAATTGAAACGTGACCATGAACGTGAAATATAATATGTCATGAACACATAATGTGGCAAAGAATGCCCTTATTATATGATAGTAAGTTACTGAACTCATATAATTGTAAACCGCCTACACCAGCTTATTAAATGACACAAGACTCCTCGATTAGTACCTCAAGATTCCCGATTAGCGCTCCTAAGACTCCCGATTAGTACTTCTAGATTCCCCATTAGTGCTCCCACCCCGACTCAGTACTTCGGCATTCTCTAAGTGCTACTACCCCGCCCCGTTGCGCCCGGACACTCCCGTTTAGCAATCCGCAATCTCGCTTTGTGCTACCAAGACCCATTCCGTACAAGATCTTCTGGTACTTATTTGTCATGGTCCTACTCAATCAGACATTGGCCTTAGAAATCAAACGCTTATATGATAAGACTCTGAATAAATAATAAGAGTAAAGATCTGAATGTTCCTCTCAGAGCCCGTTTCAGAGTACCCAAGGGTACTCCCGTGATCCGAGTAATCCTCGCAGTACCTACGTACCTGCATCTGGTGAAATTAAGTATAAGTCCAAGAAGATTCACGGTACCCGTATTGGTAAATTAAGTATAAGTCCAAGAGTACCTACAGTACCTTGCATCAAGAAAATAAGCACAAGTCTCCGTAGCACCACGAGCACCTTCCGCACCGCAAAAATAAGTATAAGTCCGCTGGTACCTACTATACCTCCGTATAAGGACCAGGTGGTACCCACGTGGATACTTTGTACTAGTAAAATGTTTGTAGTACCTACGGGTACTTCAGATTCGAATACAAGAATTAGCCTCAGAACGCAAGTATGTTCCAGAAGACAAGTATAAGTCTGCATCACGTTATAAGATCCGTAAAGACAAGGATATGCTCAGAAGATAAGCACAAGATACAAAGTATCTCCAGATAAATATGTTCCGGGCACCTACTCGCACTCTCAGACCGACACTTTTTTGTAGTACTTACTCGGTACTTCCGCATTTGACACCTTCGGCAAGTACCTAGGGTATCTCAAGATAAGTCCCGAATAAAAGATAAACTCGCACCCACAGCAATTCCCGTATGAGCAAGATAAGTTTGATATACACGCGTGCTACCTCGGGGACATTTGAACAAGTAGTACTTACTAAGTACTTCCGTATAAGAATGTTCAGAATACCAAGATAATGCTCCGTACTATCTCTCGTAGTACCTACGCAGGTCTCCAAACAAGTGTAATCTCCGTAGTATAAGTATAAACCCTATGGTATAAGTATCAACCTTGTAGTACCTAAGGGTGCCTCCCGTGGCACGCTTACACCCTAACTCTACGGAGTCCCTAATAAACATAAGTCTATTATAAGTATAAGTTCGTAAGCATAAGTTTTGTAATCCTAATGGAGTCCCGAATAAAACATAAGTCTCGTTATATATAAGTTCTATATAGCATAAGTTCTCAGAATTCCACTGAGTCTCGACAAACATAAGTCTGTTATAAGTATAAGTTTTGTAACTCCTACGGGAGTCCCGAATAAACATAAGTATGTTATAAGTATAAGTTCTGTATAGCAAGGTTCTCAGAATTCCTACTTCGGAGTCCCGAATAAACATAAGTCCGTTATAAGTATAAGTCTCTCAGAGGCGATAAGTTCAGAATCCTACTTCGAGTCCCGAATAAACATAAGTCTCGTTATATAAGGTTCTCAGATAAGCATAAGTTCGTAACTCCTACAGAGTCCCGAATAAACATCACCGTTATAAGTATAAGTTCGAATAAGGATAAGTTCAGAACTTCTAATGGAGTCTCGAATAAACATGAGTCTCACATAAGTAAGCTCACAGTGATGTTCTTAACTCCTACGAGAGTCCCGAATAAACATAAGATTTTTATAAGAATAATTTTTGCATAAGAATAATCTCTGTAACTCCTACGGGAGATCCGAATAAGCTTAAGCATGTTATACGAAGAAGTACTTGTATAAGCTCATAATATAAATGCATGAAAATTATATTATCTGTTATTGTTTTATGCGTTAAATGTGTATATGCATAAGACATATGTTTCCAATTGCTGCAAAGCTTAGCACGGGTTTTAATCCGGTGGTACAGTGAGAAGACATCCGAAGACTTCCGCATACACGGCCAAAGACACCAAAGAGGGTTCACTACATGTAGGTTCCGCGCTCTGATTTGTAAATGTAAAAGTACGCTGAGGGCTGTAAATGGGACTCTAGAATGTGTATAGATTTTTTGATGGACACCACTCCGGTGGTAGTTCTTTGATATGTATATGATATTTGATTCGTTATAAGATGTGGGCCATACCCACAAAAATTCGCTTTTAAAAAAAAAAAAAAAAAAAATCGTGCAAAGAGTCCCAAGATATGGTTCGCACTCGAATCCTGCCGATCCAATCGGGTCGACTGGGAATCGGGTGTATTGCCATGTGCACTAGGGTAGGAGTAACTCATGTAGGGAAATACCATTCTACTGGCTTTGCTCACCCCATCGAGGGATCACCATTTGAGGTACAGGGAGCGATCGGGAAGACGACACTCACTAGAGACCAGCGCAGTTAGAAGAAAGCTCCACTTCATGGCTTTGATATTGTTGTATACATGTATTAAAAATTCTAAGGTTTAATATATGTTGTATAAGAGCAATTTATTAACTTTGAACCATGTAAGATAGTTGATGTATTTTATGGTTGATGCAAAAATTCTCAAGTGGCCATTATTTTACTTCGTACGCGAATTCCCATGCGGGTCATTGTTGATTATCGGGACAGGTTTTGTGCCTTGAGTAGAGCCCCGTACAAAGCTGAGACTCGCTCGATTTTTGTGAGCGGCTCGTTACCCGACGTCCACGGAATATTCCGCGGCTGGACACGAGACAATAATCCGACCCCTGCAAGGTCACAATTATCTTGGAATTTGGTCAATTATTTGGTCTTGGACCTTTTCTTTAAAAAAAAAAAAAAACCTAATAAAAAAGAATATCTAATAGATCGATTCGTGTAGAAATAATTGAAAGTGTTATTTATTCTTTTAATTTATGATTTAAGGGGTTAGGTTCTCACACCTTTTTTAGCTTTAGTTTTACATTTTTATTTTTAAGATACTTTTATTTGTCAATCAATTTTCTAAAAATATATTTGACTAAAAATTATAATAATAAACTTAGGAACAAAATTAATAAAATCTGGTTTATTTTTTATTTTTTGAAATAAAATCTTGTTTAATTTTAAAACTTTAATAACTAAAGAATGACAAAGAAAATAATTTAAACTTCTTTATGTGATAGATAATATTATCATTATATGGGATATATTGTAGACATTATTATTTTTATACTAGATATATATACATTACTTATTATATTTATTTAATACATTATCTCTTCATATTATTTAATTTCATACTTTTTTCTTACAACACTTTGTTGCAATGTATAAAACTCACTTGAACCTATATGCCTCCCCTCCTTTGATGTTTTGTCTTTTTAAACTTTGAATGCTCTAACAACTGAGTTAGACATGTGGACTTTAATTTCATACATCAAGTAATTTTTATTTTAGAATCTATATAAAATCTTGTTTAATTTTCAAAATTTTATATTTGAAGAATGACAAAAAATATAATTAGGAGCCAAGTATAAAAATATCTGCTTTTAACTAGGGATATATCACTTAGATTTTACTTGAGAGAGTGATATATCAGAGATATACCAATAGATATTTTTATATGAATATCAGTCTATTGGAAATTAATAAAAATACTTTCAAATTTGTATAAATAATTTGTAAAAGTGTAAAAAATGACATTAATAATAAAAAATACTCTCTTAAATTACATTGTAATAGTATTTTAAAACCAAAATGAAGATGGATGAGACTTCATTGCAACGTTTGATGAAGAGATCTCATCGTGTTGAATACAATATCCATACCAAGACAAGTGATCATATAATATTGATAGTAAGATCGAACATGTCATGTGATGCCCCTATCCTAGGGGTACCGTTGACCACCGGCCAACCAAGGAAATCTGCGGTGTTCCCCATTTCATGAGACCCATGTCTGCGGCATGACCCAATAAGGTCCATCATCCATACTGCCATGCAAGCTACAAAACTATTATTTCGCATTCAAGAGTTATTACATCACTCTTAATACAAAACATATATTAAAACTAGTTCGTTCTAATACATACACAAAACATGAATCAAGGCCACAGTCCGGCCCGCTTCATAGTCCTGGCCTCTAATGAGCATCGTCTGCTTATACCTATCTTATACTTGGAAGGGGGATCCCACGACGAGGTTACTCCCCACCTAAGTGCTCATGCAATGACACACCAAACACACATCTAAGTAAAATGTCTACATGAATGTCATGCATGAAATGTCATCATGCCCATATCCCGAGTCACTCACAGACTCCCTCACACATGCCTATGCCAAGTGTGACAACCGCCAATCGGGTGGGGCATTCACGACATTACGTATCGAGTCAGCTATCGCTCATCAGTACCCAATGCAAGTTACCGGCAATTAACCCGAGTCAATCCCGACTCCTATCACACAACTTCAAGCCCAGGTAATCACCATAACCGGCAGGGTATTCTCTTTTTTTTGGGCAACAGAAAGCTTCTGATTACACCACGGTTTCTTACACCCACATAGAAATTTTTCCGGATAACACCATAGTCTCTTACACTGTATGTAACTTTGGCTCAATGCCAGGTTCCTACACTCCATACGAACTTTCGGATATCTCCGCGGGTCTCTTACACCCAAATTTCAAGCCTTTAACTTGTGGGGATTAACGACCCCCTTCTTGCTTCGCCCAACACACACTATGATCTGAACCATGAGTCTTTTATTGGACGCCGTTCCAATACAAGCTCATCACACGTTTACCAAGTTTGGTGAACAACCATACCATGCACCCACACCCGACTCAACGCGATGTAACCGTGCACATGAATGCAATGATTCCAATTCATATATCCAATTTCAATGGCTCATACACAATTATATTTCATATAATTCAAACCATTCATGTTAACACATCAATTAGCATGCATTAACAATTCTCATTCTTCACAAATAACACATGTTATTCAATTCAAACAATAACATGCTAAGAAACACATGGACAAGAAGTAGATTCCCCATACGAAGCCATGGGCATCAGAGGCGATCCCCATCACCACATTTATCCACTTTGCTTTGGGTAGATGCTAATATTCAAGGCCTCCACCTCGACCATTCTCATTATTCCATATTCATTTAACTTCATGTTATGGCTAAAGATTGTGTCATACCTGGCATTCCTTACCACAGAAATAACTCAGCGTGGAATTCCTATCCATTCTGTATCACCACCACCAGCGTGCCATGATGTTAGTATTTATCATCCGACCTATTCCTCAAACGTATGTCTACAACCTGCACGCGGGTGGCAGTAAGTTCGTAGGGGGTTGCTGATCTCATATCATCTGAGCAGCGACAACTATTATTGATAATGGGCGCCCATGGTCCAGAACATAAATGGGATTCGGACGAGAAGAGTTATGACCTTAGGAAGTTTGAGGTCATGAATAGGCGGCCCCCTCTTTAGGCTAGCTGGAGCTCCTCCAATAAATCCGCTACGGCTGGCGCTCCCAGTGCCTCTTTGCCTCCAAGGCATATGGATGCAAAATCTGACTCGATTTCTTTCCATGGGAATTCCCGAAAACACCGATGGGGTCGGCTGAGAAAGAGGTTATCAGTGCGTCCAGTTGAGGGTCACCGCTGATAAGCGACCCTGCTGGCGTTGCCTGACTGCCCAGAGACCCTTTGGGCCGAGGCTCCCATCTTATTGCCTCCAGGCACCATGGTTGATGTGACTCCGTGGTATTTCCATAAGGTCGAGAACATATCGGGAGATCGGACCCGAGAAGGGTTGTGATATCAGTTGGGAGGTCCACACACATGAATGGCGGCCTACTTGGCTATTTTCTGTCAGGCTGGCCGAAAACCCCTTTCTTGCCGGCTCCAGCCTTGCCTTGCCCTCCACGAGGCACATATGAGTTGGAATAATAACTCAATGGGCTTTCATAAAGTCTAAAACACCCCGATCAGTTGGGATGAAGAATTGTATTCATGAAGTTGGAGGTCACACATGAATGACGATACAGGCCAGCCTGTGGCTGAGAAAGCCCCTTTAGGCTGTAGTCTATTATGCCCTCAGAACATATGACTTTTTTTTTTAGCTCGTGGAAACTTATAGTTCGAACTTCCCAAGTGGGTTGGACAGAAAGAGAAGAATTTATATTGAGTCCGAAGTTGGAGTCTGTGAATATGGCGACCACTACGGCCGGCCACCTGCGGGCACGAGCCCTTTGCGGCCGGATCCGATACCTTGCCTCCATGCAAGTGGTTGGAATCTTATTCAATGAAATTTGAGCCAGAAGTTATGACCTTCCAAAGTTGGAGGTCATGCCTAATGGACGAGACCGGTGCGGGGTGAACCGGTAGAAGCCCGAGCCCTAGTAGGAAATTGAACCACGGCTAGGTAGACCCAGCTGAAGAATTGAACCCGGTAAGGGTGACTCGGTAGAGGTGAACCAGTAGGATAACCCCTTCCACTGAACTTTTAGGAGTAAGCGGGACCATAGCAGCCTGAGGTCGATTTAGAAATTCAAAAGCTTTAAAATCAAGTTCAACGATGTATTTACCATTTACCTAAAGGACTCACTATACTAAATTCCCTTTATTTCCTACCCAAAAACCAGTTATAAAGTCTGGTTAATGTGCACTACCACAATATGGCGATTTCCATGGTTCAAAACAATAGAAAAACATTCCCTTTAGGGCAAGACAACCAACATATTATTAAATTTCAACTCCTATGAATAAAAATGGCTGCCTGAGAAATTTACTTGGTCAGTGGTCGGCCCGTCAAAAATAGTCCGAAATCTCGACTGCTTGTCCCAGCGAGGTCTTAGGACCCCGGTTCTACGACCACTTTTTGCCTCATGGCCTCCGCATGACCCATGCCATTTGAATGACCCTTGGACAAGGATTAAACAAAGTAGGAGAAACCCCTACCTCTTTGAGTTTGTCGAAACTCCTCGATTTCGGTCTCTACTTGTAGCTTTTGTCTTTAGGAAAGACTTTCCCTCTTGCTTCGCAGGAAATCGATGGTCTGATCGTCGAAAAATCTAAAGAGAAGGTAGAGCCTCTCTCTCTAACTCTTCCTCTCAAATCTGGTTTGCCTTTCTCCCTCTCCTTTCCCCTCTCTCCCAATCGGTTGGGAGAAGATAGAAGTCAAGTGAGATGTCCTCTCACTTGCCGCATCCAATTCTATGGCTCTTAGTTACCACTTATCCCTTATCCATCTACCTTGGTTACCTCCAATCATGTGTTGCCACACTTCTCTCTTACATATGAGTCCCAGTTTGGAGCTATTTGTTTGGTAGCTCTCGCCCGACACGTGTGTCTCATGCGACCTCCAATCAGCCAAGTGTGTCACTTTACTTCGGTGCCTCAAAAAATGTGAATTCAAGCGTCTCGGGTCGACAAACTTTGATGTTGTAGTTAGATTTGCGTATAAGGCGGTTCCAACGGTGAAGTCGGTTTTGTCTCAAATCTAGAAAAATTCGGGATTTTGGCGAAATTATTGTTTGCTATCAAAGTTTGGATTTTTGAGGTTCACATATCGTAATACATAAATGTCTTGGCTCATCGCAAGCGACCTCTCTACTGAAGCTAGGAAATTCGGGAGTTTATCGCTCATTGAATCCTTATTGCATTTGAGTGATTTTAGAAATATATATAAATTAGTGGTTTTTGTCAATTGTAGTTACTCTCTCTCTCTCTCTCATAATGATTCTAGGCTTTGGATTTTATTTTGGATTAAATTTGATCGTTGGATCATGATCAAACTGTTGGGAATTGTTCTTGGCCCTTAGATAAACTCAACGTTAAAATTCCACCATCAAATAAAAAAGAATAAGTAGTTGGAAGCAACATATGGAAGATCAAATCAGGCATAAGATCGGAAGTCAAACGGCCCCGGGATCTCCTCCACATATCACAGATATTTCATGTTGATATTTCATCCAAAATATTGTTAATAAAATTTGATAGAAGCCGATAAATTGTCGACAAAACGATTTTTTAAAGCAACTACACCCACGACATGTTGCTGACACTATCCCTAAAAAATCTTCACTTCATCAATATATCACCAATATTGAATCTTGATATCATGTCGGAACTAACCGACACATGATATATCAATGATATATTATCGATGATAAATTTGTGACACTTTAGGATCGAGTCAGATTGACAGCCATTAACCATAGAATTCACATTGGATTTTGGGTGACTCGATACCACACTGTTGTGTCACATTTATCGGGATCCATATTTTCACAAAAAATCGAGCAAAGTCTCCTTTGTTTAAGGAGTTCTACCCAACATACAACCTATATATGATATAATCTCATAGCTTTCATGTCAAGGTCTCAACGAAGAGTAGTGTTGACCTGAGAGGTCCATCTATCCATATCCCCGATATACCACATTCTACTGGGACCCATTCATTTACATTCATCCCCAAAAATATATGAAGCTCAGCAGCTTAATTACAATCGTGGAAATTCAGGTCATGGACCTCTTATCATAATTACATACTCGACTATTTAGACAGTAGTCCCAAAATAATTTAGTTACAATTCTTTTATACAAAATACTTTTTGTAAAACCCGAGGAAATTCAAATTTCCTGAGAAAGGGTAAAACGGTAATTTTGGCTGAAGATCCAAAATTTTTCTAGACATCGGACGATGAAACGGACTTCATCGTTGGAATCGTCTTGCGAAGTAAAACTACCACGTCGAATTTTGTTGTTGAATTAGGAGCGTTAGAAAGAAATTTCAACGTTTCTTGAGGCCTTGTAGAGTGATGCAGGGAACGCGGCTGAAATGGGTGGCTCAGGTGTGCCCGCGTGTCAAGTGTAGTATGGAGTCGAACAATAGAGCTCAGTGTTGGGACCCATTGCGGGGCATGTGTGGCGACACATGCGGTTGGGTGGAAATCAAGTGAATGGATAAGGTGATGAGGGAAATCGAAGGGCCGCAGGAAGCGACACTTGGCAAGTGAGAGGAGCATCTCAGTTGACCCATTCTTGTGGGTTTGGGGGAGAGGGAGAAAGAGGGGAAAGAGAAGAAGGAGATAGAGAGTATACCACCTTCTCTCTGATTTTGACGACCCGGTGCAGTGAAATCCAAGGTGAGGCTAGGCGAAGTTAATCCCATTGAAAGGCTGCGCATGGGTACTTGGATTGTGGAGTTCCCAGCAGCTCTTTGCAGGAGGTAGGAGTATTCTCCTACTTGGTTATTTCTTCTTTAAAATGTGAAAATGGTTTGGAAGTTGTGAAGATGAGAATGGTCGTGTGTTTTCGGTCCCAGAAATGAGGCTGAATGCTTGATGAGAGAATGCGTCATGGGCGATCCACGACATGATTTGGGGTATTTAAAGCAATGGCCCGATTTTGGGTGAAATTGTCCATGTGGTGCTTGCATGTTATTGCTTGATATGAATAGCATGTTTGATGTGTGGAGAATGAGAATTGTTGATGCATGCTAAGTGATGTGTGTTAACGTTGTTTGAATTATAGAAATATAATGTGTAAAGAATCATTAAATTGAATATGGATTGGCATCATTGCAGACTCATGTGCATGGTTACATGTGATTGGAGTCGGTGTGGGTGCACGGTGGTTATTCACGAATTCTTGGTAGATAAGTGATGAGCTCGTATTTTGGACAACGTCGATAATGTCATGGTTGAAAACATAAGTGAAATAATGATTCAATGTGTGGGCGGAGCGAGGGGAGCGTTCAATCTCTCCAATTGAAAAGCTTGAACATAGGTGTAAGAGACCTTTGCGGCAGGCAAGGGTATGTAATATGAGAGTGTAGCAGAAAGTTCTGTTGCCCAAAGAAATTAAGACACCACGATTAACATGGAGCTTGAGTTTGTATTGTGATAGAGTAAAGATGACTGATGGGTTGCCAGGCGGAACTTGTGAAAGATGCTTGGTGGTAGATAGGGAGCTTGTTTTGTGTGGCGTGTCTGTTAAGTGCTAAGGTGGCGGTCGTCGAGCTTGGCATAGGCATGTGGGGAGTAGGTGAGTGACTGGGATATGAGCATGATGACATTTCATGCATGACATATGACATTCATGTAGACATTTACTTGGATATGTGGACATTTGTGTGTGACCTTGCATGTGCATTTTAGGTTGGGAGTAGCCCATGTAGAAAAATCTGACTCATGGGCATTGCTCTCTCACCGTCGTGGGATCCTTTTCGGGTATAGGGGTATTCGGAAAAGCGCTGCCCAGAGGCCATTTTGAGAAAGAAAGCCGACATGTGGCTTTGATTATATATTTTTGTAAAACATGTACGAAAACATTCGATCGATGTCATGTTTGTATAAGTGTAATTAAGCTCTTGGCCCATTGTAATTATAGTTGGTTATATTTTGATTAATATATATATGGATGTATGGGCTGATATGGCCATTTTTACTCATGTTTGAGTCTCTCGGGTGAGACACTCATTTTTGTGGCATTAAGACACAGCTGGCTACCCATGTATTCCTTGGTTGTGGATCGTCAGCGGACCTCGGAGTTTGGGGTGTCACGGTTTGGTATCGAGCTTGGGTTTATAAATGCACAGAAGCTCGATGTCGGATACGAGTTATGGCGTGATGTCGGGAAGTTCGGTATCTGATTACCACAGGACTCGAGGGCACGAGTTTGATCATTCATTCATTATGCGATACGATTGTTGCGTGATTGTGTGTTGTGTTTGTGTGATTGTATGCTTGGTAAATAGCATATGAGGAAAATCGATAATGTTGAACAAGGTTGAAGAAATATAACCTTAGGGGTTTTTAGTTTATGTTGATGGTCTACAGAAATAAGTGGAAAAAAAAAAAGATATTTTTACGGGCATTCGTTCTAGTTTTTGAACATAAATAGGTTGTGTTTTATGGAATTCTGGAAGATTATTTCAGTTTTTGCACAAGAAAAAGGGTTGTAATTAAACTCTTTAATTTGTGAAATATATAAATAGCAGGTGTTTATGTATTTTCTAGTGATTTGGAGAGGTAAACTCACGTATCTATAGAGGAGTAACAAGTTTTGTAAAGACTATAGAACGAAGTAGTAGGAAACTCAGGAGGTTACGATAAAAAAAAAAAAAAAATTTGTAATTAAATTCGCTTTTGTATAATATATGCATGTTGGCGAGTTTTTCAGGTTTCCATAGCCTTTATAGTGATAGAATGGTACGTGTGGTTTTACGATGGTAGGCAAAAACTGAAGTAGAATGTAGGTGACAAAATGGGCTCTTACCCATTTTCGGTGGTCGTGACCCGAAAGCGATGTATGTCGCGCGGGGGCCACGGCACTCCGTCGAGGAGTATTTTGAAGAGCGGAGCGTGGCCGAGAGGCGTGCGCATGACGGCGGTTGAACTGCAGCGCCGCGACATAAATCCTTGGCCCCATGTCGTGACATCAATTCTTGTGTTGCGACATGGCTGAGGTTGGGACTAGGGTGGTTATGGATCATGACATGATTTTTATGTCACGACAGAGGCAGCCGTTGGGGTGTCACGACATGGCTTTGGTGTCGCGACCTGAGATGCCTGGTGGTGGGCTAAGGTCGGAGTCGTGACCTGGGTTTTTGAGAAGAAGAGTAATGAGCATGGGTGGGCATCGCGGTGTGCGACACATTTTGGTGTCGCGACTGATCACGGCATTTGTGGTGTAATGCAACATCATTGATCTTGGGCGACATGTTATGACCTTTTTGGTGTCGCGACCGGGCTGGACGGTATTTGGGGAGGCCTGGTGGCGACATGGTCGATGTCGCGGCGGGGCGGCGCTTTGGGCGTCGCGACCGCGGCGCTCTTGGTATTCGCGACCGACCAGCGAGCTACTTGCATCGACGGCGTCACTGGCGAGGAGGGCGCCCAGCGGCGCGACGGTGCACACATTGTGCGCGGTGTGGTAGCAGTGCTGTATCATGGACTTAGTCTTCCCACTAAGCTCCCGTGCGGCACTTAGACAACTCGCCCCTCGGATGTTGCTAAGTCAGCCTCCCGCTTGCCTTGCATGCTATGCTCAGCTTCTACCCACGGCTTGGAAGCTAATAGAACTCAAGAGAACACTTGGAAGAAAGAAACTCTCTTATTGAAAGAACTCTTTACAATGCTTAGAGAAGCTCTCAACTTTGTTCTCAAGTTGGTGGTTTGCAAATGAGGCCACCACCTCCTTATATACACATGAATGGAAGTGTGTAGAACCTATGAAGGTTCTCTACTAACTTAGAGAATTCTAGAGTGTTCTACCATGTACATGTATTTACAAGACTACCATGTAAGATTCTAGACTACTCTCCCATTCATGGTCTTCCCATCCTTCTACGTTTTCCACACTCTTTACACATGTGTGGACACTTCGGCATCTTCTATATTTGTGTGAGCTTCTCCAGATCTTAGGAACCTTCCACATAACTCACAGTCAAAAGTCTCTCCACAGAGTGCTCTAAAACATTCCTCTCCCTTGTATATAGGCTTGAGGGCTCTCTTGTACTGTTGAGGGATCCTTCCCATGTAGGATGTTGGGTCACAGAGTGAGTTAGAGGCGACAACGTGCCTTTGTGCGCACGACCCTGTTACGATTACCCAGCGTGTTGTGCCTTTGTTTGGGTATTGTGCATGGACACTGTTCATAAACATTGTTCATAGGGTTTTCAAAATTTAAATTTAGTCCAGTGGGACCCTGAAAAAAAAAAATTGTGTATGACTTAATATATGGAATGTTTATCTTGCATTACCTATGAATGCCTTGACGTGGTGCATGAAAAAAAATTTTCTCAGTGCATGAATAGTGTCTGGGGCTGTATTTACACCCTTAGAGATACTTCATTAAAACTCAACTTGCCATTTAACATGTGTAGAGGTCGTCCACAAGGTGTTAGTCAGGCACCACACATTTTTCGATCAATGGGCCTTTGTGGGGTTGTGGGTGTTGTGGCTGCTTTGCCATTGCAAGAGGCTAGTGCAGGAGATCGGGGAAGGCGGTGACCTCCGGGAGAGGGTTTATGGCTGTCCTCCTCACGTCATTTAGGGAGGAGGGGATCCAATGGTAGCCGACCATTGGTTCCGACAGGTCGAGAGAGTTTTGGTGGGCATGGGGATCACTTCCGATGCCACAAGGATCAAACTAGCTACGTTTAAGCTAGAGAGTGAATCCCAGGTATGGTGGGATTGGGCTAAGGTCTCGGGACCTGGGAGGCGATGACAGGAGAGTTCCACTTGACCTCTTCATGGTAGTATTTTACGGCCCATTTCTACCAGACATGTGAGCGAGGTTTCGTTCTAGGTTGAGCGAGGAACGATGGCGAGTGATGGGAGAGTACGTGGCTAAGTTTCTTGAGTTAGCCCATTTTCTTTGATGACCTACGTGACCACAAATATGGCTAAGGTAGGAGAGATTTAGAATGGGTTGAGATTGTGTCATTCGGGAGTACCTGGGTGATGTAGGAACTCACTACAGACATGGAGAGACTCACATGGTCGGGCGACTCGACCGTAGAGAGACGAAGATAAATTTCTGAAACATCAGAGATGTGGTGTCGGTGAAGAAGAAGCAGTCGTCTTCCGGTTCGACCGAGAAGCCGAGGGCTTCTAGTTCGCGTGGGGTTTTACCCGAGGCGTTTGAGGCCATCGGGGCTAAGGTCGGGTCAGTGTCGGTCGGGTCGGGTCGGTCGGGACTCAGGTCGAGGCATGATGAGCAGTTTATTATTTGTCATCGGCACAAACATATGAGGCGGGATTGCCCAATGATCCGAGGTTTGGGGATAGTGTAGTCCAGGACATCGGTGGGACGAACGAGACACGAGTTCATTCCTCACACTTTAATGCGGTCGAGGCAGTATCGAGTCCCAGTCTTTGCCTGAGCACCTCCTACCTGCTACCTGCACCTGACAGGCCCAGGCCGGAGTTATGGGGCGTGAGCGGGGCACGGGGCCTGGCAGGCATCCCGGGGGGATTCGGGCGTGTCATGCCATCATACGCTACTAAGCCGGCGGATCGACCAGTCCTGAGTGTTCTTTGCCTTATCTGCTTTAATAGGTAGAGGTATTATTTGATTCTAGTGCATCGCATTCATTCATCGTTGCATCAGTCGTGAGAGAGTTGGGCTTAGAGGTTGAGACCTTAGAGAAGCCCTTGTATGTGAAGTTCTCCATCTAGGGATTCGGAGTGGTATATCGATTTGATATGTCGGGTTGCTTATTTAGAGATCTCCGGGATTCTACTCACAGTAGACCTGAGGGTCATGGACATGTCAGAGTTCAAAGTCATCCTTGGGATGGACTAGTTGACGACATATCGAGTCGTCATCGATTGTGAGCGTAGAAGGGTTACCGCCTGCACGCAGGACGGTACTTGTGTTATGTTTCAGGGGGACAAGCACAATGTATTGCCCTAGACCATGTACGATTCTAGGTGGCACGAATAGTTGATGGGTTGGCTAGCTAGCCTTGGAAAGCAGGCCAAAGAAGCGGGGACTTGAACCTCACCTCGGGTAGTCCTACTGAGTACGAGGATGTTTTTGGATAGGCTGGGATTACCTCCATGGGGTTGTAGGCTTACGTATTGGAGTTACACCTGCAGCTATCGCCATCTCTATGACTACCGCATAGGATGGCCTTTAGTTGATTCTTGCGGGAACTCAGGTCCCGTTCTAGGGATTTGTGGACAAGGGCTTTATTAGATCGACACTTCCATCTGGTGCTCTGGTTTTGTTTTGCGAAGAAGAAAGATAAGACCCGCCGATTGTTGTGCATTGACCTTCTACAGATAATTGAACAGATTACGATGAATCGGTATCCATTCAGAAAGTTGATGTCTTATTCGATCGGTGGGGAGCGCGGAGTCTGCTCGAGATGGGCCGCACGGTTACCATCGGCGAGGTTAGGGAGCGGATATCCACAAGACTCGGGGGATGCTATATGGGCACTTTGAGTTCACGGTGATGCCGCCCGGGTTGACTCCGTGTGTGGCATTCGCGGAGGACCTCGCCGCGGGTATTTCAGCCTGTTGCTTGGATCGATTCATAGCGCGTCGTGCCGTGGATGACATTTTGATCTACTCCCAGTCTGAGGAGGAGCATGAGGATCATTTGAGGGTCGTTCTGCGCGGCTTATGAGAGACCATTAGTTGTACACGGGTTAGAGTGAAGTGCGAGTTTTGAGCGCCTGCGAGTGAGGTTTTTTGGGACACGTGGTGCTCGACTTCAAAGAGTGGAGTGGACCGGAAAGGTTGAGGCTATGATGAGTTGGGAGATACCAAAGTTAGTCTTCAAGATACGCAGTTTCTTAGGATTGGCAGGATATTATAGGAGGTTTATCGAGGATTTTTCTCGACTAGGTACACTTTATGTGTGAGGAGGCGGCCAGGAAGAGGTTGGGGTTTGAGTGGGATGATCGGTCTGAAAGGCATTCTAGGAGGAGGCGAAAGGAGCTTACTAAATGCCTGTGATAGTCCGAAAGAGGATAAGTACAGTGTATTGTGATGCCTCGAAGGTCGGACTATATGATGCGTTACGTGTAGTTAGGGAGGTTTATGTAGCTTATGGTTCTCACCCAGGCCTAAAAAAGAAGTCATGAGCGAATTTACCCCCACACACACACCGACATGGGTTAAGCGGTCCATAGTCTTGGCCTTGAAGATTTAGCGCCACTACTTATATGGCGAGCAGTTTGAGGCGTATTCAAACCACAAAAGTGCGAATGCATCTTCACGCGATGGGACCTCCAAACATGAGCAGCATAAGTGTATGGAGTTCTTAGAGGACTATGACTTCACTTTGCATTACCATCCCTAGTAAAAGGCAAATGTGGTAGGTACAACCGCACTCAATGAGGAATCCTGCTGAGGGTATTATTATGTAAAGCTAGGGGTGGCGGATACTCGGCGTAGGGTAGTTCGAGGTACATGGGTCGTGACGGGCTCGAGGTACATTGGGGTTGGTATTCTACCACACATACCTTGCAGTCTCTGTGCGCTGAGTGTGTGGTTGAGGGTCCGAGGACAAGACGTGAGATAGTGTCCGTCGGGGACGAATAAGGTCGAATTACGGTGACAAGATTTGGACCATCCACGCATATGGTAGTCTTGGGTGCTATAGGGACGGGTAGTAGTTTTGATTGGTGTGGTGAGAGAGAGGAGGATCTCGAGGTTTCAATTCTCTTGGGTTGTTATGTGTATGTATCAAGTGTACAAGATGGACCTTATTATGGTCTTTGCACTTAGTAAATACTACTAAAGCGGGATGAAGAGACACATTGGGAACTTTGTTCGACGATTCCTCCATGTCGGCCGAGTTAGGGTGAGCACCCCGAGCTTGGCAGTACCTCGCAGGCCATTGGAGGTGGCTAAGTGAAAGTGGGAGCACGTCACTATGGATTTTGTGACCCACTTTCCACGGACGCCACGGAGGCATGACGCGGTGTGGGAGATAGTAGACCGGCTCAAGAAGTTGTCCCAATTTCCGAGCTCACTACACATTTACCAAGAATGGTGAATAACCAATACCATGCACTCACACCCGACTCGACGCTATGTGACCATGCATATGAAATGCAATCATGTCATTTCATGCTATGTCATGCTACATGCAACATTTATAAATTCGGATAGTATATTTTTATATAATTTACATTTCATCACCATTTCCATGTTAATACATCACGCGACATATTAACGCTGATTTTTTACCAATAGCATGTTATTTATTTTCCAACAATAACACACAAAATGGCCCCGAATCTGAACCACGTATAAGCAGCGAGGCACCTCTCGATTTCCTTTACGGCCCATGAACCATTTTGTTTCATTCATCCCAACAAATTGCAGTGATCTCCCAGAAAAACTCAACAAAACCGAAGACATCGGTCCGGAATTAAAACCAAATCTCGACAAAATCCAAGGCGCTCAAAACTTGATCTGAAAATCTGTCGAGCTATCCAAAAAGCAGTCCCAAAAAATTCGTTTCAGTTGTCAACAGTCCTAAAAAATTCAGCGGATATCACAGCAGTCCAAAAATTCCTAAAAATTCCTACACTCAGGCCCAAATTTTTGGGACTGAAATTTACGGCCTCTCACGGTCTCTAAGAAAAACCTTAAGCCATTAATTGACCTTTAGGCTAGAAATAATCCAAGTATGAAAATTCCCTACCTCGTGGAGTTTGGCTGAAAACTCCAGATTTTAAATCTGTGGCATGTTTCCTGCTACCGATCTGCGTGGAATGAGCTTTACCTTTTGCTCACGTGGCCTCACGATCCGATTCCTAATGTCTTGAGAGAAACGAAGCCCTTTTCCCCTTTTCTCTCTCTTCTCACTTTGTCTCATGTCTCGTTTTTTCTCCATTTCCTTCTTTTTTACATTTCTTATTTCCTTTCCTTTTCTATTATTTTATTTTTTTTTATTTTCCTTATTTTCTTTTATTTTTCTTGTTTTATCTTTCCCATTATTCTCTCCACTTGACACTTTACTCAATGTAGACAATTCACCTGTTGCACATGTCATGCCATGTGTCACCCAGGCACAGATGCTCGAAAAATATATATATAAATTCCATTGTCTTGGAATCAGAAGAAAATTGTGGGATGTGAATTCTGAGATAATTCTTAGCGATGAAATTGTGTTTGTCATTTGAGATCTAGAAGAAAATTTCTGTAGTTTCAACCAAAATTACAGTTTACCATTTTTCGGAAAAATTGAATTTTCTGAGTTTTACATAATCAGTGATTTTTGTAAAGGCACGAAATATCGATCTTCTTGGAAAATGGCAAAAGCTTGATGAAGTGCAAGTTACAATACGAGGTTGAAAACCTAGAAATTTTAGATCTCGGAATAATGAAACAAACAACATTGTTGGATTAAATCTGTGAAATCTGATGCAGGCAATTCTCGTTAAGTCGGGGATAGTCAGTTTTCCGCAATTTCAAGGCAAAAATGAACCCAAATGGGTGGGTGACACATGGAATGATGCATGCATGCCATGTGGGTGACACATGACATGCATACATGCATGCCATGTAGATGGGTCCAATCTATAAAAACGGATCAATGGAGGAAAATAGAGAAAAAACGAAAAGGAAGAGAGGGAAAGGAAAGAGGACAAGGAAGAAGTGTCACGTAGTGAGTAGACTCGGATGGCGAAGAACCCAGAACTATGCTACAAGAGGTAGATTTCTACTCCGGTTCATTTCACGCCTAAGTGTAGGGGCCCTAACAATTTAAGCTACTTTAGTGAGATATTCATTATGTATAGTTTGTTTGTGTTTTTTGGTTGTGGGATAATCATGGATGAGTATATGAGTTCTTTGAGACCATTAGTGGCTAACGAGATCAGGGCAGGCAAATCTGCGGGTAGAATGGAAAATGGGGTATGCGCATTTCGCACCTGCTAATCGTGAAAAGCCAACGGCGAAACTGCAATATGCTCTGCGTCGAACTCACGATTTTACCGTGTTCTTGGACTCCACGGAAAGCTTGTTGAGTCTAGAATTTAATAATATGAAGTGCTCATCTAAACCGTGGTCTAGATCATAGAAAGTTGAGGAACGGTCCGTTCTAGTTTCCAGAACTTTTGTTTTCAGAATCGGGTTGTATCTGAAATGTTTTGTGCGATGGTTATAAAAGCTGAAATTTCTGGACTAAGTCTAGATTTTTTCAAGGCCAAGTGTGGCCGGATTTATGGCCGAGAATGACTAAGGTGTGTTATTACTATAAATTGAATAATATGTTAATATATGAAATTATGTGATATAGGTGGGATAAAAATGAAAATAATTATATGCATTAAATGACACTTGACATGTAATGTGTGATTTATATGTTGCATGTGACACGTAGCATACATGTAGCCTGAAATGACATGCAATGACACTTGCATTGCATTTATGCATGGGGCATTGCATGACATGGTGTGAGTGCCGCGACGATCGACCCCATGTTTGGGGTTCGATGGTACATCGAGAATAAATGGCGTGCCGGATCTTGTCCACCAAGTGCATATCGGAGACATATGACGATATACGTATCGAAGAAGATTGTCACGACACTTCTCGGTGACCAAAATATTGATTGAAGCGTCTGTATATCTGGGGCATCGATAAAAAAAAATAGCGAGATTTTGTTGGAAAAGGGTCATGGACGGAACGCCCATGACGGTTTTTCACACTTAGCATATGCATGTGCAAGGGAATCAGTGAGGACTCGGGATTAGGTCATGAACGATTGCATCTTATTTATGACATATAGGCATTCAGGTGTGTGATTGTGCTTGACATTATGTGCACTTAGGTGGGAGTTGATTAGTCTTTCAAAAGTGATATTTTTTGAACCACAATTTATTTGAGTTTGAGCACTTTTGTGTACTAATCATTCTAATTAACGATTTGCACATTAAGGTCCTTCTTATTCTGATCGCATTTGTGGCTAATTTTGTAGTTTTTCTTGAGCTAACCGGGTAAAATTATTGGAGTCAGATTCAAACACAGTGATGGTCGAGTCGGACTTAGCATTAAATCGAGGAGACGAGCGAGAAGGAAGAAGGCGAAAAAATGCAAAATTTTGGGCTGGAAATTCCCTATCTTGTAGCTGTTCATGCTCTGGCAACATTCATCCGACCAACATTCACACCTTGTTGGCGTTGAGATTTTTGTCTGATTTTCGTTTCTTCCCATTTTATTCCTTGCTGTGGCTTTGGTTTTGGCTTCTTTACGTAGAATTTCGCTTGGCTCACGAGCATATATAAGCCTCGGTCGAGCCATGTATCCTTTCGATCGCCATGATAAATTTTTTTTGGGGGAGCTTTGAAGCTCTCCGTTTTTTCTTCTCTCTTTGCTCCCTTTTCTCTCTACTTTTCTTGGCACTTTTAAAGTGACCAAACCCTCAGGGATGATGACAACTCGGAGGATAAAAACAAACCCCTCCTCTTGAAGCAAAAAGGCTATTCTTCAGTCTGGGATCTAAGTAACTATTGGTTCTCTGTTTATATAATATTGATTTTTTTTTTTTTTTTTTTTTTTTTATTGGCATTGATGTTCCTGTTCTCCTCTAGTTAGAACTCCTTTGATCTGGCCTTCATTGATCGATGTTGGCAATCTTTTAGGATTGATTAGTGATGCTTGTGCTAGATCCTTTGAGATTCATTAGGTGCTTTCTATTTGTCCTTTGTGGGAGTAGATCAGGGGCAGAATTTTCCATATCTGAACATTGCCTGATAAATGTTACCCTTTCAAAAAGGAAAATCATAGGGTTTAGTTTTAAAGCTAATGAAGATCTAGTTCGGAAATGACTAGGTCATCCTCCCGAAAGCTATGAAGTAATGGACGAGAGCCCTCAGGTGAACTTTAGAACCAAAATCCGATAACGACACTTTAGGAGACTTCTTTACATTTATTTTATTTAATTTGATTTATAAACCATTACACCTGTTTTAAAATCAAATAAATTGAATTCACCATTTTGAATCACTTCTGTGAATCATTGAGTAAGAAGAAAACCACATCCACTGTTTGACCTTGGGAAGCGTATGTGGTAACTATCTGTGATGGGATTTGGGATATAAATTTTGTTTCAATTAGATACTGCACCTCTTTATTGACCCACGAATCAATGTATGCTTGATTGGGGATGGTGCCTAGTGCATTCTGACAGTATGGAACACTTATGATCCTCATCACAAGTATTGGTGAATTCCTTTTATATTTTACTGTCAGTTTTTCTTTTGTTTCATTCCACTAAAAAAAAAAAAGTTGTTGCAGGATTGTTTTTGTGTTGCCCTGTTTGCACTTGAATCTGTTCAGTTGATTGAAATCTGGGAGCGGGCTGGTCGACTGATCTCCCACGAAACTGGGCGAATTTGAATTAGACCAAATGGAAGGAGAACGATGCAGTGTTGTTGAATGCCTGTGGAAGACAAACCTGGCGTATATATGTCTATGAGATTGAAACATTCCGCCTTAAGCGGGAGTCGCGACACGTGGAGAAATCAAACCAGAAATAGTCAGCTGTGATTATAGGATGTACCACAACAGATTAGTGCATTATTCTCTGGTATTCTAACAGCTGCCTCCTTCTCATACCTTCGCCCTTTCTGCTAAGTAAATCACCTCCACCTCATCCTGTTGAATAAAATGATTTGAGGCAAACTAGTGGATGGCAATTTCTTAGGAGCGGGTGAGTGTGTGAATGTCTAAAGGCAGTAGGAGATTGACACAGTGGAGCTCCACTAAGCAAAGAATTAGATGAGCTTCAAAGTGAATTGGATCATAAATTTGACAACCTGGTATTTCAATTTCAAAGCTTGCCGATCGGCAACATATGCTCATCAAGGGAAAATCGGGGGTGCTTGGCCGGCCGCACCATAATTGGAGGAGCAATGTCGGCGACGGGGGTTGTCGAATCCTCATATATTTGTGGCGCGCTATTTGTCCATGGGAGAAGAAGAAGAAATCTCCCTTGTTGAGTAGGAAGACGATGGAGAGGGCAGTGGAAAGAACACCAAGAGCATAATTTACACACACCCTCTCTGACCCGAAATCCGGTGTGTATCACACTCTTGCCCGGCCTGACAACCCAGGCACCCACCATAAGGCCACGGCTCCTTGTCTATGCTGAAAAACTTCAAAGAAATTAGTAGCCTTTGTACAAACTTTTGCCACTACATCGAAACGTGCATGACTACTCACATTTGCATGACATAGTGGATGATTTGGGTCTTGGTTGGTTGGAGCAGCAGAACCTCGCATTTCTAAGCTCAAGCAGTTCAGGCCCCGACCTCCCGAGCAAGAGAGGTGGTTTTGGGAAGCGTAGTCTCCTACCTTTTGTTCATCTTTTCTTTATTTTATTTATTTTATTTTGTTCTCTTTAATTTTTCTTTGTAGATTTTCTCTAATTGTTACTTAATTTTGTTTAAGATTAATTTTCATTTTACGCATTTTAAATGTAATTTTCTATGTTTTATTTTTGCAGTTTTTATCAATCTTTTGATGCAGTGGGAGGTATAGGAAGAACCTGAAATTTCGCAACACAATGAAGAAAATTTGTAGGTTCTTGAGAATTTATGACAGGATTACTGCGGTTGAAGTGCAACATGCTGTAGCTACTATCACGGAGGAGAGCTCAAGCCTTGCGGCTTTTTGGTTTGGTGCATTTATACTATTTTGTCCTTTTATGATCCATATCTATATATATATATATATATATATATCTCTATATATATATATATATATATATATATATATATATATATATATATATATATATATATATATATATATATTAAAAAAATTATCTCTCACAAAAATTATATAAAATTATTTTTATTTTTTTCGCAACACTGAATTTTATGTAGCCCTCCACTCCCGATTTCGATGATTTTGTTTGACATGCTTTTTCATCAGGGCTGGTTTTAGGCATTTTGAGTACTTAGTTGGAAATCATAGAGTGTAGAATCTGAAATCTAACTAGAAAGAACCTTTTTGAGATTTTTATAAGGTGAATTTTCAAAATGCTCCAGCTGATGCTTTTTTCCTCTTTTTCTTCTCCCAACTTGTTCATTGAAGCTAAGCGGGTAAAATAGAGTGTCGATGGAAATCTTGAGATGTATCCCCTGTCCAGCAGTACATTTAATCAAGGAGGTAGCACTTCCTTCACAACTTTCCAATCCAGAGGCCCGTTGGACAATGTGACGTGGGTTGGGGTGGAGAATTCAGCGAAGGAAGTGACATTTATTATGTTTTTGTTTATTATTTTGAGCAAGCCCATTTTGTGATGTTTGGTGACTTGCTGGTTTTCTTTTTGTGAAATTTGTTATACTATACAACTTACTTTTGAAATTACCCATTTTTGTGTTTTGCCCATCACGGTTGAAAAAATTGAAACAACTGTCCAATTCTATTGATGTTCTGGAGTGGTTCCAGTACACAGTTTAATTGGATGATAAGTTGAACTCTTGTTGCTTTGACCATTTTCTTCCACACTCTAACTAACCACACCTTGTATCAGGTTTCAACAATATTTGAAAAGCGCACTACCTCCTAAACATTGCAAAACCTACCTAGTTTCATTATTCGATTTAATAGGTTAAGGACCCCATGAAAGAAGGCCAATGTGTGCCGAAATAAGAGAGAAAAGAAAAGAAAAGAAAGAAGAGAAAAAAGAAAGAAAAGAAAAAAAAAAAAAAAAAGAACTTAAAAAAAAGAAAAAATTGCAACGTTTGCCTTGGAAACTAGAACACGGTTTGAGGTATGGCAAAAAGCCTTTAAAACATACGGTGCCACTAAGCCAACTAGTTGGGGCCACCGACTTAGTGCTCAAGCTACGGGTGGATGGGGTGGGTTATATAAGTTGTAGGTCTTGGAGTTTCGAAATCTGTTGGGTCGGGTGAGCAGAGTTAGTGGTCGAAAGATCATATGACTTGGTGCCTAAGCCTTAATTGGTTAGGAGTCTGTGTCGGTAGATCCACGTTACATGGACTTTGGTGAGGTCGATTCCTCAGCATTGCACCCCTACAACACAAAAGGAGTTGTGGAATAAGAGTGGGTCCTGATCTATTTAGGTTGGTTAGTATCCTAGGTGGCGGCAGTAGCTTGGTTGGGGGGAGAGTGCAATTTAGTAGTTTATTGTTGGGAATTGATCAAACAAACATTTGTTGGGTTTTGGTGAAGTCTCGGATTTGATTCATAGAAAGGGCTCTTTGATCTTCGATTTTGCGCATGAGCATTCATTCTCTCGAGATAGTTATTGGGCAAGGGTTTGTGTGATTCTTACTTGGGTTAGGCTACTCATTCAACCTTTTGAAATATATTTTTGTGACATAATTTTGTTTGTTGGCTGTCCTCCCTCTGCTCTTTCTTTCTTTCTTTCATTGCTAAAGGACTAGCAATGCAGGTTGAGGGGTGTGATTAATTAACAAAGTGCTATTTTGAACCTGTTTATTTGAGTTTTGACACTTTTTGTGTACTAATCATTAAATAACACGTTGCACATTAAGGTCCATGCTATTCTCTTGTCGCATTTTGTGCATATGTAGTTTTGCGAGCTAACCGGGCCAAAATTATTGAGTCGATTCAAACACGAGAAGAATTCGAGTGTCGGACTTAGCACATTGTAGATCGAGCGAGAGAAAGAAAAGAAGAAGAGCGAGAAAATGCAGAAGAATTTGTTCTGAGGAAGTTCCCTACGTAGCGTTGTTCATGCTCACGACCTTTATTCATCCGGCTGACCAGCATTCCACTTTTGCTTGTTGTGTGAGATTTTTGTTACAATTTTCATTTCTTCCCATTTATCCCTTATATTAGCTTTGGTTTGGCTTCTTTGTAATTTAAAGCAGCTCTATAGCGTATCTGACCATCAGTCAAGCTACTGTATCACTCGATCGCCATGATAATTTTTTGAGGCTTCGGCTCTCAGTTTTTTCTTCTCTGTTGCTCCCTTTTCTCTCCTTTTCTTGGCACTTCTAGGCGTGACACCACTCCGTGGCTGGCACTTCCGGATGAGCGACTAAAACCCCTTCCTCCTTGGGACGGAAAATTTCTTTGGGTGCGAAGGATTTAAAGGTAGCTGTTGGTTCTCTGTTTTTAATAAGATTTTATTGGCATTTATGTTCTATTCTCCTCTAGGTTGAGCTCCTTTAGTGTGTCTTCATTAATCGGTATTTGTGTCTTTAGAGTTTAATGGATGCTTATTTCTAGATCGAGATTCATTAATTTGCTTTTCTATTTGTCCTTTGTGAGTAGATCATGGAGATTGCATTTCCCTACTGTCTAGGAGCATTAATACCAAATAAATGTTGTTTTTCAAAATTGGAAAATCATAGGGTTTAGTTTTTTAAACCTTCTGCAAATGAAGAGAAGATCAGGTTTGGGGAAATGACTATATGTCATCCTCCACAGCGAAGCGGACCAGAGAACCCTCGGTGTACTCTAGAACCGTCAGTAGCGACGCTAAAGAATAGCACACTACATTTATTTTATTTAAATTTCGGTTGCCAGCATTACACTTACATTTTTACAAAATCCCAAAATCCCAAATTGAAATTCACCATTTTGAATCCTTGCAAATCCTTTGTATGCGAAGAAAACTCTACATCCTGTATTAGGCAGAAGCGCTATCTTTGTGAAGTAGCTGCATTGCAGATGGATTTAGGATATAAATTTTGTTGATTGGCCACTCTTGTTGCATAGATCAAGAGTAACCTTGTAGGAGAAATATATGGGACTCTTTCTACCTGCGATCGTGGATTCAACGGTGCACGAGGACGATGCTCATATAGGCGTAGTGAGTATGAAGAGGGTTTGGAGTTGTGGCTTTAAACAACATGTTTGTAAAATATATTGGAGACGATCTATTTTGATATTATATTTTAGTTTGTAAAAGGGACATATATCAAACTCTTGTATATTAATATGGGAAGTTGTATGTTTGCAAAGAAAAATATATAAATGAGAGTCCTTATGAATGAGATTGATGACAGTGATGGACATGCTGGATCATCAGCCTTGCGAATATTCACTCGGGTTGTGGGTTGTCAGCAAGGACCCCCTCAGGTTGAGGCGTAACATTTTTGTTCTTGATTAGAACTTTATATGAAATGGAAATACATATATATATATATATATATATATATATATATATATATATATATATATATATATCATATGGGATATATTATAGAAATGATTATTTTATACGATGTATACATACATTACTTTATTATATTTCAATAATGCACATTATTTCTTTATCTTATTTTAATTTTATACTATTTTTACTACAATCATCGTATATGACATGGTTTATGTTTTGGTTCTAATTTTGTAGAAAATAAAAATAAAATAATGTTTAAATGTGATTTCAGTTAATTTTTAAAAAATTGAGAAAATTAAAATATAAGATTACGATACTAAAATATTTAAATTTCTATCACCATGTTGAAAGAGAAAAATACGTGAAAACACGAAGAGCTAACTAAAGTAATAAATCATCCTTGGCAAGATCCATAATTTTAGGTGCTTTTATCAGGAGAATCATGAGCGACAACTTACCATCATTTTTGGTCATACATTAGAATAATCTGAAAAGACATTTGACCATCATTTTCATATTTTCTATTTTTTAATTTTGTTTTGCATATCAAAGTTGCACAACCACAGCCTTTAAAAAATTCAAGAAATAAAAATAGAATAGCTGTATCTCCTGCAGAATAATGAGAAGTGGTGGTGGGGTCCTTTGCCTAGAAGGGTCATGAATAACTACCACCAAAAAACACATCCTCTCTCACCTATCTACGCCTGAAACAATACATCCATCTTTCTACACTACATTATACAGAACTTATTTGAAAGGGCTATTATTATATATCTTCCTATGACCCTTAGACCAAAAACTCTATTATAGATCATATGACTTTTTTGGTTTAGTTTCAAATAATATATTTTTTGTAAAGATACAAATAAAACTTATTTCAAAATAATCATTAAATAATCTTTATATTTTGAAAATTGTATGCATTAACTACAATTTTAAAACTTAACCTTAAAACTCTATTAACCAACTACAATTTTAAGGTTCATTTCAAAATCATAATTGGTGAATGCAATTTTAAGATTGATTTTCAAAACTATAGTTGGAAATATCTATTCACTTTGTATTACATGTATTATCATTCTGCAAGTAGGAGCTAGACAATGTCTGCTCATTATGTTATTATGTAAGGCGCATGAGAAAATTCTAATTTACTACGAGAAAAGAAGTAGTCATTGGATTAAAATCAGAGATTTTCTAGTCTAGAATGATGTAGGGCTTGAAGTTAGATTGGCTGTGCGTGGGGGAATCGCTACCACGTCGGCCCAGTCGGTGCAAGCGATCGAATTTAGCGTCTTTTGAAGCAGGTGTCGGGGTGTAGGTGTATGACGACTTGCTGTGAGAGGTCACCATGATATGAGAGGGAGGAGAGGCATGTGGTGTGACCAAGAGGGCACTGCTACTGTAATATATGACGCATCTTCTTTTTGTGAATAGTGGATGATATAGAGATAAATAAGCATATTCAAAGTCATATGTCAAAGGGCCCTTAAAGTTAAACTAAGAAGACAAAAGGGGAATAAAATGAAAAGAAAAAAAAGAACATCTTCTCTTCTTTTTTGGCACGGTATTCGGAGTGAGGGAGAAAGAGAGTTTAGAGAAAGTCTCTATCTTACCTACTGCCACAGATGTCTACGGCATTAGGCCAGTCCCGATTACGTCGGAAGCGATAGGAGGGTGAGTCATTTTTTTTTTTTTTGCAAGAGGCTGCATGGTGCTGTTTGTGAGTTTAAATGACCTTTGCCTTTCCGGTGAGGTCTTCTCTTACTTGATTTAATCCTTATTTAAGAACATTGTTAATGGTTGGAGTGTTTGGGGCCGAAATGACCGTGAGTTTTCGGTCCTCCAGAGTTGGATTGAAGGCTGAAATTTTTGGACAGTTTTGAGACCTAGGGCTGTACTATTCACGTGATCTTGTGTGTGTGGTTTGATATTTGTGGTAAGTTCAAAATAATTGCTTAGAATTGTTTGATAGCCCATATGAGCTAATTTTTGGTATTATTGTTGTGAATGAATAACATGTTGTTGTGTGTTAATTTTTGTTAATATACATATGATATATTAACATGAATTGTCTATTAATTAACCATTGCATTTCTACCACATGCAGGCATATAATTGTAGTAGGTGTGGTGCATGACATGAATTAAATCGGAGGGTTGTCCCGAAATATGTAATAAAAATTTTACATCAAAAAGTTGTCCCGGAAGAATTGTGTTGGGTGTCATCCTTACAATTCCGCGTCGAAGAAGGCCCGTGAATTGTTTGAGTCACCCGACAAGAACGTTACGCGGAGGATGTCAATATGTATTTATATGGAGTTACGCAAATAAAACAAATATTTTTGTTTGAAAGCGGTTTTCATCATGGCATAAACGTAATGTGTGAGGGAGTCGGCGAGGACTTGAGACATGGGATTGGGCATGTAGACATTCGAGTAGGAATCGTAGATGTGAATGTGTGTGTTTTTCATTATGAAGCGCTTATTTAGGAGTAACCCATGTAGAAGGTTATCAACACTAGGCATTCTTCACTTTTGTCGAAAGGAAAATTATTTCGGTACGAGAGAGTGTTCAGGGAAGGCGGCGCTTATTAGGAGCCGCTTTTAAGAAGAAACCGACATATGGCTGATTGCAATTTTGTAAACCGCATTATGAAATATTACAATTGAAACGTGTTTGTATTAAGAGTGATATAACAACCTTGGCTTGGTAATATAGTTGGATATATTTACATTAGTATGATATTGTAGGCGATGTGGCCGTTTTATAATTTATGGGTCTCGTGATATGAAACACATAGGTTTTCACACGGAGTTGACCAGTGATCAACGGGTTGAAATTGGGCATCACACATATTGAGTCATGCCACCATTGATAGTGGTGAATTACGATTTAAATCACAAAATATTAGTTTTATGATTATTTTAAAAATCATGTTTAATTTTTCAAAAATGAATTATTTTGAAAACTAAACTCCTATTACTCTAGCTAAGACAACATAGGTCCATACCTAGTGCACCCATGGTTACTATTAATAATAATGATAACTTTTTTGTGATGTATTATTTCTTTTATGATATAAACACTTTGTTCATAATATAGTAAATTGTATTCATTGGGACTCGAACCCATTGTGCCTTCACATTCCTATGCCATATCTTTTTAAATATTGAGTACTCTACTACCATAAGAGCTGGACATGATGTGCACTTTAGTTACTAATGCTAGAATCATTTTAATACATAATTAATTTTTAAGAGTCATTCTTGTTAAAATTTGAACTTTTTTATTCTTCAATACTCATGGATATATAATTCAAATTGGTCTAACTTTTCTTATGTGTTTACTTAAATAAATATTGCTTTTAAAAAATTAGACCTTGTTTAAGACTAATCTTATAAATTTTACGAAACGAAATAAAAGAATTAAAAATAATGATACAAGAATGCACGAAGAATGAAACAAAAATTATTAAAGAAATCAAATTTACTGTTAATAACATTTTGAAATATTTATATTATTTTGTTTCTTAGTTTATTACTTTTCTAAAATCGTAGTTGGTTTTATTCCTTTTTGTGATTTTTTCTTTCTTTCTAATATTTATAAAAAGTGCATATTGCTTGAGCATTTAAATGACTTAATCTCTATTGAAATCTCTTATGAAGAAAAAAGGATAAAAAGAAAATGAATTTCATTTCTTCATGTTTAAGAGAAGAATAACAAAGAAGAGATTTTAACCTAATGGTAGAAACTTCTATGAAAGAATAAAAGACTAATTGATGTAGCATTTTTCTGATCTAATTGCCCTTGGGAATTAGTTACAGGTGAGATGATAACCTACTCTTCAGGTGTATCATCTTCTGTATACACAACTACTATGAATTTATGTATTTTCGGTTGTATGTCTTTCTTTTCAACAATCTCCTATATGGTGTTTACATTTGGAACAAAACAAAAGTGAATAAGGTATCAATTTTAATAATTATTTATACTATAAGGAATTTCATCGATAAATATTTTTTATGGTTAAAGTTATATGTTATGTAAATTTTTTTTTGTTTTTTAACATGCAACTACTATTAGATCAAAACATTAAAATAAGTACGAAGATATACAATAGAGAAAAAATTATAGCACAATAATGTTTACACAATGACCATTTAAATCTTGTTCTCCAGAAATTTATCTAAAACAGAACAATAATATTAATAATTAACATTGAAATATTTGTATCAATAATATCATATTTGAAACATTGTTTTAGAAAAAAGAGTAATAACTTTATTGGACGACAGAAAATTGTTTTGAAAAAAATTAGATTCATTGGAAGTAGATATTCATGTTTACTACTATTACTACAATAATTACAAGAAGATAGGTAAAAGTTTAAGGGTAGAAGACCATGATTGTTCATGCATGTTGATTATCTTCCTCATGTCAATATATATAAATAAAAATGTTATTACTTATTTTGCTTTAGAGGAAATTTAACTTAACAATTAATAATATGGAGATTAGGAAAATGTTCCATAACATTAATATTCTCTGTAGCAAAAAAGTTATAACACCCCAGGTATTTCTATAGGCATTAATATTCTCTAAAATTTCAATTTATTTCCAATTGTCAATTAAAAGGCATTATTATCTATTAGTTGACTGAGTCGTCATTCTTTTCATATAATAATTGTATATTTGTTAAAGCAGAATTTTCTTTTATATCATATTATGATTATAAAAAATGGATAACATAATAAGTACAAAGAATAATTTGTTATCATGTGATGAGTTAATATGTAACTAGTAGATTTATTATAATTATATTATTCAACAAAATAAATACATAGTATTCTGCTAAATCAATCTAAATCAATATATATAGCATAAGCTTTGTATTTTAATATAAAAAATTGATATTGATGATGCCTTTTTCAACTTTGGCTTGAAATTTGGAGCGTTTGGAATTATTGTGAGCGGGTCGGCTGCTCTGAATCTTGGGAACTCCTCTGCAAAACAAGGAAACCAAAAAAAAAAGAATTAGTGATGGGGACTAAATCTGAGTTACTCTAAATCACCTAAATCAGTCTTTCGATTGGAAAGAGAAGATCTTAACAGGGAATGATGAGTTTTGTGCGTGCTTTCTGATGATTGTGCAAAATGTTATAGTGGATGGATTTTGATTAGGTGATGTGGGACTCTCTTATCGATGAAGGGGATTTTTCTTTTCATGTAATTCTTGTGTCAGGATTAATAAGGGATAATTGCAGTTGTGGGGAGTATCTCTTAACCACTTATTGAACAGAATTTGAATTTGATTTATAGAGATATGAGGCTCTTTGCTGGGCTTTGTGTTATCGACCCTTGCGGATGGATGAATTTGGGAAAAACCAGTTTGGAAGCTGCTTGGCGGGAGACCATTGTGGGTACCTTATGGGAGTCTTCTTTCAGTCTGCTTTGGACTTGGGGGGAGTGGGCTGGCCTTTATTTTTAAGCCAATCGGTGCCCAGGCCACTTGTGGTTGCTAGCGTGGAGCAAGACTCATAAGACCCAGTAGCGGCAGACAAATGCAAACTCAGCGAGCGGTGCATCCATCCCAGAAAGCGCTCTTTGCAACTAAAAAAGCCATATCTATAAATAAAATGTCTCATGGAAATAAGGAAGTAGAATATTCGATATACTCTGTATCCTTATATCTGAAACTGATAAGAAAGAAAATCCCCCATCAACAAGAGAAGATCTTATCTACATATCAATAAGAAAATATCACATACTAAATAATATACCACCCCATCTAGAAATGAAAATCATAAAAACTCAAAACTATAACAGTAATCTTCTCTTCACAGAAAAACTATTTTAGGCATCGAGAAAACAACGAGAAGCGGCCGCCGATCACTTTAAGACTGTATTTTAAATCGGCACATCAAAGCAACGGACCGGCCTAATGTCCCGGCTCGCTCCAGCCTAATTCCCGATTGACATCTCATCGATTGAGAGAGGCTCTTGTCTGTTAAGAGCAAACGGTTCGCCCCTGAAATAAAAGCTGATCTCTGATGGCCGATGGTGTATCATTTCGGAATGTCTGGAAGTAGGGCCACACACCGATCCCCTAAGGGATGCAGGGCGACGAGGCGGCGTAGATTGCCGGTACCTCTTGCCGAGCACATTGGAAGCTTTGCACGATAACATCGCGAGATGGAGCACTCGGTCTGTGACGAAACTGATAAGGGGTGGGGCAACTCCTTTAGACGGATGGCTCGCGGGAAGTGCGAGCAGGCGAGAAGGTCATATACACCCCCCTCGGAAGGCGGCCACACACCTGTTTAGAAGTGAGGCCAGAGGCAAGAATCCCGGCCAGGAGGCCGGGGCGCGATCACTGCGCAGGGGCGCGATGAAGCGATGCCACTGTGGGGGAACATCGGAAATGATGGGCGGGCGCCACCGACGGGAATGGGGAGGTGGTGGAGTGCCCAGAATAGTGCTATTTTGAGCCTGTTATACTAGCGGAGTTTGAGCACTTTTTATTGTCTTAATCCCAGCTTAAGTAACTTGATTGATACATTGAGGTCGAGCTTTGCTACTAATTACATTTTGTAGCTATTTTGTAGTTTGCGGGCCAAATACCTCATTATCTTCAATCTGATGTCAAACGCATGATGAACCAGGCAAGATTCGAGATGAATGTCGAACCAGAGGAAATTTGAACCTGCAAAATGTTTAGGGGAAGAGAAGGAAGGCACTGTGAAATTTTCATAGGTTGCGAAATTTTGCAACCTTTGCTCCCCTACGTGGCCTTTTTGACCCGCTTTTTGTGGCTTTCGGTACCCTTGATGTAATTTTGGTTCCTTTATACATTTTGTAATTTCCTTGGTCTTGAACACCTATAAGCTTCGGTCGAGCTTGTAAAACATCAATCAATCTTTTCACCCATCAATCACTCAATAAAATTGGGCGCCAAGTTTCCTCTCCTCCCACTGGTTTGTGATTTTCTCTCCTTTTTCCTTCACTTTCTTGCACTTTCTCACCATCCAAACACCCCTTGATGATGACAAATCAAGGGATGTTTGGCTAAGGCCCCTCATCCTTGAAGAGGAAGGCTACTGGGTGCTAGTTTTAAGGTAAGCTAGCTGTTCTCTTGCTTTTCATGCAAGCATTTATGGGTGTTTGCGTTCCTACTTCTCACATAGAGTCCCAAAATCTCTGGCGTGCCCTCAGCAATGTGTATTTGGCAAGCTTTTTGGGTTCTGTGGATACTTTCACTAGATCCGCTCAATACCAGGTTAGTTGTCTCTAATGGATTACGCCAGAATTGGGTTTACGAGGTATGTTTTCACCGTGCAGGAGCATTTGCTCATTAAAATGCCCGTTGTTCAGGAAAAATTATAGGGTTTAGGTTTTAAAGAATTTAAATGAAGATCCGGTTCGGGAAGCTGTATAGGTCGTCCTCCACTAACACGAGGGAAAAAGACAGGATATGTCGGTTGACTTAGAACTCTAAGCCGGAGTGGCTAGGGACTAGGGTTCTTTTATACTTTATTTCGATTTATTTGAGTTTTCAACCATTCACCCACCTTTGGTTTACAAAATCCACGAAATCGAAGAGAAACACCATTCTCGATCTTTGTAACTCTTATACGAGAAAACCCATCCACGGCTGTGTTCGACCCTAGACCACTGCTGCGGTAGCTCTACTACGACGGTAAGACCTAGGATATAAAATTTTGTTGATTCAGGAACCTACTTTCTGCGAATCGAGGAGGCGATCATGAGAGCAGAGGTTCAAGAGCATCCAATAGGAGCTCAGCCACATGAAGGAAGTCGTAAAAGGCCGAGCCCTAGACTCTATGGACACCCTAGTGCAGCAAAGGCGAGTCCCCATTCTGTTAGAGGTGCTACATTTCCCAGCCAAGCCAAAGTTCGGATCTGCATGAAATAAAGCATTCGATGGAATGAAGGATCAGATTGACCATCTTAATGCTATAAGAACCGGATGGAGTGCATGGATATCGAACCGTCGTGCGAGCCTTCACTATCACGCTAAAGTGTCTCATGGATTCGATTAAGACTCGATTGGCGAATCAGAACCGGTTCAGGTCTTGAGCCATGTACTTATCTTTGGGACTCCTTCTCCTTTATTTTTTGGTGAACTTATATCGTAGTGTCTGAGCAAATTTTTTTTTGTAATAATATGATCATTTACAATTACAAATGAACTACCAACGGAGTGGTATCCATTTAAAATTTATACACATATACTAAGTCCCATTTACTTATACAATTACATATACATACATATCTAATATAAACATCGGTCAGCCGGAATAGTGCTTGGTGAGCACTATCTCTGAAGATGGCATCTTCTTTGGTGTGGAATGTGTCACGTCCTCTTTATCTCCTCTTCGGTACCTACGGATTGAACACGTGCTAAGCTTTAAGCTTAGTAGGAACATATAAGCGATGCGACCAATAGCTGTACTCGCCGGAGTCACAATCTTTTACATTTACTTTTCCTTATTCATATAACGAAACCTATTCTTATAACCCAACTCATATCATAATATACATGTAGATTTTATCCTTTTGGAATTCCATATCACTATATCCATGTGTCGCTGTCTTTTACAGTTTCAATTCATATATCTTATGTATGGCATATCATATCATATTCAAACAAACTTATACATATACAATATGTCGAAACATATCAAGTCATATTAAATACATACTAGGTCGATCGGACTAATACCAATACATATTAGACTCTTATCACTATCACGGCCAAAAGCCATTAATCAACTCAGCTGGCGATTCACAGCTTCATGATGCGGGATGCCGTTTAAAGCGTTTGTTTCGTTATATTAAATTTTCATTTTCAAAAGTGTCCGCGACCGAATCGGAAACTTGACTCGGTTGGCGGATCAGTTGGGCGGTTTACTCGAACATTTCAATCAAAAACATTTTGTTCGTTTTTATTAAATTTTATTTTCAAAGTGCCATGACCAGAATCCCGACTTGACTTAGATTGGATCAGTGGGCAGGTTTACTCAGACATTTTCAATTATCTTCCCCAAAACATTTTGTTTTGTGTTATTCCATTTAAACTTTTTAGTTGCTTGAAAACACTTCTTCCAGGGCAATCCAGCGCTCACTTACAAATTCAAGCGACCCATAACACTCACATTTAACAAAATACATTTTCAATGCAACAATTGATTCACAATTCAATTTATGAGATTTAAGCATATACATAAAATCATTTACACTTTCGTCGATGTTAAAGTATTTTTTAGCTGACTATTCAATTCACATTTATAATGATTCGTTTAATAAATCCAGCCATTTTTATCGTGGTAATGTCTACACATTTACAATTCGGTCTCCCCATCATGGCGGATGCTTTGTTTAGTGCATCGGAAGCCGTGGTATCACTTATTCGGTTCTCCGTCATGGCCGGATGCCGTTGGTGCATCCCCGCGACCGTGGTATCACTTATTCGGTTCTCCCATCATGATGGATGCGTTTTGGTGCATCGACGCGTGGTATCATGACCGGTCTCCCATCATAGCCGGATGCCGTTTTGTGCGTCCGACATGGTATCAGTGTGCTCCCGTCGCGGCGGATGCCGTTTGGTGCATCCAGGCCACGTGGTATCTTAAATGCCATACGCCATCAAGGCGGATGATTGGTGCATCATAGAGTGGGACATTTCTTCAATGCCATACGCCATCATGACGAATCTTGGAATTGGTTTGCATCATGAAAGTGAGACATTGAAGAAGAATTTGGGGTGCCTTCATGCGGATCGGAATTGGTGCATCCCGTCAGGCGATTCATTCATATATCAACCAATTCACATTTATTCGGTTTTTCAACTATCACATTTCAGTTCCAATTTCACTTTCGTATTATCTTTTCAAAGATATACTCAATCTATGTACTTATTTCATATACTCATTCACGTACTCATTCATATACTAATTTACGTATACTCATTCACGTATACTCATTCATATACTAATTTACGTATACTCATTCACGTATACTCATTCATATACTCATTCACATATTCAATCATGTGCTCATTTCATATACTCATTCACGTATACTCATTCCTTATACTCATTCATAAATTCATTTACGTATACTCATTCACGTATACCATTCACATACTAATTTCGTATACTCATTCACGTATACTCATTCACACATACTAATTTCGTATACTCATTCACGTATACTCATTCCTATAATTTACGTATACTCATTCTTATACTTATTCCTCTATGAATCTACTTTACTTAGGAATTAGGATGTTAATCATCGGATCATCGAACTAAAGTTATATTTTCATGCCAAACTAGTCGGTTTGGATTACACTAAGCTTGATTCGTATTACTAATTTTCGGGGTTCTAACTTCATATTTGACACTAGGTCTTTGTATTTAAATATATAAGGTGCTAAGGTTTCTATTTCAATTGGAATCACCCAATTGAACACCAACTCAAGTACGTCAAAACAACTTGGGACTACTCTATATTCAAAACTGAAATCAATTTGGTTTGTATATTACCCTTTGAGTTAATTTTTTGGGCCACATAGAGCCATAATTTGACGATACCTATTTCTTTAGGTTGATTTTTTGACGTCTATTTTAATTGACCACTTGAATCCTCAAATGGGATACGAAATAGAGAAAGTTATGGCCAAAATCTGAAAACTAGTGAAATTGGGAAGCGAACGAGTGTCTGGGGTACACCCCTAAGTAATACCCAGTACATTTGGTTTGGAAGGGTGTCTTAGGTACACTTTCAAGGTGTGCATTCACCGCATTGACCGAGAATGCCCGGAATGTGTATTTTCTCCGTTTTTTCCATATTTTGCTACCCCAGTCAACTTTTATACTTCACCATACTTCAAGACCGCAGAATTCATCTTATGATCTCTTTACTCATTTCATCTTTCAATTACATGTCTTTCTTGAAATTCTTTCATGTTCCTCCAAACTCATTCTAATATGGGTAATAACCCATACATAAACCAAACATGATGATTAGTTAGGGTTTGTTCTAAACCCTAACTCAATTCCTTTCATTGAACTATGAATCCATCCTCAAAGAGAGGATTTCATATGCTTCTTATACTATCTAAGGTTTTACCCACCTTATCTTCAAGAAATCCAAGGTTAAGATGCAATTCTATCAAAACTAACTGGAGACCGTATTAACCATACAAAGCCAGCCTTAAAATTCAATAGATCCATATAAAAGGTCATAGTTCCATACCTTTTTGGAGCTTGGCTTTGCTTGCTCTTCATCTCCTCTTCCTCTTCTTCTTCTTCCTTCCTCTCCCTTTCTCTTCTCTCCCTCTCTACCCGTTTCTCTTTCTTTTGGAGACCAAAATATAAGATATTTTAGTGCCTCTTCCCTTAAGACCATGTTGTGTCAAGTCAGTCATCAAAACCCATTTTGGCACCAAGTTTCATTTTTGCATTTAAGCTCTTTAGTTGCTTCCCTTTGAAATTCCAAATTATACCGTATTAATTTGACCCATAATCTTCACTCAAATTCCACAATTACATATAATCTTATGCTTTTATGGCTTTTATGTGTCCTCAAGTGGTAAAGACCATTTACGATGTCTTTCCCATTTATGACCACTAGGTCCTCAAGTCCGAAAATTTCCGGATCTATCGTTTTATTTTCCGAAAATTCCTATTTAACCTGTGCCTAAACAAGTCGCTTGCTAGGGTATTTTAGGTGTTACAAAAAACTCGGCTTAGCGGCAGTTTAACAAGCTCCCACCGTCGTCGATCTCTTCATTTAGAGCTCTCTCCATCAGCATTCGTCTCCCACTTCATTGGAGCCGGGACATGGAAGCGAAGTTATCACTTCAATCGTAAAGCGGCAGTAAGAAGATTGAGGTCTTATGTCCCGGAGGTTCTTGTAGGAGTCATTAAGGTAGATGCAGGACGAAGTTCCTATCACGCATTCATGTTGGGTTAGGAATTGATCACGAACCCATCAACAGCGGGAGACCAGTGATCGAATTAGCTCGGAAGAGCTTGGCTCTAGCGTCGGCAGATGGATGACCTTGACCCATTGCTTATATGACAAGAACCTTGGTATTATATGTGAGGGCGGACCAGCTGTAAGACCCAGAGAAAATTTCAATTTTCGGAAAAGAGAATTAAAATGGTCATTTTAGTAAAAATCAAATTTTTCTAGATCTCGGATGATGAAACGAATTTCATCGTGGGATGTCTGTGAAATCTAGGCCCACCATTAATTTCGTCGAATTCCAAGATAGTGGAAATTTCACTTTTTTCGAGGCACCGGGTGTCGGGTGCTGTAAAACGGGTTTGAGAGACATGTGATGTGACGAAAGTCACCTATTACATGTACTCTTGTGACATGTGTTGCAAGAGTAGAGAGATGATGGAAATGAAGCGGCTTTAGATAATGCGAGTGTCAAAAATCTAAAAGAAGGACATGATGGGAATTTTGGAAATGTTTAATGATAATGAGACAAAAGATGAACAGTGTTCATCTTCTTCAAAGAGACCAAAAAACGTGAGGGAATTTTGGAAATTGGGATGCAGTGGCTGGATATTTGATTTTTTAGAGAGAGAGATAAACCTTCTCTCTACATTTTTCGGCAATCGGACCGTCGGTTTTAAGCCGGGCAAAGTAAGAAGAAGTTGCTCTACGCGGCGGGAGCTGCAGCGTGGACACCCAGGTTTGGTGGAGTTGGAGACAACTCGAGAGGTAGGGATCTTTTCACACTTGCGTTAATCTTTGGCTAAGAGCCATGTAAATGGTTAGGAATGTTACGAGGCTTGTTTAGTAAACTCGGAATCTCGAAAGCTTTGAATCGAGTGGAAAATTCACATTTGTGTCAGTCGTGAGCGGTAACCCAAGAGTTTCCTTTGTTACGTATGAATAGTGACATAAAATTTTTGGTGTGAAAATGTGTTTGGTTGAGTGATTCAAAATGAATTGCTCGTGTTTGTTAATTAGCCCATGTAGGCTAATTTTGGTGTAATTGATTGTGAATTTGCATAACATGTTTTATGTGATTTAATTATGTTAATATATATATATGCATGTGAATATATTAGCATGAATGTATTCAGAATTGACATCATCATTCCATATGCCTTTGGGGCACCTTTTTAGAATATTAGAGTAGTACATGTGACATAGAAATGAAACAAAAACGAAAATGTTTGTGAAAGGAATTTCGAAGGAAGATTTTTCGAAGAATTGCCTTGGAGGGACGTCCAACAGATCACTTCGGATGATGACCATGACTGTTTCGGAGAGTTATCCAGCAATTCACCTTGGAGGGTAGTCCAATATTTTTACCGAAACTCGGTAGTAAGTTTTCAATAACAAAAGCATTTATTGAAGCGTATTTTCTTCGCGTATTGGCTTAGGCATGTGTGAGAGTCGGTGAGACTCGGGACATGGGATTGGGCATGTAGACATTGGTAGGTTCATAAATTGGCAGAGAGTGATTGTTTGTCATGCATGCACTTAGGTGGAAGTAACCCATGTGGAGAATTATCTCCTCTTGGGCTTTGCTTACCTTGTCGAGGATCACCATTCAGGTGCGAGGAGGGCGTCGGGAAGGCGCGCTCACTAGGACCGCGTGTTAGAAAGCCCAGGCTTGTGGCTTTGATTTTTTTGTATGACATGTATTAGAATGTTGTAATTTTAATATACGTTGAATTAAGAGTAACGTAAAAACTCTTGAACTATGATATATAGTTGATGTATTTTGTGGGTATTAATGCAGGGGCCTAAGTGGCCATTATTTTACTCGCATGTGGACCCTGTGTGGTCATTGTAAACTTGTTAGGACAGGTTTGTACCTTGGGTAGAGCTCCCCGTATAAAGGAGACTGCAGATTTTGTGAGTGGTGTCGGGTTGCAGGACATTCACGAGTGTGCAAATGGAGTTAACGGGTTGTCAGCGAGACACCGGTTTGGGCGTCACGGCTTGGTATCGGAGGCTTAGGTAAGCGATTACCTAGGAGCTCGGGTTTGGGTATCCATAAGTTTAGTCGATACTAGCTTCGGCTTGGTATCGGAGCTTAGGTATCGAAAACCTGGAGTTGAGGGGACTTGAGCAGAGGCCATGGTCATAAGGTGTGAGAACATCACAACGGTAAAGCTACGATGTTAGAATTTATGGGTATGTAGTGATTACTGAAATCCACGGGATAGGATCAGAACAACGCATGCCTTTGTGTTTTATGTTTGATTGGGTGTATAACATGTTGATTGTTATGAATGTTGTGTGATTGTGTGCTTAGTGATTAGCACATAGGAAAAAAGATGATTATGTGAAGAAAATTTTTCTAAGGTTTTGATTAATAAAAGCTGGAAAAAAAATGGATAAAATAAATTTAAGAAATTTATTTGGTTTGCGAAAAATGAAAAATTTTTTGGTGGTTTTTCCAATGCATTTGGAATGAAAAAAATAGTCATGAAAAACGTTGCGGGTTCTTTGTGGGCTCTTGCCCATTTTCGACTTGCCTTTGGGTCCGCGTCTGATGGTTGTATCGTGACCGGAGCTAGGAGGTTGGCTGAGCCGCGCGACGGGCGTCTGCGGCGGGGCCCGCCTGGCGCGTGGAAGGCGCGACATGGCGGTACGTATGACACGGTGAAGGGGCCACGACACGCGGCCGTGCGTGGGGAGGAGCGGCGCGCGACGCAAGGGCTGGGCCTGGCTGGGGGAGCGTGTCGCGTCTGAATGGGCGTATCGTGATGACAGGCCGCAGCAACTTAAGCCATTGGGGTCTGTAATCTGAACCACTGACACGGCCCGACGCCGCTGTCTGTGCGAGGAAAGGCTGCGATCACAGCGGCCAGCGGCGCGACAATACAATGAGCGACCTGACTGACCAGGCTGCGACCTGGCGTTATCGCGTCTTTGCACGGAGTGTCACGCCACGGCTGTGCGCCTGTTTGCAGATCGGGGTGTGCACACAGATTGTACCCGGCCCGGTTTTGGACTTAGTCTTATTTGTTGATCACTATTTGGACCATTGTTCATGAACACTGTTCATAAGATTTTTCAAAAAATAAAAAATAAAATAAAAATAAAATAAAAAAAATGAAATAAAATAAAATCAAATGAAATAAAATCCTTTAAAATGAAATTTTCTAAAATAAAATTTTTGTTGTTAAAAATGATTTAATATTAAATTATTGTCTTGCATTACCTATGAATGCATGGACATAGTGTATAAAATATTTTCTGTATATGAATAGTGTCTCGGGGCTGTGTTTACGCCTTGGAGATACCACATTGGATATTAACTTGTCATTTGACATGTGTAGATGGCTAGTTAAGGGCGAGGACGTGAGAGGCGTCCGGGTGCCTTGACACCACCAGGTGTTTGACCGACCAGGGCTTTTCTGCGAGGCTATAGGTATTGCGGTTCTTTTGCTATTACCTGTTTAGTCTGTGGGTAACGAGTCAGAGTAACCTTTCACAGGAGTTTAGGCGCATCATCCTCAGAGCATTCACGGGAGGAGATCGGAGTGGTGGCGGAGACCATTGGTTCTCTTGATTGAGAAGGTGTTAGAAGCTATGGAAATTACCTCTGATACGATCAGGATTAGACTAGTTGCGTTCCGGTAGAGGTGAGGCCCAGTATGGTGGGCGGGCAAAGACCTCTGAGACCTAGAGGCAATGACATCAGACCGAGTTCGGGAGTTGTTCATGGTGAAAAGTATTTTTCGGGATCTTTGCGAGACATGCGAAGGCTTAGGAGTTCACTGGGATTTGACGGGGATGATATTTGTGATGGAGCTAGATTCACGGAGCTAGCCCGTTTTGCTAATGACTACGTGGCCACAGACATGGCCAAAGTCAGGAGATTCGAGAATGGGCTAAAGTTGTCTATTCGAGGCAGGATTGTAGGACCAAACTACGGGGACATGGACTCCGTGGTTGGGACGGCCGACCGTAGAGAGAGATCGAGGATGCTCGGAGCACTCAGGATGCTGGTGTTAGTAGCAAGAGGAAGGAGAATTCGATCTTCTCTAGTTCGGGAAAAGAAGCGAGAAGACTCTAGTTCCACGAGGTTCAAAGCGCGCGGTATTCGGGCCGAGGACATATCGGGGTTCTTGGTCGAAATTTGGGCGGATGGTGTCTTATCATTGCAGACACGGACACATGAGGAGAGATTGCCCAGACGGGGGATCAGGGGTTTCGGACGGCATAGTCAGTCGGTAGTAGGACGGAAGGACCGGTATATTCCTGCCAGCCGTGCAGACCCGGAGGAGCCACTTTTAGTCTCGGGGGCTACGGGCACCTCCAGTTGGGTAGGCGGAGGGGCGGGTTATGGAGCGAGCGGACGAGGCCCACAGGCAGGGACATCAGGGGTTTAGGGGCGTGTCTATGTTGTTATACCAGGGTGAGTCAGTGAATCGACCCGATCATATAGAATACGTTTTCTTTATCTAGCTATGGGCAGAGTGTTGTTGATTATAGTGCATAGCATTCATTCATTCTTTGCATCGGTTGTGATAGAGTTGGGCTTAGAGGTTGAGGCCTTGGAGGAGCCATTGTCGTGGTTCTCCCACAGGGATTAGGGGCGGATAAAGGATGATATGCGTGGTTGCGAGTTAAGTCTTAGGGATTCTACTCACGGTGGACTGGGGATCATGGACATGTCGAGTTAATGTCATCCTTAGGATGGATTAGCGGACGGCTTACCGGGTGGGTATCGGTGGCGTAGGAGATTCTGCTTTACACGTAGGACGGTGCTCGTGTTGTGTTTCGGGGAGACAAACATGATGTTTTGCCCTAGGCGATTAATACGAGTCTAGGTGTCGGGACCAGTTAGCGGGTTGGCTAGCGAAGCCTTACCACTGAGGGACGAGAGTGAGACCGGACTTAGATCACCTCGAATGGTTTGCGAGAGTATGGGATGTTTTTAGGATGAGCTCTTGGGATTGCCAGAAGTAGAGAGTTGTAGACCGATTATGAGGTTACCACTGGTACTTCGCCCATCTCTATGACTCAGCATAGGATGGCTGATTGGAGTTGCGGGGAACTTCGAGTCGGCCTACGGGAGAATTTGCGAGCAAGGGTTCATTAGACCGAGCACTTTACCATGGGGCGCTCCGGTTATATTTGCAAAGAAGGATAAGACCCTTCGATTGTGCATTGATTACAGGCAGTTGAACAGGGTTACGATCAAGAATCGGTACCCATTGCCGAGGATTGACGACTTATTTGATCAGTTGAGAGGAGCGCGAGTCTACTCCAAGATAGAACTTTGCTTGGTTACCATCGGTGAGGTTAGGGAGCGGTATCCACAAGACGACGTTTAAGGCAGCGTTATGGACACTTTGAGTTCTGATGATGCCACTTTGGATTGACGAATGCGCCTGCAGCATTCATAGACCTCATGAATAGGGTATTCCGACCCTATCTGAAACAGTTTTCGTGGTCTTCGTAGATGACATTTTGGTCTACTCCCAGTCTGAGAGGGAGCATGAGGGTCATTTGAGGATTGTGTTCTGATTGTTGAGAGACCATCGGTTATGCATGAAGTTAGGTAAGTGCGAGTTTGGCTTGCGAGGTGAGATTTTTTGGGACACGTGGTGTCGACATCAGTGTTTGTTGGACTGGAAGGTCGAGGCCGTGATGAGTTAGGAAAGGCCGAAGTCAGTCTTCGAGATACGCAGTTTCTTAGGATTGGTTGGGTATTACAGGAGATTCATTGAGGATTTCTCAGGTGTTTATGAGATTGACCGGAAGGTGAGTTTGATTGGGATGACCCGATGCGAGGGCATTCGGGAGTTGAAGAGGAGGCTTACTTCAACTCCTATCTTGATAGTCCTGGACAGGGGACAGGGGTACATAGTGTATTGTGATGCCTCGAGGGCCGGATTAGGATGTGTTTTGATGCGGTCAAGGGTAGTAACAGTTCCCTTGGTTGAAGAATCATAGGAAGAATTACCCCACGACATGGAGTTAGCGTAGTGGTCTTCACCTTGAAGATTTAGGCGCCATTTGCCTCTAATTGAGGAAGTTGAGGTGTACTCATCTGCAAAAAGTCTTAAGTATATTTTCACACGGCGGGACCTCGATATGAGCAGCAGACAGACTACCGGGACATGACTGCGCACCGCCTGGTGAATGTGTGGGTGAACGATCTGATCGGAAGTCACGGAGCGATGGCTAGTATAGCTTCTGGGAGTGGCGGATGCTCGAGGCGTAGGACAGTTTGGGGTACATGATGCGGTGAGGCGAGGCTTAAAGATGCGTTGGGGAGTTTAGTAGCTGCAGGTCTCTATTGAGCATAGTGATTGAGTCTCGGAGACAGGATGCAGAGATAGTGTCCATCGGGGACCCGAGTACAATTAGTCACGGTGGTTTGGACCATTCACGTAGATGGTAGTCTTGTTATAGGGGATGGGTAGTGTTTAGTTGGCCCGTTTGAGAGAAGATCCTCGGGGAGTTTCAGCGCTCTCGATTTGCGGAGTGCATCGGGTGGCATGAAGATGTCTGGGATCTTCATCATCGATGATTCATGGAGTGGAATGAAGAGATCGTAGGGGACTTTACGGCGATGCCTCACGTGTTAGCGAGGTTAAGGCTGAGCACGAGGAAGCTGACGGACTACTTGACCATTGGAGGTGGTACGAGTGGAAGTGGGAGCATCCGCGATGGTTGTGACCCACTTGCCCGCGGACAGCGAGAGACATGATGCGGTATGGGTGATAGTGGATCGATTTCCGCGAAGTCGGCACATTTTCTGTCGATGCGGATGACCTTCATTGGAGAGATTCTCTGGTTGTACGCCCGAGAATGGTCCATTTACATGGAGTACCGGTATTATCCATAGTGTCGGATAGAGACAGGGTTCTGACGCACTTTGGAAGAGTTTCCAAAGGCTATGGGCCTGGCTGACCATGATGCAGTTTTCCCACCGCGAGACGGATGGTCGGTCGGAGAGGACTATCGGGTGTTAGAGGACATCTTTGCGAGCATGCGTCTGGATCGTAAAGGGTGGCGGAAGAGCATTTGCCCTTGATGGAATTCGCCTACAACAATAGTTGCAGGGGGGCGGGTATCACGGATGGCACCATATGAGGCATTGTATGGGAGGCCGTGCGGATCGCGAATATGTTGGATAGGGTGGGAGGAGCTCCGTCAACGGTCCGCGGTCGATTAGAGACACCTCAGGAAGGTGAGCTTGATCACGACGTCTTCTCCGCGACTCGGCGACGGAAGAGCTATCACGGATGTACGACGTCGATCCCTAGAGTTTGAGGTTGGTGATCACGTCTTTTTGAAGGTGATGCACAGAGAGGTGTCGGGTTCGAATTTAGTGAGGAAAGCTATCGTAGAAGTTTATTGGACCGCCGAGATGCTTGAGAGGGTAGGCAGCATAGCGTCTGGGTTGGGCGTTGCGCTGGCCGTCGAGGTGTCCACGGTATTTCACGTCTCCATGCTTCGGAGGTACACTTTCAGGATCCCAGCTCATGTGTCTTTGGATTGGGAGAATTGAGGTGAACATTGATGGGACCTTCGGGGAGGGACCAATGTGCATTATGGATAATTAGTGATCGGGTTTTTGCGACCTTGTGAGGCCAGTGAGGTTGAGTGAGGGTGCTATGGCGGCCTTGAGTGGAGTGGAGGAATCAGCGTGGGAGAGAGAGGACACGATGCGGGCCACCTATCCCTTTTTATTTAGGGATGAAGGTACGTGGTTTAGTCGTTTAATACTTAAATGACTAGTTTACATGCATGGTATGATGCACGTTGCATATGCATGTGATTTACTGTGATTGTACAGAATTTCGGGACCAAATTCCTTTTAAGGAGGGGAGAATGGAAGACCCGAGAAAATTCCAATTTTCGGAAAAATGGTAAAATGGTCATTTTGGTAAAAATCCAAAATTTTTCTAGATCTTGGATGGCCAAGCGGATTTTCTGGGTTGGAATCATCTCACGAAATCCTAGCTACCACGTCGAATTTAAATCGAATTTGAGAGCCGATCGAATTTCATGTTTTTAGAGCAAGATTGTCGGGTGTAAGTAAAAGTTGAGAGACATGTGATGTGTGAAGTACCTAGTACATGTACTCTTGTGACACGTGTTGCAGAGTAGAGATGATGGAAATAAGACGGCCTAGATAGTGCCAAGTGTCAAAATCTAGAAGAAGGGACATGAGAGAGAGTGGGAATTTTGGAAATGTTTGTAATGTGAGACAAGATGACAGTGTTCATCTTCTTCAGTCAAAGACCAAAAAAGCGTGAGGGCTAGAAATGGGGATGTAGTGGCTGGATGTTTGATTTTTAAAGAGAGAAGACACATTCTCTCTAGATTTTATTGTCGGACCGTCGGTTCTCGACGGAGGCGAAGTAAGTTGCTGCGAGGGCTGCGTGAGCACCAATTTAGTGGAGATTCAGGCAACTCGAGAGGTAGGGGATCTTTTCCTACTTGCGTTAATCTTTAGCTAAGAGCCATGTAAATGGTTAGGAATGTTCTAAGGCTTGTTTTAGTCGTAAACTCGGTCTCAAAAGTTTTGAACCGAGTGGAGAAAATTCCTATTTGTGTGGTCGTGAAAAGTAACCCGAGGGTTTCACTGTTCACGTGAATAGTGACATAAAATTTTTGGTGTGAAAATGTGTTTGGTTGAGTGATTCAAAATGAATTGCTCGTGTTTGTTAATTAGCCCATGTGAGCTAATTTTGGTGTAATTGATTGTGAATTTTCATAACATGTTTTATGTGATTTAATTATGTTAATATATATGCATGAGAATATATTAGCATGAATGTGTTGGGAATTGGCATCATTACATTCCATATGCCTTTGGGGCCTTTAGAATATTAGGGTGAGTGCATGACATGAAATGAAACAAAACGAAAATGTTTGAAAGGAATTTAGAGCGGAAGATTTTTCGAATTGCCTTGGAGGGACGTCGATAGATCACTTGGATAAGGACCATGATTGTTTGGGGAGGTTATCCGGCAATTAGCCTCGGAGGGTAGTCCCGATATTTTCTAGAAACTTCGGCAGTAAGTTTTCAAGAACAAAAATCTTTTGTTGTGAAAACTGTATTTTTACTCACATATTGACTTAGGCATATGTTAGGGAGTCGGTGAGGACTCGGGACATGGGATTGGGCATGTAGACATTCGAGTAGGTTCATGAAATTGCTTAAATGTGATTGTTTGCCATGCATGTGCACTTAGGTGGGGAGTAACTCATGTAGGAAATTATCTCTACTGGGCTTTGCTCACCTTGTCGAGGGATCACCATTTCAGGTACAGGGAGCGATCGGGAAGGCGGTACTCACTAGAGGCCGCGTGTTAGAAGAAAGTTGACTTGTGGCTTTGATGTTTTTGTATGACTTGTATTAGAATGTTGTAATTTTAATATATGTTGAATTAAGAGTAACGTAAAAACTCTTGAACTATGATATATATAGTTGATGTATTTTGTGGGTATTAATGCAGGGGCCCAAGTGGCCATTATTTTACTCGCATGTGGACCCTGTGTGGTTATTGTAAACTTGTTGGGACAGGTTTATACCTTAGGTAGAGCTCCTCGTATAAAGGAGACTCTGTCCGATTTTTGTGAGTGGTGTCGGGTTACGGACATTCCACGAGTATTCGCGAGGTTACGAGTTGTCAACGAGACACCCAGTTTTTAGAGTCTGACCCTGATCGGTGATGGGGATGCAGATTGATAAGTCTTGATGAACGTCCTGGAATAGTAGATAAGTTCAAGGAGTTCTTTAAAGGGCAAAGAGAAATTTAAACTCTTAATCTTATTAATGCTTAAAACTTATAGAATGTAGGGATAACAAGCCTTTAAATAGGCCCAAAAAAATATAAAGAATAGAAACTAAATATTCGGCCACAAGGAAAGTAAATATTTGGCAAAAAACAAGAAAGGAAACTAACATACTTTTTCCTAAATTAACACACTAAAAAAATGTCCATGAGGGGAAGCAAAAAAGGAAACTAGATAATTCTAGAGTAAAGTCTTGAGAATCAAATCAATATGTCCTGAAATAAATCCCACAGCAAATCGGCGCAAAATAACGACCATCGGGAGCAAAATCAGCGACAAATCGGGAACAAATCCTTTTTGGAAATAAGCTCAATAGCAACAAATCAATACCGTCTATGACAAATCGGCTCCAAAATAACAACCAAATCAACACCAAATCTCATATACGTCGGCTCAAAAAGAAGCAAATCAACAAGTCAAAAAACGCCTTGGCTTTAGTCGAGTCAATTTAATTTGATGATGTGGACCATCTATGTTTCCTTTTTGGGGTTGAACACACGAGCTTATTCCACGTGGGCATCTCGGATTAAAACATGAAGGGCTTCTTTGAATCTCTTAGTCCTGGCTTGTGTCATAAGGCCCAATGGGACTTCAAGCGGGTCCACACTCATTGGGAAAATCTAGCTTGCATGCATTGTCATTGATCGCTCGGGATTTGGAAAAAGGACCATGTCATACTTAGGGGCTTGACATGGATCGCCTTTGTGCTTTGATTCTCATCATTCCCCCCTTCCTCGAAAAGATTCGTCCTCGAATCTTAACCATAATGTTGTGAACTAAAATCGCGAACGGCGCTGTGGACTCAAGCTCTCTCTCACATATCCACTTTTCCGTCAATTCACTAAATTGCTTTTTGGAGTTCCTTTGTCTCCTGGATTACTCACATAAAGCGGGTCGGTCGGAATGGTAGCACCGGGGATAAATCAATTGATGTTCGATCCCTTGGATAAGAGGTAACCCTTTCGGAATTTCCTCGGGAAAGACATCTTCAAATTCCTGCAAAAGAGAGACAATAGTACTAGGCAAAGAAGTGTCAAGTTGGTTAGTATTAAAAAGTGCCTCTTTGTACAAAAGAACAATCATAGGCTTGTTTAGAGACAATGCTCTCATAACCTCACTTGCCCTTGCATAGAAATTGGTTTTCTCTTTTTCTCTCAAATTTTCCAGTCCCACTTGATTTTGTCACTCTCTTTCTTTGCTCACTCTCTTTTCACACTTTTCCTTTTATTCCTCTTTTGTTTGTTCACTCTCTTTTCCTCTTTCTTTTATTTCCTCTCTTTTCTGACCTCACTTGATCTTCGCAAGCTTGACTTGGTGTCGAAGGAGCAGAGTGATGGTCAGTTCAGTTGTGCACGAGCAGTACTTATTAGTGAAATAGTCGTAGCAACTTTCCTATCAAATTGCCATGGTCTTCCTAACAAGTGCGACTTGCATTGCCCCAGGTGTTGCATTTCTAGTTCTCCACCATGGTTGTGCTAGTGACATTAGTGCAACTTCCCCCATCAATGATCACTACACATACCTTGTTTTGGGCGTGGCACCTAGTGAATATTATCTCGTTGCATCTCGTCATCTTCCTTAGATTGCACACTTAAGGCCCTCCTGGCCACCATTAGCTCTCCTTGGGCTGATTAATACTCTCATCGTCGACATCCTCTTTAAGGATGGCATAGAATCCTGGCCGACTCATTGCTCCCATTTCAATATCACCATTGTCTCGCATTACCAAGACTCTTTTGTTCGGACATTGGCTTGCTATATTACCACTGCCTTGGCATTTAAAACACATAATATCACGATTCCGAGTAGTGAAAGAATCGGGTTTACCTTGATATCCTTGGCTGGTCCCCTCTTGTTTTAGTTATGTTTTAGGCTTGGTGTTAGGTGGCTTCTCTTCCTTCCTCCATTGATTCGATTTCCAAGTAGATGGGGGTGGACTAGGTTCGAACGTGTGTTGAGTCTTTGTCCCTCCACTCTTGACTTGATTCTTGATCTTGATAGCCATATCACACCATATTCTTCAACTCTACATAATGTTGCAATTCCACCACATTTGAATGCCTTGTTTAAACCTGCCGGAAACCTACCTCGCCATTGTAACAGCCTCTTGATCTTCTTCAATATTTACTTTCAGTAAGTTTTGCAACCTTCATCTCTCCTTATAATACTCCCTTTACACTCGGGTGCCTTGCCTCGAGTTTTACAGCTTGTTGTACAACTCAATGTGTAGTTAAAACAAATCTCTTCGCATCCGCCCTCTTCATCTCTTCCCATGTTTCCCTATTGACTCACTGATAGTCTCATATTAAAAACTAATTAGTCCCACCAAACTATTGCATAGTCCTAGAACCCTATGGCAGCAAGTTTCACCTTCTTATTTTCGGAATAATTATGACAATCAAAAACCAACTCCACCTTCCTCTCACACTCAAGATATGCCTCGGGGTCATTCTTTCCTTGGAAAGATGGAATCTTCATTTTAATGTTTCTTAAATTATTATCTTCCTGATTCCTAGCTTCTCTATGTCTCCCCCCCATACCTCCTATCACCAACAGACGAATCATGATCATTCTCATCCCCTCAAAAACCAATCCGTCATATTCGTCTTCTTCTACACGCACCCCTCTTCTTGGTAGCCTCTCAGCTACCTTGTTGGAGGGTTTAGTGGTTGCTCGGCTTTGCTCCACCCTCTCGTGATTGTTCAATTGACCTTAAATATCCTCTTTACTTCACTAGTTAAGGCCTCCATAATGAACTTCATATTGACTCCTCCCGTCATACTTTCGGATGTGTTGTTGTTTGACATATTCTTAGTAAAACAAAGTTAAAAAAAAGAAAATAATAAAATAGGACCTCACAAATCACTCCCTCATGTTTGCGCTCGAATGATTCACTCGGTTCCTCGTGGTTTCACACAATATATTTGGCTTTTTCTCTCTCTCGTCGCTGACTCTTGCCTTTCCCTTAGAATATCTCTTTAGTTCTTTTGGAACCAATCAAACTCGATTTTTTTCTATAAAATCAATCCAAACCCTACGAAGACGGGTTGGTGGCTTGATTGATATTCAAATCATTTACTTAAAATGACCAAAAATAAGGACACCAAAAATTTCTCAGTTTTCCATAAACTTTTTGGTTATACTATGGTGGGGACTTGATTTCCAACAACTTGAATGATAATATACTTAAAAAAAAATTTATGCTTTTTTTTTACTTTCTTTTTTTTTTCCGAATTTATTTTTCTGACCTTTTTTTTTCCAACCAGATCTATTCCTTTAGTTTACTTTCCCTTTTCTTTTTTTCTACTTTTTTTTTTTTTGTAACTTTGGGATGGACGGTTGAATAAAAAAGGAAACAATAAAAAAATTATAATAGATCAAGAATGAAAGAAAATAGGACTTGGGATGGGGCGAGATAATAGATTATGAATAGAATTGGGGGTTAGGCAAGGAATCTAGGAATGGAGGAAAGTAGTGACTTCAGATAGTTTGGACAAAGAAAATAATAATAATAATAATAAAAGATAGGCAAACCATAAATAAAACTTGTTGCTCGATGCCAAATGATACGAACCAGTCAACTTGTGAGAGGAGACCGTGATCGAATTAGCTCGAAGAAGCGGCTCTAGCGTCAGCTTGGATGGAAGACCTTGACCTGTTGCTTATATGAGAAGCGAGACAGTATGTGAGACGCCACAATCGATGATGGGGATCCGATTGATAAGTCTTGATGAACGCGACGGAATAACCGATAAGTTCAAGGAGTTCTTTAAAGAACCAAAAAGAAATTTAAACTCTTAATTTTATTAATGCTTAAAACTTATAGAATGTAGGGATAATGACTTTTTAAATAGGCTGAAAATATGAAGAATAGAAACTAAAGTCGGCCCTGAGGAAAGTAAATATTTGGCAAAAAAAGAAGAAGCAACATACTTTTCTAAATTAACACACTAAAAAAAAAATGTCCATGAGGAAGCAAAAAAGAAACTAGATAATTCTAGGCTAAAAGCGAGAATCAAATCAGCGCAATACGAAATAAATCACGACCGTCGGCACCAAAATATGTGAATCGAGACAATCGTGACTGTCGGGGAACAAATCATTACCAAAATAAGCTCTAAAATATGACCGTCAGGAACAAATCAGCACCAAATAAGCTCCAAAATAGCAACAAATCAATACCAAATCTGCAGCAAATCAGCTCCAAAATAACAACAAATCAACACCAAATCTACGCCAAATTGAAAACAATCTTAGATGCGCGCCGCAGTCGAGTCATTTAATTTGATAGTATGGACATCTGCTGTTTCGCGCAGTTGAATCTGAGCTTATTCCACGTGGGCATCTCGGATTAAAACATGAAGGGCTTCTTTGAATCTCTTAGTCCTGGCTTGTGTCATAAGGCCCAATGGGACTTTAATCGGGTCCACACTCATTGGGAAAATCTAGCTTGCATGCATTGTCATTGATCATTTCGAGGACTTGAAAAGGATATAAGCCCTTAGGAACAACATGGATCGCCTTTGTGCTTTGATTCTCATCAAGTCGGTCAGACTTGATGTTTTCCATCAAGAATCCTCGAGCAAGCATGGGTGAGGTGCTTTCATGGCGAGAAATTACATTAATGGCGAAAAGCCTCATCGAAGAGGAAGCTCTTCAACCACAGGAGAAAACAAGATTGACAAACAACGAGAGTGAAGCCCTAGGAGAAAAGAGGCCAGAGAAGATCCACTGAAGGCGGAGAAGCGATCCCAGAAGCTGATAGGCGTCGAGAGACCGCTGCAGTTTCTCGGCTGACTCGGCGGTATTCACCTCGGCGGTTCCACCCCAGCCCACAGTATCCACGAGGTCTCCCGGTCTGACATAGAAAAAAATTTACGAGATGGCCATCCCGAGGAAAAGAATGACCCAATAGTATTACAAAACACCAAAGAAATTCTAAACAAATGATCGGATGAGTTTCAAAGAAAAAAAGAATCCGAACTCGCGAGAAGGAAAAACTTTAAATATCAGGAACCTGATGCTACTTGATCGAGAGGATGTTCTCAAAGCTGAAAGAAGCTTAGAGGAAGTAAGCGTGAAAGTTAGAAAAGTCATCATTACCACGGGACATTTGTGGCCGAAGTAAGCCACAACAAACCAGCCTGGCTGACCACGTGGAAATCGCACCAGGTCGAAAGATCATTGCCCACGCTCGCCAGTAACCAAGAGTGGGGAGACCTTGATTAGGTTTAAAAAATAGGTGCTCAGGCCCATTCCCCAAGTCCAAGAAGTAGGATTGAAGGGCTTATAGCGGACCCGATCAAAATGGCGGCTCTTGGCGCATGCCCGAAACGGGAGCTAAGTTCATCAAATCCCGAGGGTCGATAACACGGAAAGTGAAGAGCCCGTATCCTATAAATCAAATCAAATCTCCATGATAAAGGAAGTAGGATAATTCCCGATAGCTCTAATTATCCCTTATTAATCGGCGTTGATAAGGAAAAGAAAATCCCCGTTCAATAAGAAGTCCTTATCACCATCGGTGGGAAAATCATCCACTATAAATACCCGGTCGCTATCGGTGAAAGGTATGCCTGGCTTTATTCCTAGCCGGTTGATCTTCTCTTTCTTGGAAGCGGCTTAGGCATCGGAAGAGCAGGCGAGCCCGTGATCCTTTTGGTTTCATATTTTTGCGGAGAATTCAGGCATCGAGAGCTAACGAGATGAAGCCCGACAATTCCATTCGCTCGGCCCGATTCCGTTGAAAAATGCATGGAATTAGATATATTAATATATTTAAAGTAGACATAATTCCTTACA